>WNWK01001962.1:153722-238193 GCA_009830355.1 Cherax destructor
CCCTGGTGGTACTACACTTAATACATTATCGCAAAAGCCAATACAGGAGAGTTAATTGATAATTTAATAAACTAAAAGGCGACTGCAAGACCTCCAAAGACTAGGGCTTCCTGTTCCTGATATGATACTCTCTTCCAAACTAGCAACTTTTAAGTGATACAACAATGTGTAAGGAAGAAAAAGACGTATGGGTCACAGAACCTGGGGAATGAGGGGGCATAGTTTAACAAGGGGAAAGACTGTACAATTCCTTGGATCAAAAGCCCTCACCAAGGAATTTCCTAAGAGGGATAATATATTCATGGGGAGCTCAAAACCTGCAAGGATCATTAAGTACTAAAGTAAAGTACTAAAGAAAGTACTAAAGAAAAGTACCTCAAATTTATTTGATCAAGAACCCCTCATCAGTATCAAGGCCCCCCACAGAAAATCTGAAAAGTTTCGCAAATCCCATAGACTTTATGGACCCAGTTACGTTTAAAAACTGATACCATCTCGTAACTGGATCGTAATCTGTTGTCAGTCTTTCTTTCCATCCATTAAAGGGCCACTGAACGTTTCCTGCATTAACACTACCTGGAATCTTTATAATTGGGTTAACATCAAATAACTAGATTTAGTATTTGATCTGTCAAGAACAAAAGCTTTTCAAGGTTATATCCATAACTGGAAATAGTTAAAGTCTCCCCCCCTTTTCAAAGTTCGTAACCGCCTTCACAGTCTTGTATCTATAGTCTTAGTTTGTGAAATTGCAGAGTAATTAAACTTAGTTTACATACTAATGCAATACAAGATTTACTTAGGTCACTTATCAATATTTGAGAACCTATGATATGCTAGAAACACGAGTTAAGACTTCAAATATAGTCTTACACCTACTACATTTAAATAAAAACGGTATAATTTGCCATAATTTTTAAAGGGGTGGACCGGTAAGCCAGCGGAAGGCCTCGGTCAGATGACCAAAAGCTCCAACGGCGAGTCATCATCTGACTAAGACCCGCGTCAGGAAACACTTGTCCTGTTTCCTGACGAACCTTACCTAACCTACTACATTTAGAGCATGAAAAATTACTTTTTAAGCTGTATATAATAATGCCTATGGTAAAATGGACTTTGCTCCATAAAGTAGACAGTAATGCAGTTTTTACCATTAGATATCTTAAATCTTGCCTCCCTTTACCTTCCTTACAACAGAAAAAAAAATGTACCTCAGAAAGCCTACGGACCCAAACGAGGCTGTCACTATTGACAAAATACTGATCACGCACATTTCTCTAACCTGCACTTTAAAGTTCTGTAAATACATACTCATGGTTAAAAAAATCTGAACATCCTTGAATTATTCAGCACCAATTACAGTATTTTAAGTATTTTATTAAACCTTTGTTCTTAAGTGTTCAGGCCTTGTGTAATCGTGGTCTATATATTAGTGGGGCAACCTAAACCCATAGTTCTATAACGTATAAAAGGCAGCAGTCAGGTTCAACTAATGGCAAGGGAAAAGATTAGTGATTCAAGAATACGCCCTCACTGATGAAAGGCTATCCCTTAGGATAGACTAATATTAACCACCAATTTTTCAAATGTTTACACTAAAATATCCCATCTACTAGTACACCTTTAACCTCTTAATGCCTTTTTAAAAACGATTGCTATGTAGTACTAGGCTAATTTATCTTGCAAGCAAACAATGCAAAAGGTTCTATTTGTAAGACTACAAGAGGAATGAGAGTTAAGAATGCACTTTGCTATATATATGCATGGGAGGCTGAATTTTAAAGGTAATGCAGCACACGGAGGGAGGAGGGAAGGTGTAAGTCACATCTGATACTAGGAAAATGGGGGGGGGATTTAAAACTTTGGATCAAGAGCCTTTCAAGAGCATAAAGGCACCCGCCCTACCTATTCATGGCCCTCATCTAGTACCTCTAGAAATCTAGTATTGTACTGACAGTTATGAAAAACATTGGCCTCTTCATGATCACATTCCCAGCTTCTAATTTTAAAGTAAGCCAAGTATAAAAAAATTAAAAAGCCTCCCCCGAATGTAAACATTATTTAAAGCCTCCCCCCGATTGTAAACATTATTTAAAGCCTCCCCCGAATGTAAACATTTAAAGCCTCCCCCGAATGTAAACATTTAAAGCCTCCCCCGAATGTAAACATTATTTAAAGCCTCTCCCCGAATGTAAACATTTAAAACCTCTCCGATTGTAAACATTTAAAACCTCCCCGAATACACACATTTTCAAAGCCTCCCGAATACACACATTTTCAAAGCCTCCCGAATACACACATTTTCAAAGCCTCCCGAATACACACATTTTCAAAGCCTCCCGAATACACACATTTTCAAAGCCTCCCGAATACACACATTTTCAAAGCCTCCCGAATACACACATTTTCAAAGCCTCCCGAATACACACATTTTCAAAGCCTCCCGAATACACACATTTTCAAAGCCTCCCGAATACAACATTTTCAAAGCCTCCTGAATACACACATTTTCAAAGCCTCCCGAATACACACATTTTCAAAGCCTCCTGAATACACACATTTTCAAAGCCTCCTGAATACCACACATTTTCAAAGCCTCCCGAATACACACATTTTCAAAGCCTCCTGAATACACACACATTTTCAAAGCCTCCCGAATACACACATTCAAAGCCTCCCGAATACACACATTCAAAGCCTCCCGAATACACACATTCAAAGCCTCCCGAATAAAGGTTTTAAAAGCAAGCCTAACAAACATTTCCAACATTCCCCAGCTTCCACAGACTGATAATACCTTTCAATATATATTTTTTCAACTTCACTAACCCCCCGCACACATCTTCCTCAAACTTATTTATTAACATTTAATCACGCTAAATATTTCTTTGCACCTCTAATGCATTCAACTCCGAGCATTCAACCCGTAAGAGAAAGGGGGATGCCACATACAGCGCCTGGGGAAAGATATTGGAAGGTCAGCTCCAATTCCTCGCATTAAGAGCTCTGGGAAAGGATGGGGGTGAAGCTTCCAGAAAGGGCGGAACCCTCTGCAATAGCGTAGCACCATCATGGCAGACGCCATTTTTAAGTGATTTTTTGGGTTTATTTGACGGATTTGTCACCCAGCAGGGCTTTATCAAGGTTTTAATTAGTCTTGTGGGCGAAATGGTGCTAAACCCCTTTCCTGGCTTTAAGGGGTTTAGCACCATTGTTGCAAGGCGTTAGCACCATTGCTGCAAGGCGTTAGCACCATTGTTGCAAGGCGTTAGCACCATTGCTGCAAGGCGTTAGCACCATTGTTGCAAGGCGTTAGCACCATTGCTGCAAGGCGTTAGCACCATTGCTGCAAGGCGTTAGCACCATTGTTGCAAGGCGTTAGCACCACCCCTAAACACAGCATCTAGCTGGCTCTCACCCGCTTCTAAAACGTCTAACATCTAAGTTTTCTAACAATTAGAGATCAGATATTCACCACTTGGGATTTTCACAAGCGCGTTCAAAGTGTCACACACACACACACACAAGACTTCCAGCAAATTCACAACAATTCACAACAATTCACAACAATTCACAACAATTCACAACAATTCACAACAATTCACAACAATTCACAACAATTCACAACAATTCACAACAATTCACAACAATTCACAACAATTCACAACAATTCACAACAATTCACAACAATTCACAACAATTCACAACAATTCACAACAATTCACACTAAAATACAATATTGAAGTCAAAAGCCATAAAGGAGACGTCAGAAATCGACTTTCAAAACCCAGTGACATGATTAAGACAACTTTCACAGAGGTAGGAGAGTGTCAACGTACCTTGCACCATCTTGACGGTTTGTAGGTATCAATGAGCGAAGAATATATCACAATACGTAGGGGGAAGTATGGGAATTAAAAAAATCACAGATTCTTGAGTAGCACTTTGATGCTTGACTAGACCTTCCAAACCGCCGTGGACCTCCTTGTTTTGCACGTGGCAGACACTTGGTCGGTGCCTCACTCTTGCACTTGGATGTAGTACCAGCTTTGGGAAGCTAGAAAGGTAGGAAAAGATCCTGCTGGCGCGTACACTCCTATCTACCCATCTCTTTCTTCTCTGTTGGCGAACTGCGTCGCTTACCCGGCGGCGGCGGTTTATATACCCGGCCACCCACCCCTGGTACCTTGCTACACATCGCCACGCAACCCAACCTCCTCCATCATTATAACCCTTTATAATTTACAATCAAATCGCCTGTAAACGCCCATCGTATCGATAATTTTTTGGGTGATATGCCAGCCCGCTTAAGTTTTGCTGTTATGCTTTCTGGAGGGAGAGTAAGTTATGCGGGTGAAAATCGGGTAATGGCACGATTTCAGCGCTGGTGCACGTCACAATATCGCCAACTTTAAAATCGGTCAATACCTAGATATTACATCAGCAAAGCTTATAGCGCTAACGCCTCACTGAGAGGGGATTTTCTTTCCGTATTCGCACAATTTTTAATACCACATCTTTTGTAGTGTTAATGCAGTCTTTCTGAAGATTTATCAACAGCTGTCAAGTAAATTATATACAATTATTCCCAAGCATCGGTCTTTCTTCCCAGGATCAAAGGGAACTATATCCATCAAGGTTTACATTCAAAACATCACTAACTCAAGGTTTCAAGAGCAAACATTAAAGACTAATTCGAATAAAATTACACTTACAGACAAAGATTTAATAAATATAAACAAGAACGCTAATGTAAAAACTAGTCAATTTTCCGACCACTAGGTTGAGGTCTCCACGCTGGCAGTGTTGTGGCGTGATCAGGGATACCAACCCATCAGAAATTACCCAATCATAATATATGTTACCCAATAACGTCCTTCCATATAAACATAGTTTATATACTGCATATATTGTATACATCCCTACTTCCACGCATAATGTTTCATAACAAAAATAATTGTATGGCCTCGTTAATTTGTGTATGCATCTGTTAGGTTTGTACTGTGTGGGTGCGTAGATAACTGCAAGGAAGATATGTAATTAAAACAGTTTATCTACAATGTTACACAATATTCAACGTGTTGACTATTGCATAGAGGAACTCTCCGCGCATATCCACTCGCTGGTAACCCGTACCACCAGTAATTTAGCGTTGACTGGGCGTCATATAAGGAACGCGCGCGCGCGAGGCCACGCAAAGATGAACGGAACGAACCAATTTAAACACCAACGAAACTATCTAGAAGTTTGCCATATTTCCCTCTCCCCTCAAAATATACCTCCTCCAGCAACCCAAACACCCCCATCAACCCCCATACCACCACAACCAACAAGAACCAGTCACCTGCTGCCATCCTGCTAGGACTTTTGTTTTTTGGTCGCATATTTCACAGAATTCATGATCGTGGGCATACACGGGGATTCAGTGACGGCATTGTATACTTTCATTGTTTCTGGCCACTGTGTATACATGTGATGCCACACTGGTCTGGTATGGCCCTTGAAAGGAAAATAACGACAACAAGTTCACCTTTACTACACGGAGATGCCTGCCCGTGTGTGTGTGTGTGTGTGTGTGTGTGTGTGTGTGTGTGTGTGTGTGTGTGTGTGTGTGTGTGTGTGTGTTTTGTTATACTGCCTAGTTGTACTCGCCTAGGTGTGGGCAGGGTCTATTCACAGCTCCTGGCCCCGCCTCTTCACTGGCCGCTACTGGGTCACTTCCTGCTCCATGAGCTTTATCATACCTCTTCTTAAAGTTATGTAGGGATCCTGCCTCCACTACATCACTTCCCAGACTATTCCACTTCCTGACAACTGAAAAAATACTTCCTAACATCCCTGTGATTCATCTGAGTCTTCAATCCAACTGTGTCCCCTTGTTGCTGTGTCCCATCTCTGGAACATTCTATCTCTGTCCACCTTGTCGATTCCTCTCAGTATTTTATATGTCATTATCATATCCCCCCAACTCTCCTGTCTTCGTGTCGTCAGGATTTCCCTTAACCTTTCCTCTTAAGACATGCCCCTTAGCTCCGGGACTAGTCTTGTTGCAAACCTTTGTACTTTCTCTAACTTCATTATATGCTTGGCTGTGTGTACACAATGGTGTACATAAGTACATGTATAAACATCTGTTTTAAGCCAAGTACTAAATAGTACTACAGAAAACTAACATCCTTCAGTACGAAGACAGAAGATCTCATTTCAGTACCCTTACAGGAAAAGTTGATAGATGAATCTATAATTTCTAACAAATAGAACACAGTGTAGTAGTAAACAGTAAAGTCTGAGGCAGCTAGGTGAAAAGTTGTTCCACAAGGCACAGTACTCGCTCCCATCCTGTTCCTCATCTCTGACAGAGATATCAGCCACAGTGCCGTGTCTTCCTTTGTAGATGACACCCGAATTTTCATGACAGTGTCGTCCATTGAAGACACTGCAAGACTCCAGTCAGACATCAACCAAATCTTTAAATGGGCCGTAGAAAACAATATAAAGTTCAATGATGAGAAATTTCAATTACTCCGATATGGAAAACGCGAGGAAATTAAAACTATATCGGATTATAACTCAAATTCCAACCACAGATAGGGCGATAAACTAATGTAAAAACCTGGGAGTGATCATGTCAGGATCTCGCCTTCAAAGACCATAACAGTATCAATCGCATCTGCTACAAAATGACTTGATGGATAATGAGAATCTTCAAAACTAGGGATGCCAGCCCATGATGACACTTCAGGTCTCTTGTTCTATCTAAGCTGGAATATTGCTGCACATAACAGCACCTTTCAAGGCAGGTGAAATTGCTGACCTAGAAAATATACAGAGAACCTTCACGACACACAACTGCGATAAAACACCTAAATTACTGGGAAAGCTTGAAGTTTTTCAACCTGTACTCCCTAGAACGTAGGCGGGAGAGATACATGATTATATACACTTGGAAAATCCTAGAGGGATTAGTACCAAACTTGCACACAAAAATCACTCCCTATGAAAGCAAGAGACTCGGCAGACGATGCAACATTCCCTCAATGAAAAGCAGGGGTGCCACTAGCACGTTAAGAGAACACAATAAGTGTCAGGGGCCCAAGACTGTTCAACTACCTCCCAGCATACATAAGAGGGATTACCAATAGACCCCTGGCTGTCTTCAAGAAGGCACTGGACAGGCACCAAAAGTCAGTACCTGACCAGCCAGGCTGTGGTTCGTACGTCGGGTTGTGTGCGGCCAACAGTAACAGCCTGGTTGATCAGGTTCTGATCAACTCTAGGCCTGGTCACAGACCGGGCCGAGGGGGCGTTAACCCCCGGAACCCTCTCCAGGTTTACTCCAGGTATTACAGAGGCCTATCAGAAATTTCAACTTACCTAAGTACTCTGTGCTCCCCCCACCCTCCGGGTACACCGCAGAGCTCTTGGTTTCGTCAGTTGTTGCTGCTACCAGTCCGTCTCCAGGTTGAGGTACGGTTATGATTTGAGAAACCCGCGGTCAGTGTCTCAAAACTCTGGAGTTTTGATACTCTCTGACCGCGGGTTCGAACACCACCCGTGGTATGGTTTGTTTGCAATCGTGTCATTACGATTTCGTGAGTCATGACTTGAGAATTTCAGAATGAAGGTACCCAGATGCTTTTTGACATTTATCATTACTTTGCACCATTAATTTAGCAGAGTATTGCGTACCTTGTACACCGTGTAGCGTAATGTACGCTGAATAGGTCTACTCTGGAGCGAGACATTTCAGCTTCGTTAAATGCTCCAAGGCTTGTCGAAGCTACTATAATGTGACAATCTTGTATACCGTAGTTTACATTGCTTTATTGTACCAACCAGACTGCGGCTCGTACGTCCAGTCTGCGGCCCAGCAGTAACAACCTGGTTGATCAGACCCTGATCCACCATGAGGCCTGGTCGGACCGGGCCGCGGGGGCGTTGACCCCGAAACCCTCTGCAGGTAAACTATATCCCGAGAGGAAGTGAAAGAGAAACCGAGAAATCAAATATACTTCTCGTATGCAAAATCCAAATCAAGAACATTTGTATCAGGTCTTTAATTAAAAGGTATGGAAAAAACAGAAATGAGTGAAATACTTTTTTACACAGTACTACTGTTGAACCACTAACTGGCCTGCCCTTGTACGCTTGGAAGACACAGTGGGACTGGTACCAAACCTGCAGGTTCAAATTACCACTTATGAACACAAGAGGCGCAGACGGTGTAGGATACCGCCATTAAAAGCAGGGAAGAGATAAACACAGAACTAAGTAAGGGTCTACGACTCCAACACTCCACGCATAAGGGGACTACAAACCCCTAGTTGTCAAGAGGAATTTCAGAGATTTCTTAAAAAAATCTCCTGATAAGCCGGGCTGTGGTACATGTTTGGATTGCAAGAGGCGAGCACTAACAGCTTGATCGATCAACAGAGCAACCAGGAGGCCTGGTCTGGGACGGGGCTGAGAGGGTGGGGGCCCTCCAACAGGGACACCCAAGTATCTACACGTGTCCAGGGGACTGAGGATCACAGGATCAATGTTCAAAAGCCAGGCGCTAAGACTCTCCTGTATCAGCCTTGACACTGAACACCCTTTGAGAGTAATCTTTTACTGAAGTGTGATAGTTACATACAAGACCTCTATCGATAGCCTTCCTCTTTAGTGATGGTAATGGTACTTTAAGGATACCTGAAGCATACATGAAGGATGTTTTAGAGGGTCAATGCCCCCGTGACCCTGTCCCCAAGCCTGGCCTAGTGGATCAAGGCCTGATTACCCAGAGTGGAAAGATAAACACATAAGCAGTATAATGGATCCTTTATTGACAACGTTTCGCCCACGCAGTAGGCTTTATCGAGTCGAAAAACAGATCTACCTGGATAAAAGAAACAAGGTATTTATACGATTTAGTCAGGTGGAGAATGCTGCATGTGACAGTCTTCAAAGTAGTGTGATAGTTTAAAACCTCGGGTAAGTTAAAGGACCTGCAGTGTTCCATACTTGAGTTCTGTGGGATAGCGATGAAGAAGTTTCTTGGCAATAGGTTCAGCTATGTTGTAGAAGCCGTTGTTCTGGTTGAAGTTGTTGGATATACAAATAAGTGATGATTCCAGGATTCTTCAGTATTGAGTGTTGTCTTTCTGGCGATGAGTCTTGTGTTTCTGTAGTCGATTAAATGGTTGTGTGAATTTCGGTGTTGAATCAGGCATTTCTTGGGTCGTCAGATCTGTCTGCGTACTGGTGTTCTGAAATACGTGTTTGGAGGTCTCTGGATGTTTCGCCGATGTATAATTTGTTGCAGTCATTACAAGGGATTGTGATCCCTGCAGTGGATTGAAGCTTGTCCTGTCTGTTACTGGTAATGTCCTTGATGGTGGTGGATGTGGAGGTGGATAATCGGAATGAGGTATTGGGACTTTTGATTGGGACTGCGTGGGCGAAACGTTGTCAATAAAGGATCACATTATACTGCTTATGTGTTTATCTTTCCATTGTGTCGGTATTTTATACCATTTATTTCCATTACCAGAGTGTTACTGCTGCCCGCCCAGCAATCAATGTACTAACCATAGCCTGGATGATCAGGTGGGTGGGTGGTAATAAAGGTTACATATAGACTGTTTGCAGGAGGGAAAGGGTCTGTGACTGCTGACTGGTTCCAAAACAGGCCTCCCTGTTGCTGGCCTCATCAACCAGACTGATAAAACAGCCTCGCACAGGCCATTGTATACACCACTCAGCTGATCAGGAAACAGTTTAGGAATTTGTAGAGTTTCCCTCTTAAAGACATACAGAGGAATGTTAATAATCCCTTTGCGCCCCCCGTTCACTTATTGTATTCTCTTAATGCATATCTGCTTTTCACAGTTTTGCACAGTCGGCAGAGCCTCTTCCTTCGTAGGGAGTCATGTGTGTGTGCATGGGCAGAGTCGGGACAAATTTTTTATGATTTTTCAGGTGCAAATTATGCGGCTTCTGTCTTCTGCATTCCAGGAAGAACAGGTTGAAAGATTTCAAAAGTGCCCAGTAATTTAGGTATTGGACTGAATTGTAGTCAGTGATGCTTTGTACATTCTCTAGGCTGCAATTCGTCAGCTTAATTAAAGGGAGTTGTTAGTATAGAGCAATATTCCAGCCTAGAGAACAAACTTTTTAAAATGAATCCTTGAGGTTCTCGTTATCCATCCTATCATTTCCTCGCGGTTGTGAGGACACTGATCCTGAAAGCGAGATCCTCCTACATTATCCAAAGTCCATGTTAGTTTCTAGCTCTGAGCGGCTAGTTTTATGCCTCTATTTTTCCCCATAAGCGATAAGCTGAAAATTTGTCCTCATTGAGCATAATCAGCGACCCACTGGAAGACTGTTTATATCAGCTTTGGGATTAACAGCGTCCTCACGAATGTCTTCCACATTCTAGTATCGTCTACGAAGGATGATACTGTGCTTCGATTTATGTCCTAGTCGATGTCGACTATGAGAAAGGATGAGGGGGACTACCGCGCCTTGGGGAACAGCTTTGCACTGTGGCAGATTCTTAACTGGAGTGGCTTCCGGTGGTCATCGCCCCCGCGGGCCGGTCCCTTACCAAGGGGAACCCCGGTCTGTTGAGTCTTACTGGGTAGAAAGGTTAAAAATCCACCTGCCCACTTTTTTTAGTTCTTTTTGCACACGCCCTGTGTACGCTATTACATCACGGCCGCAATTGTCGAAGGGCTTTTCAAAGTGCATGTACATGCGCATTTTGTCTTCAGGTTACATCCAGTAGTTACGAGAGGCCGGAACCACCTATCAAACCCACGCTGCCCTAGGTTGCGCACTTGGGAACCCATGTGATTAGCCTACTTGCGTCTTAAACCAGATTTTTTATATGGGACGTCAATACTATCGATCTACAGTTCTTTGCTATTTGCTGCCGCCTTGGTGGGTTATACCGCTTTTTAACGACTGTGGGATGACCTGCTTACACGAGTCCACCTCACGTCAGCAAGTGAAGTGACGAGGGAAGGAATCTTATATAAAACTAACGTGACACGAGGGACGAGCTCTGAGTACTAGAAGCACCTAAGAGTAAATTTATTCAAGTACACTAGGGATGTATCGGATGTAAAATTTAGATATCCGCTGATGCGGATGTGTATACGGATGTCTTATTTCATTCTGCGGATGTAAGAAATTGTGCGGATGTTTCCGCGGATGCGGATATCCGATACATCACTAAAGTATACATACAATTACCATACATAGTTTAACATGCGTGTAAATTACTTAGGATAACCCAGAAAGTGACTTACTAAAGCCTAATACTAAAAAAAATTAAATCATGATTTTTAACCCTTTTAAAAAATTAAAACAGCTAAGTAAACAAACTGAAAATCTTTTACAATAAAAGGAGATACAATAGGAATAAAAATTAGTTATTTACATTAACTTTAGAGAGAAAGGATCAGCTTACACTAGGTATAAGACTTGATTTGATGGGTATCTTCCCCCTCAAGGGAGGTTCCTTGACGCTGGTGAGGGGATCTTGATCTAGGGAATTGATCTGTACTCCTGTTCCCTGAACCGAGACTGAATACCTTCCATCCCCCCCCCACATGTTCTGTATAATCCTACGAGTTTCGCGCTCCCCATGATTATAATAATGAGGGGTATCTCCAGTTCCCTAGATACGAAAGTCCTTCAGAAGGTAGAATAGGAAGAATTACGTGCAGGAGGGAGGAGGAAGGGGAGAAGCAGGGAGGATGAAGGGGAGAAGCAGGGAGGAGGAAGAGGGAGAAGCAGGGAGGAGGGGAAGGAGAAACAGGGAGGAGCAGAGGCGTTGACTCGAGGACTGCATGACCCCCCAGTAACTGACCAGGTTCACTGCAGCTGTGATGGGTGGAGTGCTGGAGGCCTGGCCGTGGGGGAGGGGACTGATGGTGGAGGCCTGGCCGTGGGGGAGGGGACTGATGGTGGAGGCCTGGCCGTGGGGAGGGGCTGATGGTGGAGGCCTGGCCGTGGGGGGGACTGATGGTGGAGGCCTGGCCGTGGGGAGGGGACTGATGGTGGAGGCCTGGCCGTGGGGAGGGGGCTGATGGTGGAGGCCTGGCCTGGGGGAGGGGACTGATGGTGGAGGCCTGGCCGTGGGGGGGGGGACTGATGGTGGAGGCCTGGCCGTGGGGGGGGGCTGATGGTGGAGGCCTGGCCGTGGGGGAGGGGACTGATGGTGGAGGCCTGGCCGTGGGGGAGGGGACTGATGGTGGAGGCCTGGCCGTGGGGAGGGGACTGATGGTGGAGGCCTGGCCGTGGGGGGGGGGACTGATGGTGGAGGCCTGGCCGTGGGGAGGGACTGATGGTGGAGGCCTGGCCGTGGGGGAGGGACTGATGGTGGAGGCCTGGCCGTGGGGAGGGACTGATGGTGGACCTGGCCGTGGGGGAGGGGACTGATGGGGGGGCCTGGCCTGGGGAGGACTGATGGTGGAGGCCTGGCCTGGGGGAGGGGACTGATGGTGGAGGCCTGGCCGTGGAGGAGGGGACTGATGGTGGAGGCGGGGACTGATGGTGGAGGCCTGGCCGTGGGGGAGGGGACTGATGGTGGGGGCCTGGCCGGGGAGGGGACTGATGGTGGAGGCCTGCGTGGGGGGGGGGACTGATGGTGGAGGCCTGGCCGGGGGAGGGGCTGATGGTGGAGGCCTGGCCGTGGGGGAGGGGACTGATGGTGGAGGCCTGGCCGTGGGGGGGGGGACTGATTTGGAGGACTGGCCGTGGGGAGGGGGCTGATGGGGAGGACTGGCCGTGGGGGACTGATGGTGGAGGAATGGAGGACTGGCCGTGGGGGGGACTGATGGTGGAGGACTGGCCGTGGGAGGGTGATGGTGGAGGATTGGCAGTTGGTTGACTGATGGTGGAGGGATGGAGGACTGGCCGTGGGGGGGACTGATGGTGGAGGGATGGAGGACTGGCCGGGGGGGGACTGATGGTGGAGGGATGGAGAACTGGCCGTGGGGGGGACTGATGGTGGAGGACTGGCAGTGGGGACTGATGGTGGAGGGCTGGAGGACTGGCAGTGGGGGGGCTGATGGTGGAGGGATGGAGGACTGGCCGTGGGGAGACTGATGGTGGAGGGATGGAGGACTGGCCGTGGGGGACTGATGGTGGAGGACTGGCGTGGGGGACTGATGGTGGAGGGCTGGAGGACTGGCAGTGGGGGACTGATGGTGGAGGGATGGAGGACTGGCCGTGGGGAGACTGATGGTGGAGGGATGGAGGACTGGCCGTGGGGGGGACTGATGGTGGAGGGATGGAGGACTGGGCGTGGGGAGACTGATGGTGGAGGGATGGAGAACTGGCCGTGGGGGACTGATGGTGGAGGACTGGCAGTGGGGGACTGATGGTGGAGGGCTGGAGGACTGGCGGGGGGGACTGATGGTGGAGGGATGGAGGACTGGCCGTGGGGAGACTGATGGTGGAGGGATGGAGGACTGGCCGTGGGGGGACTGATGGTGGAGGACTGGCAGTGGGGGACTGATGGTGGAGGGCTGGAGGACTGGCAGTGGAGGGACTGATGGTGGAGGGATGGAGGACTGGCCGGGGGAGACTGATGGTGGAGGGATGGAGGACTGGGCGTGGGGGGATGTGGTGGAGGGATGGAGGACTGGCCGTGGGGGGACTGATGGGGAGGACTGGCAGTGGGTGGGGCTGATGGTGGAGGACTGGCCGGGGGACTGATGGTGGAGGACTGTGAGACTGGTGGAAGTGGGTGGAGGGCAGGTGAAGGTGTGGAGCTCATGGTGGGTGGAGGGCATGATGGTGGGTATTGTGGGCTCCTGGTACACCTCCGCCCTCCCTCCTACAGTGTCAGTCACCCTGCTGGAATGTCACATCCTGTGTATGAAAACACTTGGGTCGTGTGCAAGAAACTCCAGTACCTGCTGGAATTACTCCAGTGTTGGGGCAAATTAACACGTTAAACCAATGTTAACAGTAACAACAGGTAACACCCCTAGGCTACTCTAGGTAACACCAATACTGCGACTTACGGGAGTCAGACCTCTTTGTAAGAGATCCACTGCCATAGATCCGCCCAGTTCTGGGACACTGACTTCGTTTGGGTTCAATAACTAGGCTCTTGTTAAAACTGTTGAGATGCGTGTCGTGGAAACTTCGCCAGTAATTCCTTCAGTACTAGAGCAGCCATTCTTGGTCATCCTGGGTAATTTCACTATGATAATTGTATTTATGTGAACCTCTTCCTAACTTAAAACTTTCCTCAAAATATTTACCACTGCAAGTGTTATTTCACTTACGTCGTATTTTGCACACTTACCCGGTGCTCAAATACAGGATCACTGGTTAGTATTACAACCTACTGGAATTACCAACCTCAATACATTGTTTACGAAGTGAGAAAGCGCAGTGTGGAGTTCAACGGACGGTGGTTAAAGCCTACAACACACTGGTTTAACGCTACATACTGTATATACGATGCCAACACCATCCCATGCTTCACCACTGCCTGTCACCTTCAGTGCTTTGAAGGTTAAATATTTTATCAACACTGACAGGGTAACGTCGGCCTCAGTGTCAACCAGATAAGGTCCCACTACACCTGCTGCCTCTTACATGGTAATAGTAAACGCAGCTCTGTTGGAATGAGGCTACTTCGTGAGTGGCGATTAACCATACGAAAATTCAGTGTTATTGTTTATATAACTTCGTCCAATGCGCTAACGCATTGGACGAAAGGTTGCTTTAGGCTAGACGTATACGAAACTTGAGATTTGGGAACACTGACCTGATACATCACACTGCCATCTTGGCAATGAAAATACCAAAATCACTCATAAAAAAGAACATCTTCAAATTACCAAGTTCACCGAGGTCCCAACAGGCAACTTTGCTATTTTTAAAAGCTTTCAATATTTGTGTTCCAGTCGGTGACACCAAGTGCCCTCATGTTTCCATACACAAGACAAGTCAATAGAGTCATGTAGATCAAACATGTACCACGGGCCTTTATTCCTGAACTCTGCTTCGGCACAGTAGGCTTCATCAGTCTAGTACAGAGGTGGTTAATACCAGACAGCAGAAGCAGTAGAGGGGAAGATGTGATCAGTCCAACTTTGTAGTACAGTATCAGCCTGGGGATTGCTAGACTTAAAGGAGAAGTCTATCATCTCCAGGCTGATGGACTGACCACTTCAAACAAAGGTTGATTTGTCTATCATTCCCCAAAGCGTTGCACGATACCTAGAAGTTCACATCAAACTGGCAGAGTAATTTAAGATACATTTGCGTGCCAAAATCGCGAATACGCGCTCGCCAGAGTGTGCGCAAGCTGTGTATATAAGCACTCGTGAATTTATAAAGGTAAATATTTCTCTTGCCTTTACGTAGTCTGTTTTGAGAACTTAGAAATAATTACTTTAAAAAAAATATATAATTAGGTAAATTATACAGTAATGTAGGATTCAAACCTTACGATTGGTTTGCTAAAGTAACGTCAGTGATCACACACTCCAAAGACTAATAGGCACGCATGTTCCCCAGTCTTTTAATAACTTGTTCATTTTTCAACTATAATCTACGTTCTCCATAATTACTATCGCTTACTAATTGAAGTCTTCAGATAGGGACCAAATGAATATTCTCTTGACAATAACAAGACTGCTGCTGGCCTCGTTGGAATCAGACTCGAGAGCTGCTTGTTTGTGGGGCCTCGCAGCTCTTGAGATCTGAACCCAGCTATCGCTGATCCTTGGGGAGGGGGGATGACCTGACCCTATTTCTTCCCCCCACCACCTTCTGCACATAGAAAACATAGGTAGTTTTGTTCCACTCACAATGCAGCAGCAGGACTACAGATTTATCAAATTTCTAAAACGTCACTCATCTTTTGGGGAGGATCGGATCCCCATGATTTTGACAGATTTAGCCAGCTGCCATTCATTCGATCTTTCATAATGCATCAAGCAGAAAGCAGCCAGACTGTGCCCACCTGTCGCTCGAGGCGAGGATCAAGGTATACGGAAACACCACGTAAACTTTGTCCACTTGGGGCCTCTCAGCGTCTGCCAGCATCCAGTATATACGCAATGCTTATTCTTTCCAGGAAAAGGGGATGTATCAGCATTTTGCTGCTACCCTATTCAATGCCAATAAGCATTGGGAACAAAATCTATTACCCAGTAATCGTAATGACACGATTTCGTGAGTCATGTTGACGGCTTTGAGGGGGACTTGAGCTAGAGTTCGTCACGGCCATGCTAGCGGGAGATTCGTCTGTAAAAACTTGCATTTGTGGACACAGTGGTGCCTATGCTAACCTTCCTATGGTGTAGAAATATACCTAGTTGGATGAATCTTATTGAAACTAGCTGGCAGTGGCTTACGCGACGGTCTGGAGTTCTGAGACTCTGACCGCGGGTTCGAACCCCACCCGTGGTATGGTCTATTACCCAGTCATATGTCATCACGCACAATGCGGCTCATACAAGGTAAACTATGCACGTGCAACAGTTGGGAATCTCTGTGGTTCCAGACTATGGAACTGAACAGTTCTCCAGGATAAGGGACTGACCACCTCTGTCTTCAAGGCTGATGGACTATATTTTTACCTCGCCACTACTGCTGCTTACATTACGTTCTCCTCTGAGACTTGTGCAGCATATGGGAATCTTTATTAGAAACGTTTCGCCACACAGTGGCTTCATCAGTCCAGTACAAAGTAGAAATGGGTAAGGAGAGGAGTTTGAGGTAATCAGTCCTCAGCCTGAATCTACGTGTTCAGTCCATCACTCTTGTAGAAAGTACAGCATAGGGCCAGAGAAGTGCCTTATATACTGTAGTCAGGTGAGTGGAAGCAGGAGGAGGCGGGGTCACAGTGGGACCATCCACTAGTGTAAGTAGGTCTTCGTCCAAAGGTTGGACAAGTGTTGAAGAATTCTTTGTATCAAGATCCCATGATGTTGCTGTGTCTTGAGATTTGATAAATAGTTTTGAAACCGACTGATGAAGCCATTGTGGCGAAAAGTTTCCTTAATAAAGTCCCATATGTTACACAAGTGTCTCAATTTCCACTTTGTCGGTTTCAAAACCATTTATCACATTCTCCTCGACTGAAGCCTAGCGTAGGTGAAACTTTTCAATAATATAGATATCCACCTGTTGCACATGCATCTTGCTCATCAACTTATCTGTATTTTATGGCATTTTCAACACATCAAGCAGTGCTTAGCAAGGTTCCATTTTGGTGGATCCTCGTATTAGTTAAGCTAGTGAGTGTAAGAACTTGAGATTCTTGCCAAGGAGTTGCTATATTGGCGAGTGGTACTTCGAGGAACTAGTGGTACCTTCCCCTTCCTCGAATTAGATTTTATGATAACCATTTCTCCAGGTTTTCTAATGATCCTCGTATTTAGGAAGACGTTACTAAAAGGAGTGCCTACCTGGAGGGCATTCTGGGGGTCAACGCCCCCGCGGACCGATCCATGACCAGGGCTCCCGGTGGATCAGGGTGATCAACGAGGCTGTTACTACTGGCCGCACGTAGTCCAACGTACGAACAACAGCCCGGCTGATCTGGCACTGACTTTAGGTATCTGTCTAGTTTCCTCTTGAACACAGCCAAGGGTCTATTGGTAATTCCCCTTATGGCTGGTGGGAAGCTGTTGAACAGTCTTGGGCCCCGGACACTTAGTGTGTTTTCTCTTAGTGTACCAATGGTGCCCTTACTTTTCACTGGGTGTTTGTTATATCGCCTGCCAAGTCTTTCGCTTTCGTAGGGAGTGATTTCTGTGTGCATATTAGGGACCAGTACCTCCAGAATCTTCCAGGTGTAGATTATGATATATCTCTCTCGCCTGCGCTCCAGTGAGTACAAGTCAAGTTTAAATTTGTGTATGTCCAGATTAAATTTATTTCCATGGCCAGTGCTGGGAAATTAGTAGTAAGGTTTAATACAAAAGAATGACCACTCCATTCTCTAAATCAAGAGTCCATCAAGAGCAACAAAACGCCTTTACCCCCTGAAGAGATGTACGAGGGTTCACAAGGTAGGTACATTTAGAGTTTTACATAAATAGTATACAATACGATAATAAATTATAAACTTGTGCAACATCTGGGTACCTAATTGTAGAAGTTTGGCCAACCAGTGGCTATCAGTACAAGGACACGATGTGAAGAATGTAGAATTATATACAAAATATGAGGTAATTAGTCCCTCAGTCTGAGCTGAAGAGCACGGGGACTGATTACCTCGGACTTCTCTTTCTACCGTTCTTCTTGGTATTGGACTGAGGGAGCCACTGTGTGGGGAAACTTTTCCTCAGATTCCCAAATATCGCACAAGTGTCCCACTTTTCAACAGGTCAGGAAACAGGTCAAGCGTTAGGCCTGTTATTTATAGGCTGTCAGAAGATGCCAACAAATTGCCTTCCATTAACAATTTTCGTCAACATTTACTTTTAATACAGATTTTCTAAACATTGGGAAATTTAGACAGTACGAAGCATAAAAAAAATTAGTGCATTAGTTATATTTTGACAAAATAGGGAAAAAATACAGCCACTCTTCTGGCAGAGGAAACTAGAGGAAGTCGAAACGTGAAGAGGGTTTCGGCTTGCTACAGGCAGAGAAGTGGTAACTGCTTGACAAAGCTCCTGAGAGCGAAACGTTGCCACAATAAAATGTCGCATTAGTTGCACTATGTCCTTTTACCCAACTTTGTCGGTAATTCTGTTAACATTACGAGAAATTTTTACTTTCCACACTCCTTCAGCCATCGAGGGAAGGGTGGTGGAAGAGATAAATTTCTCTTCAAATTCGAAAATTACGTACATTACGTGGCTGTAAATGCAAAATCGCGCAAAGTAACTGACATTTCGGTCTGGCCTGGGCCGAAACGTCATAAAGGTTCCTCTCCTCGGTAGGGGATTTGTGACTATACCAGAGTGTCAGGTTCTTGGATATGGGTTAATTTAACCCAGTTACTAATGGGAGGGAAAAAAGCCGTCCCTTATCTTTCACGAATGTTTACATTGGAGTTTTGCGCAATAATAACCTGCAGTGAAATACTTTTAATTACTGCTAGAGCAATATTTAAATCGCTAAATTAGCGGAAGTGTTTCATTATAGAAGGTAATTAGTGACAGTAATAGCGACGATTGGTCAATAAATTTCGGAGATTCTAAAGTAATGTTTTGTGAAGATACCAAGATGTCACCCCAAAGTCTCTTTAAGAAGATTTTAACTTGCCTTTAGCAGAGGGAGATGCGTTGTCATCCTGAGGAGGCCACCAGTCACCTGAAAACTCAAAATATATACATAAATTATAATAGGTAAAAGCAAAAATCCACAGAGCACACATTTTGTTTTTGTCCATAAGAATTTGTCAATTTTGAAACTTGCGTAGCAAGTTTGATATTGTCAGGGAAGAAACTTTAAAAAGGCTTTTGAGCGAAAATTTACCACTGGTTTATCAAGTTATGCAATGGTTCCAAAGTTTATCAAAAGTTTGTTTCACAGTTTTTGGTCTTGATGGTTGGGCAAGACGAGTGTACCAGAGAAAAGTTTAGTTACATGAAATCTTAAGTTTAACCCCACAATGGACATTATCAAGGAAGCGACTTCAAAAGTTAAGGTCAGTGTTAACTATGCTAATACTACAATGTTAACTTACCATTACGTACTCAACATGCACTCAGAGGATGAACAAGACAACACTTAACTATTCACAAGTTTCGCCAACGAGTTCCTTTATACGCCTCTTAAGGAAAGTTGCCCAGGTGTTGCATAGGTCTTATCTATATTAAGTACCATTACTGCTATCTTAATGTACACAAGCTTAAACCTCCCATTTCAAGTCTGTTCAAATTCAAATTCAAATTCAAATCCTTTATTTCATGTAATACAAGGTGGGGGTACTTATAGTTATACATTAAAGTTGATATTACAAGATGGCCAATAATATGCCTAGGTATGCCTAGGCTTTTCAGGCAGTCTTATGATAGGTCTTACTCAATAGCTATACAATGGATATACAGATTGTAAGGTTAGGTTTACAAAATTTAGGTACTGGAATTTAAACATTGAGAATTTAACAATTAGTATAAAAGTTAGCAATTAGTTTATATATTAATGATAAAGGTGATATATTAGCATAATATAGATTCTATATTGGAGTATCTTAGGCAAACTTATGACTAGCTTAAGTATTATGGAGCAATAGTTGTATTAGAATTTTGGTTGGAACTGTGCAAATTAAGGGGAATCACAGATATCAATAAGTGTATTTTGCTGTGGTTAGTAATGTGCAAATTAAGGAGAATCACAGATATCAATAAGTGTTTTTGCTGTGGATATGTGCAAGATAAAGTAGTTTTCGTATGGTTAACTACCGGTTGGGTGCGTAAGTGAGATAAGATGTTTTTTAACGGTGCTTTTGAAAATGGAGGTTGTGTCTGCAGTTCTAGAGTTTTCAGGCAGGGGGTTCCAGATTTTAGGCCCTTTTATGCGCATTGAATTTTGTATAGATTTAGTCGGACACGGGAATGTCAAAGAGATGTTTATGTCTGGTATTATGTCTATGGGTCCTGTCACAACTGTCAAGAAAGTGTTTTAGCTCAGGTTAAAGTTGGAATTAATGGTTCTATAAATGTAGATAGCAGAGTAGTAAGTATGGATGTTCTGAACAGTGAGTAGGTTTAGGTCTTTGAAGAGTGGGGGTGTGCTGCCTAGCGTTGGATTGTGTGATAATTCTTACTGCGGCTTTTTGTTGGGTTATTATTGGCTTTAGGTGGGTAATTGCTGTTGATCCCCATGCACAAATGGCATATGTGAGGTAGGGATAGATGAGTGAGTAGTATAGTGTGAGTAGGGCTGATTGTGGTACATAATACCGTATCTTAGAGAGGATCCCCACAGTTTTGGACACTTTCTTTGTTATGTGTTGGATATGGGTGCTGAATTTCAGGCTGCTGTCAAGGTGAAGGCCCAGGAACTTGCCCTCGTTATGTCTAGCAATAGGTGTAGAGTTGATCTTAATGTTTAATTGTGGATCATCTGTTCTGTTGCCAAACATAATATAGAAAGTCTTATCAGTGTTGAGTGTAAGTTTATTGGCAGTCAAAGCTATACTGAATACACTGCAGTCTCTGACAGGTTAAACAGTTGCCTAAAATCTGGTAGATGAAGAAATCGTCCCTTAAATCATTGCAAACCAAACTTGTTTTAAATAGTGGCGAGGGGCTGCAACTTCTGCGTAGATTATACATTAAGGAATAAAAGCTAAATTCGAAGGCTCGTGTAGTGACCAGAGGTAATCGGGTATGATCAAAGGAGAGGGTAGACGCAATTTCTTGAGTCTTGGTAATTTTTGAAACGAGCAAATTGTTAGTTTATTAATCTTTAAGTTGCTTTTAAGGCGATTTGTTGTATGGCTAAGGTCTTGGGGTATACACAGTGCTTGGGAATTGGGAAAATCAGGTTCGATCCAAGAAGAGGAAGTATCATATGCCCTGAACCAAGAGCCCTTCACCAGCATCAAGGAACCTCCCTTGAGGAATTTTGAAGCTGGATTTATAAAACTTAATTAAAATTTCCAAAGGAAATTGTTAATATCAAAATGTTTTGGTCAAATTTCATGGGAAACTTAAAAAAAATTAAGTCTCTTACACGTTCCCTTTGCCACACTACCATTGTTACCAGCCACCGTGACAGTAACTGTACTGTTACTGGAACTGACGACCGTCCGGGCCAATTGCTTTAGCTCAGCTCAGACAGTGACCAAGGAGCAGGTAGTTTGGTGTCAACACTAGAAAAGACTGAACAATGGGTCAACCTTTTGTAGTGTTTCGAGTTTTTATAGAAAGTTTATTTAGCTACAGGTACAAAATAGTTTTTTTTTTTTTTTTTTTTTCCTTCTCTTATAAGGTAACCCTCCCTCCCACTACATTAACAAACCTGTCAGAACATCATATTAACAAACAACATATATTCATATAGTTAATACGCAACAAGGCGTAACTGATAATGTACTCAGTTACAACATGAACATTTATAAAATCCGGTTGTTCTGAACAAGGTAATATCATACATCATACTAAAAATATATCTAACCTAACACACTATACTGATAGTCGTCACCACTCCTCATTCAGTAAACTTTAACTTACAACTGTTTTTACTCGGTACAATTATATGACGTAATATTATCCAACACACAGGTTTTATACAAGTAAACATAACAGTACCCACAATAAAAATAACACGTATAGGAAATACTATACTTTTCACGTATGCGTACACAACGCACAATTTAATTACAATGTGAAACCCTTTTTTATGATCGTTTAACGATACAAAACAGATACATGAGGCTAATATTTTGTATTCCCTACGTCATCATCCAACAGAGAAGCTCCCCATACTCATACTCCAGACCCATGCCTCTCCGACCAAGAAAAACCGTCAGGTAAACCCACTCAAACCCCTTACAAAAAGTTAACCCCTATAATCAAAACCCTTCCCCACTTGAAAAGCCACCCCCTGCGTCATTAGTCATCCCAACCCTCCATGCACACATACCCTAAACCCCATATCTCCCCACAACCGCTAAAATTACCTTGATAATTAAATTCCCCTCTCCCACTATGACCCAACAGACACACCTCCCCCCACCTAGAACTACACCCTAATACACATCCAAAACTCCACGCTCACTCGTCATACCTTAACCAGGATGAGCTTACCCTCCTACCACGTCAAGCCCCCTTCTACGTCTACAATACATCCCGCAAAACCATGTTCCTATACTCATCAGAAAATGCAGACTCCCATTTACTCCCATACACCACCCGATTCCTGCATTTACTCCTATACATTGTGCCCCCATAGCTCTAATCCTTTCCCCACCCCCTGCTCCCTCAGTCTCCAGGACATACACACGAAATCCACCATTAAATACCATAAACCCCTGCGTTCTCTATCACCCACCCCTCGTATATCCATACTCATAGCCCTCAGTACTGAAATACCCCCACCCCCATTTTCCTCAACACCCTGCCTATCCATTCTCTCACCACCCCCAGTTCCTCACAAAATATATAGCATGCATCACTGTTTCTTGGACCCACATCTTTTACAGCACCCATCTTGAACAATGCCCATCCGACATAACAATGCCTTATCTGCCACCACCCCATGTAGAAACCTATACATTAATTCCCTATCCCCAGCCCTAATCCTCATACCTTTCAAACCCCTCCAGATCAATCCCCAATCATACATAGGGTATTCAGCCACCCTCCAATCCCATCCTTCCCCACACGCGACCTCCAAAACACTAGCCTTCACTTCTTGCACCCTCCTCACAATCACCAAATGCCGCAATATATCCCAACACGTCCCCAACGATACACCCCCACCATCTGCGCACCTCCCGCTCCACCGCTCCCACAGTAGCCCCTCAGTGCCTCCCAGCCGCACCATACACCGTTTCACAAACAAACACATCAACCTCCTTTCCACCCAAATAAGCCCCAACCCCTAACTCCACTCTCTTCCTAACCACCTCCTTCCTCAACCAGTGTTTACCGAAAGCCCAAATGTACTTAAAAAACCCTCACCTCCAACCCTCACATCTTCCTGCATCAGAGGGTAAACCACTGCCACGTGCCACAGTCTACTGTAGATCAGCACGTTCACCGCTATCACCCTCTGATGCAAGGAAAGATCCCCCCCTCCAACTCGTCAACCTATCTAGCGCTAGTTGCACCACCCTCCCAGAGTTCACCCTCCTGGCCTCCATACTGTCACCCATATACATAATACCACAAATTTTCAGACTATCCACAATAATCCACCCATATCTCTCAGCCAATCTACCTCCAATCCATGCCCCTACCTCCAACAAACGCGATTTCGCCCCATTAATTCTCATACCCGTAGCTGCACAAAACACCCTTAGAGCCCCTCAATAATCTTCAATCCCCCTTCCATTCTCACCAGCACCGTGGTATCGTCCACGTACCCACTATATCATTTCCTCCCTCCCTCCCTGTATCCCACCCACCCCACATTCTTCACAATCATCCTGTAAAAGGGATCTTGCATGCACGCGAACAATATCTGGGATAATGGACATCCCTGTCGCAAACCCCTATCCATTCGTACCACCCTTCCCAATTTCCCATTCACCTGCACGCGCACAGTAGCCCCGAATACACCGTCTCTACCCACCTAACTACCTCCTCACCAAACCCCTGTTTCCTCATGATTGCATACAGCATCCCTCTCTCCACACTATCATATGCCCCTTCCAGTCCAACGCTAATACTCCTCCCCAGCCCCTCTATAAATCCCTTGATGCGTTCATGTCCCTCAATCATACACCTACCTGGTATCCCTCGTTGTCCTTCCGCTATCACCTTCTGCAATACTCTCTTCAATCTGTTCCCCAAAACCTTCGCAAAGATTTTATAATCTGCATTCATCATTACCAGAGGTCTATAATTCTGCACCATGTTCCCTGATTACTCTTCTTAACTAATACTACCACCCCCATGCCCTGCTCCCTCCCCATTCTACACCTACTCTTCATACAATTCATCAAGGCCACCATACATTCCTTCAACACATCCCAATGTACCCTATAAAATTCATTCACCATACCATCCATACCAGGCGCCTTTCCCTACTCATTCCATTCACCGCCTCCCACACCCTCCTCTGTTATTTCCCTCCAGACACAACCTGTCCTTGTCCCCCAAAACCCCTACCACACCCTCCTCTACAATCTCACCTTCACTCCTGCCCCACCCTTGCTCCGCAAATACGCCTCAAACCACTTATCTACATAAACTCCCATCGCCTCAGTCGTCCGTAAACGTTGACCCCTATTGAATCCTTCCAAATCCTCCTCCACATCCAGGTAGTCTATCGTCATAGCCTCTCTGCGCCCTACACCTGCCCACAACATACCGCGATGGTCTGTCACCCCATAAAACATCATCCATACCCGCTTTCACTCTGCACGCATCAAACCTCTCATTTTGCAAATCCCTCAGTCTTTCTTTCAAACCTCGAATCTCATCCGTCACCTGCACTCCTCCACGCTCATAACAACCTTGCAACAACCCCTCAAGATACTTTTGTAGACCATACCTCCAGCACACCTCCTCTCGCCCCAGCTTCTGATAATATTCCCTAATTCCTATTTTCGCACAGCTCTCCCACCATTCCACCAAATCATTATTATCCTCTCCCCTTTGCTCCCACAATGACCCCCACCACCTCCTAAAATCATCCGCCCTACCCATGCCAGTCAATAATCTACCATTCAGCTTCCAATAACTCTGATACCACCTAATCACCCCTTCCCAACTCACATCTGCCAGAACACCCCTATGATCCGAGAATCCCACATCAAAAGTCTGCACCCTCCCTACAACCACCCTCCCCGTCACATATACCCTATCCAAAGGCGCCGCATATCCTTTCCTAACAAAAGTATACTCCACAAAAACCCCCCCTCCCACGTCCCTAAAACCTGCACTACTCAATAAATCCCTCAACGCCCCCAACTCACAACCCGCTCCCCTAGGTTCCACACCCCTTTTTTCTGATTACACTATTAAAATCCCTCCCAATATTGCCACTCCCGGCAAACCTCCCAATGCCCCCACCATGTAATCGTTTAAAAATCAATTTTCACTCTTCGAGAAGCCTCCGCCGGCATATAAACCCCTACGAAACAAACCTTCACCCCCAATCCTCCACCCTTACCACCCTGCCCCCACCTCCTCCCACGCTCGAGAACAAAGGGGCTTGACGTGCTAATGACCACTGCCACACCCCTTTTAATTTCCCTGAAGACCCTGCATACACCTCATATCCCTGCAAACATAATTCACGTCCACATCTATAATTGTGCTCCTGTAGGAACCCCACTTGCACACCATACCGTCTCAAAGTTCCCTCTACCCACCGTCGCTTGACCTCTGCCCTCAACCCATTAACATTAATAGTTAGACACTGGAATATAAATGAGTGGGTTTACCTTTCGACCTCTGCACGGACTGTGACATTATCCTTCCTTTACCACCCCTTGCCCACACTTTTGCTGCCCATAGCAGCATCCTTACCATCATCTCTTGCCAACTCCCCTCCCCTGTCATTCCCCTTCACTTCCACCAAAGGCTTCTTCGTGACCCTCTGGGCCGGTGTCAAGATATCATCATGATCTTCGACCGTGCCAGATCGCTTCCGCGACCCGCTCCCCACATCCATCATGTCCCCACTATCACTCTGATGCACCTCCACATTGACGCACTCACGCACCAATGCTGCTACCTCAGGACTCTCCTGCCCCGAGTCAATCCCAACTCGTGCCTCCTCCACCAAATCTGCCCCATCCCCAACATGCAACACCTGTAATGGATCATCCAGTAATCCCTGAATCACTTCCACCAAGGCACATCCATGCCTTCCTCTATCACAGGTACTTCCTCAACCTCCTTTCATTCACCCTCTCTCCAAAGTAGGCTCTGATGGGTGGCACGGTTCTGCCACACCTCCACTATTTCACTCCAGCTCCTGGTCCTTTGCTGCTGTCCCCCATCACCAGCCGTCCCCTCATACTTTCCCTGTGGTTCTGTCGGGATCTTGCGTTCAGCGGTTCGTTGAGCACCTCTCCGCAAACAATCCGCTGCTACATGATCAAAATTCCCACATATCCTGCACGTCCTCCTTTGTCCTGCGTAAGTCACGTACACTTGCGTACGAAACTCAGCCATAATGATGTAAGATGGAATGGGCCTCCGTAACGACATCTTTAAGGTGAAAGATCCTCAGGAAGACCCTCCATGGGTCCCACACTCCACTTTCCTGCCGTTGCCAGATGTACTGTCCCATACTCGCTGAAGACACGTCCCACATCCATTTGATCTGCCTCAAAAGGCACATTCTTTACCTTTACCCATGTGTAGGTGCGCGACACATCCTTTAATCGCACCTGCAATGTCGCATTGACCGTGTAGACGTTGTCCTGATGTCGCTCTACCAATGTCTCATATGCTGCAGCCGTTAACAACTTCACAAAGATCCTGTTCATGCCATTTAGTGCCACTCCATACAGTTCCTCCATATCAATGTTGTATATATCACGAAGAATAGTAGGTATTACTGTAGCCGCCACAGCAGGTTGGATTACTCCTGTAACCATGTCTATGCAGACGGTGTTGATGCGGCGTCTGCCCACCGCCGCCATGACAGTGAAAATAAAGTTGCTCACAGTCTCCACCAGGGGCCAGAGACCAGAGTAGCACACCCTTCTCTCACGAGAGCTGGGTGGCGAATACAAAATAGTTACACAAATTATCATGCATAGTAACACGTAAATTACCTACGATAACCTACAAGTCAAAGTTACATTTACATTGGGATCCTTACCAATGGAATTACCAGTTGATTTTATTACCAGTCAACAGTGAGAATCTTCATTCGCTGTATACTCCAGCGAGTCATAATATCGCGACCATTTTTCTAGTCAGTAAGGTACCTGAGTAGTTTTCAGGGAACCCGCAGGAGTTACACAGCACCAGAGGAACGGGAGGTCATGTTAGATCAAAGGAATACTAAAGGCAGGTCCATTGCCTTTGATGACACTATACGAGTCCTCGTGCTAAACTGACCCTGCCTGCAGCTCAACCATCATCTGGCCCACAGTTTCCTGATCAACAACCCCCTACGAAGTAGGTGGCCAAGACTTAAGAACAAAAACAAAAAACCTAGCACGACTAAACTTTATTCTATTAAAACAAACTAGTTAAAATCCCCATAAAATCAATATCCAAAGAACCTCAAAGTTCAGATTGCCATAGGTTGTCATAGGCTTTCCTTCAAGTATAAAAACTTGAAAGTGAAAAGATTTAATTCTAAGTAGTCATGCTCCATAATCTTCAGAGTCAATAGCACCCCCACACAGGTTACTATGGGTAAGATTCATGAGCCCAATTTTCAATCGGCAGCCTTCTGTACGACTGTGTGGAAGGCAGCCCAGCACCCACGACCTGGTGAACCCTTTAATTTGTAGAGCTCACCAGGCCCATCACTTACAAAGGACATTAATGTATGTGGCCTATGAAGTCACTTAGGATGAATACTGCTACAGAGCTGGAAATTACAGCTTTTACCTCGGGATCTGCTCCTTCACATCATGGGACATCATGGCTGGCCCGGCCACCACCAAACTCCAGATTTGTGTTGAAAGTTGAAACAAACTGCCGCATCTTTTGGACCAGAGGGCAGGCAGAAGCAGACTGGGCCAGAGAACATTGAGAATACGCGACGACAAAACAGATTTAACTAATAAAAATAAAAGATATAACTATAATGACAATTTGGATGGCATTTTGTTTGATACGTTTTGGCCCTTGGACCTTTGTCACTTAATGCCCAAGGTCCCAGGACTGAAACTTTTCCAATAAATGACCTAAATGCATTCACTTATTTCAGCTATTTGTCGGTATTGTTATATCTTCCATTTTCAGATTAAGCCAACTGTAGGAAAGAGCAGGGAGGATTGCTAAGAACTTAACAGTGAACACACAACTGTTCTAAGAGTCCTTAGTTGAATTCACTGCAAAACTAACATCATCCTCTGACCCGTTAGTCATGACCTTTATCCTACAAGCCTGTACAAAAATCACAAATACATTAACTAGTGTCAATACTCTGCCTACAATTTTTTCAGGCACCGTCCAAGGAGGCCAAGGGCAAGAACTCAACCTCTCCGACCGCACACACATCTAGGCCACAATCCAGAACCAGCCTACGTATCAGAAAAGTCACAGGAAGTCTCCCACGAAGCAGAGCTCTCCTCTACATCTCCAAGAGCACAGTCAAAGTTGTTTTGCCAAGTTTGACTAACAGGTGGCGCAGGTCTAGATCCTCATAGCGGAGATCTATGGAAAAACTTGCCACACAACTTAAGTCATCTGGGAAAGAACTTAACCGTGACAGCGAGCGAAGGATCTATCTTCCACTTCTGGATCAATGACTCCACATGGTGTTCCATAAAACTAACAGCAAATGCAGTAAGGAAGAGCTGTCTGGGGAATAGATCTGGCAGTCATACTCCAGACAGGAACGACAAAACTGCATCTAGGAACAGTATAGTGGTGCCCCGTGGCCTGGTGGATAAAACTCGCTTCACACGCTGAGGGTCAGGGGTTCGATTCCCGGAGGGTAGAAACATTGGGCGGTTTCTTTACACTGGTTGTCTGTTCCCCATCAGTAAAATGGGTACCTGGGTGCTAGACGGGTGTGGGTCGCATCCTGGCACAAAATTGACCTAATTTCCCCGAAATGCTCTACATAACAAGCGGCTTTTTATATAATAGTATGTCATTGATGTGAGCTATGGTCTGTATACCTTGTACATGTACTGGTACTAATAAAGATCTGTCCCCAGTGTAGCGGTGGAAGAACAAGCATTTCATACGAGAGGTCCCGATCAGATTGAGAAAAATGTTAATTGTTCATTGGGAAGGAACGCCCATCATTAAGACGAGAAGACTCCTTTAACCAGGAACAGGTAAAATTAACCACTTTTTCCAGAGTGGGGGAAAAACCCGGTAGCCGTTATTAAGTTACCCTCTTCCACCTGAAGCTGCAGACAAGCCACTGTAGACGCCGAGCAAGATGCTAACATTCTCGACACCGTCGTCGACACCGATACCACCGTCGACAACATCCATGGCTACAAATACGTGACCACTATAGTGGAAGTCATCAGTACCTGCATTTTCCTCACAATCATCAATTTGGCCCTGCACAAATTGCTTCGAATTACTTCCTGTTTCATACCCAGTTACTAACCCTGGCAGCAGTGCAGACCTGCCCTAGCACGGCTGCACTATATATGGTGAATTATTCCTTCTGTATAGTGCTGTGTGTATGGTGAATTATACCTTCAGTGTTATAATGACAATGAAAAGCTTTGGTATTAGAAGACTAAGGAATTATAAGTTTACATATCGACAAAGTACCTAGCAAAATTATTAACAAATGACGCACGCAATGTAAGGATGCTGGAGCCTCAACGTTCCTTCATCACGGGTTTAGAGCTCCACGTAAATGTAGATTGGGGTCCCTTCCCCGACGAGTTTTGTAGTGTGGAAGTATTTATTCTCCAGGGTTTTATGGTTCCCCATCTTAACTGCACAGGTATTAGGCGACTAAGAACGTAACCTTCAACAGTATTTACGCTGAGCGACCCCCACACTGTCGCTTCAAATAATGCACTACCCATGGTTCCGTGGGACCGACGCGTTAGACAAGTCGTCGTGCCCAGTCAAAAAATCTATGCCCAAAAAAGGGCCAGTATGGACTACTTTTGAGTCCTCTGGGTCCTAGGGGCTCCATCCTCATACACTGTGTCCCTTATTGTATGCTACTTGAAGAGCTGTAGAGAATTTAAAGCTTAATCACACGCCTTGTCTCTATTTTATAGTCATGAAGAGCTATAATCAGTAGGGGGGTTATGCTATAATCCACTTAAACACTTGTGTATATTCAGTAGCATGAAGCTGAAACTAGGACTGATGCAGATAATACTGTTGGTCATGAAATTAATGTGTGCTCATGTTGAGGCGATGACTGGCAGACTAGCTTGTTATTTTAGCAAGATGAACAGTTATTACTGATGGTTCCATCTCTGATTATCATAGTTGGATGTTAGTGACACATTTGCATTTAAACGTCTATACTTTACTACGAGGTAATAAATGGCACTGTGCCAGTCTTCATCGTGTTAAGTCACATTTTTCGAAATGATAGGTAATTAAAAAAAAAAAGGAAATATAATGTAAACCTTGTGTATAATTAAATATTTCTGGTATATTGTACTAACAGACTGTAGCAGCTGTCCAGGAATAGCTCTGCTTATTAGACAAGCAGCAGCAGCAGCTCTGTTTATCTCGTGTCTACCTACCTGGAGGTAGACAAGAGATAAACGTGTGGAAAACCTTCGGGTGTAAATAGTAGACGCGTGACATTAGAAACTGATAGGAGATGTGAGCGTGACCTTAGCGCTTCCCGTGGAGGATGATGCAAGGGAAAATGAACAAGAATGAGAGGAAAGAGCAGGGAGAGTAATAGTGGAGATAGGAATATTACGAGAGGTGTGAGGGAAGACTTGGAGTGTACACAAACACACAAACCTCCCCGTTATACAACACCAAGGTCAGCACAGCTACGACCTTCACGTTGATAGCTGGTGTGGTACGGCCACCAGGAAGAGCCACTCACTGGTACACACAGGGAGGGGGTGAAGTACACACAGGGAGGGGGGTGAAGTACACACAGGGAGGGGGTGAAGTACACACAGGAGGGGGTGAAGTACACACACGGAGGGGGTGAAGTACACACAGGGAGGGGGTGAAGTACACACAGGGAGGGGGTGAAGTACACACAGGGAGGGGGAAACACACAGGAGGGTGAAGTACACAGGAGGGGGTGAAGTACACACGGAGGGGTTGAAGCTACACACAGGGAGGGGAGGTTGTGCAGCCAAGTTCACACATTAATGGTTTAAAACTAACAGCACAGGGAATGGGAGTAATTGATACGTTGATAAGTGAAACGTTAGACGTTACAGCACAGGGGATGGGAGGCCATCAGGTGTGAGGTGGAAGATAGCAACAGTTTCCTAAATCAAGAGCCCTTGACTAGCATCAAGGCCCCTTGAGGGGAGAGAACAGACAGCATCACTCACCAGCACACCCTTAACCGATAAGTTGAATTTGCAACATTCCAGGCTGAGGGACAGATTACCTCAAACTCCCTCCTTGTTTTTTCACCGTATTGGACTGATGAAGTCACTGTGGCGAGAAGTTTCCCCAATAAAGGTTCCAAAATGTTGCAAAAGTGTTAGAATACTAACTAAAGCACATACTACACTGATATTTCAGAAACGTTTCGCTTTCCAAGACATCTGTAGTCGAAAAATAAACACAAGCAGTATAATGTGATCCTTTATTGACAACGTTTCGCCCACGTAGTGGGCGAAAATGTGTGGTCGAAAACGTTGTCAATAAAGGATCACATTATATTGCTTGTGTTTATTTTTCCATTGTGTCGGTATTTTATACCATTTATTTCCACATCTGTAGTCGACGAGATATTCTTATTTCAAGTAATAGGGAAAGGGGAGCCTGGGAGGAAAGGGTGGAAAGCATTCCGGCTTGAGTCAAGGAATCAAGAGCTTAGGGCCAGTGTATAAGATCACGACTCCCTCGTCAGCATCAAGGAACTTCCTCTATTGGATAGATGACAAGAAATGTTCAGAGGATATTAAGCCGGGTACAAGGTGTTAGAGGGCAAAGAAGACATTCTACCAACAACAGCTTTAACGATGTGGGACTAGTGTTTTGAGCACTGGCCCACTAGCTTTCAGGACTGGCTTGCCAGGGTTTAGGAGTCAGACAAGGGATATAATGAGAGCCCTGAATCTCAACTTGACCTGTAGCTATAGTTTACAGTTTTAAGATTTTCGTGAATTGTGAAAGTTCTTGTAGCGATTGCCACATCAACAAGGTCTTATAAGCTGCGTAGGCCTGCGGGTTACAAACACCAAGAGTTTTGTTGATCGCTTCATTACCAATGACCCTTGACAAACCTTCACCAGAGGGTCATGAAGATAACACTACGTACACCACCATTTAACAATTGCACTATATACGTTTATTTAGTTTTAAGTTATGCTCACACAAAATTGCTTATAACGCCACAGTCATGCGTATAATTTAAAACAATTACACTGAAGCCCACAGTAACCCTAAACCCTTTCAAGATAAAACTGGCCTCGCCTCCACCCTGTTTGTAAACAATCCCATGTCTGCGAACTTGCTGGAAAGCCTTTAATAGTTTCACTAAGGCTGGGAGTTATCAAGGTATACTTGAAGTCCAACCTTGTGTAAAACTCCGTAATAAGTCTGAACTACAAGTGTCGTTCTACGTGATTGCTCTATCCTGTCTAGTCTGAATACATGCCTAACACTTGGGTCCTATTGATGGACACTTCATCCAATGGCAAAATCGGTCAACTTCAGGTTTGTATACCATTAAAGATTCCACTCTAGTTTGCTTAAGATCGATGTCTAATCTATATGCAAGGACCTCTGACGGACCTCCCTCTTGCCCTCACCAGTCTATAAAACGGGTCGTGAGCCTGATTGACAAGTCTTCCTGAAGCCTCCACACGCGGGAACCTCAACACACTCTTTAACCTGGACCTGAACCACCCATCCCAGAATGTGTCCACCCACCTCAATGTATTTACTGAACTCTTGCCTAATCCAGTATCCCCCTTGGCAATCAATGACGAACAAAGCACTTCCCTCGCTCTCCCCTGCATCGCCTGAGCACAGTCATCAATAAGGGAATGACCAGAGAGCAGATGTTCCCAGGATAGCATGCTGGCCCGGCACAGTAACGTGACCCACGACACTTCAACCTGCTCAGTGACGCCTTAGCGGAGAGTTTAAGAATAATTCACCCATTCCCCACCTGCTCCTTACACTGTGCGAGGACACTCGCCGACGTAGACTCTACCGGCCTTAATTGGAACTTAGAACGTTGATTGCCTGGTCCTTATTCCAATCTGTCTATCAGTGTACCAAAGTAGAAACGACGGTTAGCCTCTTAAGACTAGAGCATCTGTTTTGTTCAGTATTAAAAACTTTATCTACGACCTTGTCCATAAGTGTCAAATTTAAGGGTTCGACAAGTCTAGACAATACTGAGACCGATTAATGCAAGAGCTCAGTATTTTAGTGGTCCACCATTTTTCAGAGTAGGACCCTCTAGCCTCTCCCTAAAAGAAGTGACCTGCAAATGTCTGCCGGGATACAGTGATGGACAACAGGCTGCAGCAGCAGTACTTGGAGCAGAGTCCTCCTCCCCACAGGTTAGGAAACACTGCCTGGTTCCCCAGGTAAACTAAAGAAACCAGCATTAAGCGCACGTTATGGCTGGTTAGAAATTTATATTCAAGATGATTACAATACTTGGGAAACAGAGCAGGTGGCCATGCAGAACCGAGGTCTCAGCGTCAGCTCTGGTTCTCGTCTCTAAGAGACAGTTGGTGTAAGTGGAAGCCACTTACACCAGGTTGCTAGTTGTGTGACTTGTTCCAGAGAAACTGAAGCAGCACCGGCACTTCAAATAGTATTATACAATATGTTAAAACTACAAATCGCATATCGTCTTAAGTTTTGTCCACCTGGTGACTTATAAATTCCCTGATGGACAAGACGCCTCAATAAAATACCATAAAACACTACTTCAATACGCAGCATCAGATAACGTCGACACTACTCCACGAACGTCACCCCCCTCCCCCACCAACATCAGGGAAGTACTGGGGGGGGGGCTACATATACTGCCCCTTTCTCTTTCTGTTAGTGTGACTTTGTAAATGGTCCAAGTTGGTACGAAACTTGGTCTCAAGCTCCTCTGTATGTGCGGGTTGTGTACCGAACAGGTTATTCAGCAACACTATTCTGATAGTCTTGGACACTTGCCATTACTTTCAGGGAAAGGTCTCGATCTAGGTAATTTGAACAATCATTCCCTTCGTCTGGTTAAGAAATTAATCTCATCCCCCACACGCTGTACAACCCTGACAAGTAGGTCTTAACAAGGGGACAAACAAATGGGTAAGAGCTAAACTCTTAGGGGTTAATACAGTGCCTCGAGAACCTATCGAGGTCACAGGGCTTAGGAACCGGAGGTTATTAAGTTCGAGCTAAAGAGCCTTCCCCCACTTCAGTGCCTTTAATCAAGAGCCTTCCCCCACTTCAGTGCCTTTAATCAAGAGCCTTCCCCCACTTCAGTGCCTTTAATCAAGAGCCTTCCCCCACTTCAGTGCCTTTAATCAAGAGCCTTCCCCCACTTCAGTGCCTTTAATCAAGAGCCTTCCCCACTTCAGTGCCTTTAATCAAGAGCCTTCCCCACTTCAGTGCCTTTAATCAAGAGCCTTCCCCACTTCAGTGCCTTTAATCAAGAGCCTTCCCCACTTCAGTGCCTTTAATCAAGAGCCTTCCCCACTTCAGTGCCTTTAATCAAGAGCCTTCCCCCACTTCAGTGCCTTTAATCAAGAGCCTTCCCCACTTCAGTGCCTTTAATCAAGACCTTCCCACTTCAGTGCCTTTAATCAAGAGCCTTCACTGTGCATTTAATCAACTTCCCCACTTCAGTGCCTTTAATCAAGAGCCTTCCCCACTTCAGTGCCTTTAATCAAGAGCCTTCCCCCACTTCAGTGCCTTTAATCAAGAGCCTTCCCCCACTTCAGTGCCTTTAATCAAGAGCCTTCCCCCACTTCAGTGCCTTTAATCAAGAGCCTTCCCCCACTTCAGTGCCTTTAATCAAGAGCCTTCCCCAACTTCAGTGCCTTTAATCAAGAGCCTTCCCCCACTTCAGTGCCTTTAATCAAGAGCCTTCCCCCACTTCAGTGCCTTTAATCAAGAGCCGCAAGTGTCGTTTTGATGATTGGTCAGTAACCATCGGTAGGTGGTCAGTCCATAGAGCTTGAACCATAGGCATGCAGCCAGACCTTGTATACTAGAGACGAGGTGAAGCAGTTGGAGGTGACTGTCACAGATGAGCGTGGCCCACTAGTGGAAGGTGGTCATGTTGAATTCTTTTAGCCAAGAATTGTTGAACATGACCGCCTTCACTCGTGCGTCACTCACTGACGTGCACTCAGGAGCTTCTTCCCACTAACGTATACACAAGGGATGGCAGCAGTATGACTGCATGGACCATCTTCCACCCAGGGTGGCTGAATCACCTCAGAAATTGTGCCTTCAGTTTATATTCTCCTGTATTCGACTGAAGAAGCCTGTTGTGCTGGCGATACGTTTCGGCAATGAAGATACCTAAATGTTGTATATGCGTGTTATTCACAAACCTTCATTATGACGAGAAGTGTGTGAGCAAAGAACCAAGTTTTTGATATAAAGGATTTTAGATGGGGAAGCGATGAATCCTTATGGGGTCGTTCATTGTCGTGGGGAATAAGAGGCATTAAGTTTTTGGAGGGGGGGGAGCTCCAATTTAAGGGATCAAGAGCCCTTCACCGTCATCAAGGCATTCCCCTTCCCTTTAAGGACAATTTTTTATTAGTCATCGTTTTTAACCAGAATATTGAGGAAAAATTATTAAACTAACACTTTACCTCAAACTATTAACAGTCTTCCACAGTCTTCAGTGTTTACTACATTAGCTAACGAAGCTTCTCCACAATAAAGAAAACAACGCGTTGCCTATACGGTAATTACCTTCCCCCCCCCCTCCCATCTACTTCTGAATTTTGTACACCATAAATACATGAAACTCATGCGCTGTATTTTTGGAAAAAATAAGCTTTCTCACCTGCGTGAGTGAGGGCAAGAACCATCGTGGACTCCCAGCGTAACAACTCCACCACAGAATCATAACACAGACTCAGACAGCCAACACTGCAGCACTGACCACTCCACCAACCCTGCTAGTCCTGAACCCCACTCAGAGCAAGCGAACCTCGCGTCTTCCACGACACTGAGACCCAACGAACCATCTTACGTGTACCGACTGCCACTCTGCTCCAGTCATAACCATAATTTTTAAAGGGGTGGAGGGGTAAGCCAGCGGAAGGCCTCGGTCAGATGACCAAAAGTTCCAGCGGCAGGTCATCATAAGACCCGCGTCAGGAAACACTTGTCCTGTTTCCTGACAAACCTAACCTAACCTAACCTAGCCTAGCCTAGCCTAGCCTAGCCTAGCCTAACCTAGCCTTGCCCTGAAATCCACCAGTGATCAAAGAAATCTAGTCTTTTTTTATCATAAAAACAATGGGAAGGCTAGAGTAATGAAGTTTTATATCCGGATCTTAACTTACTGACAAGTGAGGAGCGAATCATTGTTCTGAGCTGTTGTGAACCAGCCTAAGTGAACCATGATCACCAGTCACTTGGTATATATTCTGAGATGTATATCCCTTAGGACGCCCCGAGAGGTGCATTTCTCTTGAGTATATATAGTGAGAGTCTACAGTAATCCTATTTTAGAGATTAAATTATTATTGCCCCTATGACCCTTGTGTAATAGATTTTTAACTCCATTGACCAACCAATCTCTTTGGATATGTATACATTCAGAGCAACAATGTATATATACACCTGGCAAGGTATGAATCTCAATATATACACACTCCGAGTATACTTTAATCCTGACATTAGGAGTCACCTAGGTATGGCTAGAAACATTAGGCCATGTTTCCTTAAGACACCTGTTGTCCCTGTTCACCCATCAGTAAAATAGGTACCTGGGTGTTAGTTGACTGGTGTGGGTCGCATCCTGGGGACAAAATTGACCTAATTTGCCAGAAATGCTCTGCATAACAAAGGGATTTCTATATAGTAGTATGTCATTGATGTCAGCTATGGTCTGTATACCTTGTATACAGACCATAGTGATATCAATAACTCCATGTATGGGAGTCATCACGATTATGATGCCTACTGGCCCATACATGGCAAGTTCTTCTCAAAACCAGTGATTGCAAATATACGAAAAATACCACTGAAAATGGCGGACGGGGGATATATTCAACCTTAGCTATAATAATAATTATAATTTAAACCTAATAAAGCCATCAACAAGCCCACCATTATCAAAAAAAAAAGTTCTTCCTGTTAAATCTGTATAAATTTGCTGAATTATCATTTACAATTAGTAAAGACACTAAAAATGCAAAATATTCGGAGCCGAGCTAAAAAAATGAGAACATTGCGGAAGCAAACTGACAGCCTTGACTGACAGCGTTGACTGAAAGTAGGTTAAAGAATTATGTCCCCTAACAGGGTTAGCTGACATAATTCATACTCCTGGAGCTGTATGGCCCCTATGAGTTTAGCGCTTCCCCATGAATATAAATCCTTATAAGCTGGGGAAAAATTAGTTTAAGCATCACGAAATTAATGAAGAAGAGAATCAAGAATCTTCAGCTGTCTTCCTCTTTTTAATTCTCTCCTTCGACCCCCCTCCCTTTCTCTCTTTAATTCACCCTTCTTTTCCTTCTCTTTCTTTAGGTCTCTGCAGATGGACCCTCCTTTAATCCTGACTCTCTCGTTGACTTTTTGACAGAAACTGACTTACTACACAAACTCTGAAGATTATACCTCTAGCACCTCCCTCAGTCCCTTCTACCTCGATCTCTTGCTACCCTCTATCCTTGCACTATCCACCGTCCTGCTGCACTCCATACCCTACTAATCATCCATCTCCCTCTTACAACCCACTCTCCCTGCATCCTGCAATAACCTGCAGCACTGTATAACCCCTGTGGTTTAGCGCTTCTATTTGATTATAATAATAATCTTTAGGTCTCTTCTTTCTCCCTCCTCGTTAAGAAAATATAAAGCAGTTTATTTTTTTCTGAAGACGCTTATGAGAAAGTTTGTGGTGAAGAAGAAAGGCAGTTGAAGAGTTGTTTGTGGTTATTGTAGGCAAGATGTAGGGGAGGTCTGGGCAAGATGTAGGGGAGGTCTGGGCAAGATGTAGGGGAGGTCTGGGCAAGATGTAGGGGAGGTCTGGGCAAGATGTAGGGGAGGTCTGGGCAAGATGTAGGGGAGGTCTGGGCAAGATGTAGGGGAGGTCTGGGCAAGATGTAGGGGAGGTCTGGGCAAGATGTAGGGGAGGTCTGGGCAAGATGTAGGGGAGGTCTGGGTTGGTCTTGGTCCGCAGTGGTCTCTGTCAGGCCATGACTGGTCAGTTGCTCCCTGGTAAGTGGATTAAGAGTATACTGAGTGTTGCAACGGTGGAGTGTTGTGCTGCAACGGTGGAGTGTTGTGCTGCAACGGTGGAGTGTTGTGCTGCAACGGTGGAGTGTTGTGCTGCAACGGTGGAGTGTTGTGCTGCAACGGTGGAGTGTTGTGCTGCAACGGTGGAGTGTTGTGCTGCAACGGTGGAGTGTTGTGCTGCAACGGTGGAGTGTTGTGCTGCAACGGTGGAGTGTTGTGCTGCAACGGTGGAGTGTTGTGCTGCCTCAGTGTTGACACCAAGAAACAAGCTTTATCAGTGTTGTCCAGGTGATCTCTCTCTCTCTCTCTCTCTCTCTCTCTCTCTCTCTCTCTCTCTCTCTCTCTGAGAAAACACACTACGAGATCTGTTTCAGTCCGTTAAGATACTGAAGGACTCTGACACCCTCACGGAGAGTTACTCAAAGTACAAAAGGAGCCCATAACTGGAAACAAAGACTGAAACTTAGAGGCAGAAGATGCCACATAAATGTATCCTGAAGCTGTAAAGCTGTAATAGTCACTCAAGAACCAGATGAAGCACCTTGCAAGAACAGGATTCAACTAGATACTATACTTGGAGTATACCTGGAGAGGGTTTTGGGGGTCAACGACCCCGCGGCTCGGTCCGTGACCAGTCCTCGTAGTGGATCAGGGCCTGATCAACGAAGTTGTTACTGCTGGCCGCACGCAACCCGACGTACGAATCACAGCCCGGTTGGTCAGGTACTGACTTTAGGTGCCTGTCCAGTGCCTTGAAGACAGCTAGGGGTCTATTGGCAATCCCCCTTATGTATGCTGGGAGGCTTCAATCAACGCATTGCTGATGTCTGCTCAAGCACCTGCATAACAACGATCAACTGACAACGAGGTAACTTAGTTGACAACTGTAGTGGTGGTAGAAGTAGATGGCTGTGTTAATCGTAGCAGAACTGATAGTGACTAGAAGTAGATGAATGTAACTCTACCTGCAGGGTGTTCCGGGGGGTCAGCGCCCCCCGCGGTCCAGTCCTTGACCAGGACTCTGAGTGGTATCTCAGTATGTGTACACTGGGAAGTGCGTTTCCACAGTCGTATATTCACAGAATTGGATATAATCGTTAAGGGAATGGTGTATTTTTAATGTTTAGTGAGCTGGTAAATCACAGCTTCAACGACCCTTCGTGCAGTCGATAGGATTTAAACCTTTAGAGGCTAACTATGAACCTCGGCATTGAATTGCTTTCATTGTAATGGTTCATTTTCTGTTGCTAAAAAGTGAGACTGAAAACACGGACAGAGGACATACAGTACATAGATAACGAACGACACGGACTTGTCAAGAGCAAGTGGAAGGCCTCGGTCAGATGACCAAAAGCTCCAGCTGTGGGTCTGCATATGACTAAGACCCGCGTCAGGAAACGCTTGTCCTGTTTCCTGACAAACCTTACCTAACATAACCTAACGAAAGCAAACAACAGACTCTGACTTGCGAACGACAAATGCACAAACACACTTTTACTCTCAGGTGACTCATACAACAACAATAGCCACAATAGCTCTGAACAAGCACACCCAATAACCTTATACACGAGCAGAGACTGTTTAGAGGAGATGCTCTAACCAGCTCCGCTGTGACGATCAACAACCAGCATGTAAGACACCTTTGAGGGGATGCTGGGATCCGTTCCTCATCTCGTGGGTTGCCATAGGAACGAAGGACTTACTTTCAGGATGCTTCAGGATGCTGCTGGGATCTCTTCCTCCTCTTCGTTACCCTGGAAACGAGGGACACAACATATTATATATAAAATATATATATATATATATATATATATTTTTTATATATATTATTTATATATATATATATATATATTATATATTTATATATATATATATATATATATATATTATATATATATTTTTATATATATATATATATATATATATATATATATATATATATATATATATATATATATATATATATATATATATATATATATTATATATATATATATATATATATATATATATATATATATATATATATATATATATATATATATAATATATAATATATATATATATATATATATATATATATATATATATATATATATATATATATATATATATATATATATAAAGTGAAATTTGAAAAGATCGGCAGAAACGCTAAAGGATCTCCGGACATTTGTTCAAAACTTTCATAGCAGTGTTAGAAACATTGCTATGGAATGTTGAACACAGACGCAGAAATGTTGACAACATTAATAGAGACATTGTAAACATTTGCAAAGTTGTTTTTTTAAACGTTCTTAGAAATGTTGAAACTGGGAAAAAACGTTCGTTGCAAATGTTGCAAAAATACCTGTAAATGTTGGAAAAAAAATGCATGAATGTTGCAAATACTCCTAGAAATTCTCGCAGGTAATTAAGAATGTGACAGTCCTTAATGAACGTCTGCCTGGGGTGTGTGTTGATGAGGTGAGGGACTGTCTCTCTCTCTCTCTCTCTCTCTCTCTCTCTCTCTCTCTCTCTCGCAATCATGTGATGTCAAATATACAGGATAACTTACTGGACATCAGTATCGTCTTTGACGATGTTCAGTCGGACAAGTGTGTGTATGTGTGTCACTTGCCAGGTGTGTGTCACTTGCCAGGTGTGTCCCTTGCCAGGTGTGTCACTTGCCAGGTGTGTCCCTTGCCAGGTGTGTCACTTGCCAGGTGTGTCCCTTGCCAGGTGTGTGATGAAAGTGAAATCCCTCACGTGAAAATCTAGTGGTGTTAATTTTTGCTCTCTGAGTGGCTGGCTTGAAGTGCCACTTGAAGCAAGGGAGAGATAACCAGATAGTGGAATACTGCGTCTCTAGAACTCCTGCTGGAGTAATCTACTTCCTTATTCTTTACATAAAAAAGATGGACGCATCAGCTGGGCGCTGCTACGCTAATCTGTGTACCGGTTACACTGTGGGAACTAACGCTATCCGTGTTTCACTGTCATATTCCATCACACAGGATGGTTTTTCACTGTCATATTCTCATTATTAGTGATTAACTTGTCTGGTGGTGAAGAGGTGACAGTGAAGCCATAGTGATCCTCGTGTAGTCAATAGTCTTGAAATCTTATAAAGCAAAGAGCATGTAAGGTTACTTTGATCCCTTTAATGTCAACAGTCGACGGCATGAAGTGTGTATCTAGCGTGTCGTTGCGTGGCTAGCGCGTCGGTACATGGCTAGCGCGTCGGTACGTGGCTAGCGCGTCGGTACGTGGCTAGCCCGTCGGTCTGGAGTTTTATGACTCTGATCGCGAGTTCTAACCCCGCCCGTGGTATGGTTTGAAGTATGTATAAATGTTTGATATTACGTGTGTGTATATGACCCTATGAAACGTGATTGTCGACAAAAGATGAAACGTGTTTGTAGACGAGAAAAGTGTTCTTTAGACTCATTGTTTGTAGATGAAGGTGTTTGTTGACGAAACGTGTAAACAACAAGTGTTCCTAGTCGAAGAGCATAAACAAAATGTTTTGTGTTTGTAGACGAAAAGTGTTTGTAGTGAAATAGTGCAAAGAAAAAGGTCTATGTAGGTGAAAAGTATTTGTAGTCCTAGCTGGGGCACAGCACCACCTGGGTCTCCAGCACCACCTGGGCCTCCAGCACAACCTGGGTCTCCAGCTCCACCTGGGCCTCCAGCACCACCTGGGTCTCCAACACCACCTGGGCCTCCATCTCCACCTGGGTCTCCAGCACCACCTGGGCCTCCAGCACCACCTGGGCTTCTAGCACCACCTGGGCTTCTAGCACCACCTGGGTCTCCAGCACCACCTGGGCCTCCAGCACCACCTGGGTCTCCAGCACCATCTGATCCCCAGCACCATCTGAGCATCTACCATCACGTGAAGGGGATTCTCATGGCAGACATTGGGAAGACAACGGTAATCTAAGTTCTACTGTAACGTGAGAATTGCTGATATGGAATACCCAAATTGTTTAGTAATTCCCAATGTTTCTGAACTGTATCCTGGGGATACTTGAAGGTATAAGAGGGGATGCTTCCTGAAGGCGTGGGTTGAGGAGTATACCTGGGGTTGGAACTGCATTAGCAGATGACGATGTGACTTGCAGGTAAGTGAATACTGATAGCTCGTCCAGGGGCATTTGGCACACTTTCTGTAACGTCAGTTGACACACTGTCTGTGGGGTAAGTTTACACACTATCTATGAGAAAGGTTGACACTCTGTATGAGGCAAGTTGACACACTCTATGAGGCAAGTTGACACACTCTCTATGAGGCAAGTTCATGTTTTACACCAGGTACAACTGACCTTGTTGCATACCGTCAATGAGCTTCTATCAGCAAGTACAGAATGGGCGAATATTCGCCACGAGGATAAAGAAAAATAAGAACATTTGCCAGTCAATAAGAATATGATTTACGCCTTATCGTGATGGAGTGCCTAAGTTCCCACCTCGTTAAGAGAACATTAAACTCTTTCTAGTCTCCTCTTACAATGGACGTGGGCATGGAAGAATCCCCCTCCCCCATGTCCTTAGTTTAGGCAGGGAGGACATAAAGTACCACCCTCCCCATCCAGGTCCTTGTATTAGGTAGGGAGGACATCGTGGAAAAATAGACACAAATGCCATGCAATGTGATGCTTTTTTGACTACATTTCGCCCACACAGTGGGCTGTATCAAGTCACAAACAGATCTGTTTGTGTCGGTATTTTGTACCTTTTATCTCCAGGAAGGACGTCCCTGGTTAACAAGTGATGATCTTCTTGTCTCCTGTAAGTTAACTGAGAGGAACTATTGTGTCTACAATATTGGCTCCCCTTGCCTCTCCTTCCTTCCCCCTAGTGTGGAAATTTAAGAGTCTTCCTTGCACTAAGAGAAAATTTGACACTAGTGGTCATGCTTCACAACAGCAGTTCACTAGTTTCATTTTTTTTTGGCCCACGGTCCCAAAAATTGTAAGTACAGTCGCCTCGCTAGAATCACTACCCAGATGACACCTGTACCAGCTGTAGCACTCGCTGCAAATGGCTGTACAGTTGAGAAATGATCCCTGACGCTGGTGATGGGACTCTTGATTCAAGAAATTTGATTTGTTTTCGCCTTCGTTCGAACCTGATGGTACTACAAAATCCCCCTAAAAAAAAATGCTGGGAATTGACTGCTTTATAAGAAAAAGAGAAGGGATTGAACTGCAGTAGATCTGCTGGTTCATACTTAGCACGTTCTTAAATCCCACCCTTCTCACATACTTATAACCTAGGTGATGTAGAACATGATCAGACACTATGTAAAAAGGACTTGAGAATTATAGTAAACAGGTTCCTCCAAGACCCATGAGGTGCATGAATACGATTGATAACTAAATAGAATGTATACGGACGGAAGAGGTGGGATGATTAAGAAACAAGGTATTTATACTATACTCAGTGGAATTTTTTTTTTGTTCTTGGCTATTATTGGGAATTCTGCAAGCGAGAATTTTTCATTCATCACTCTCTAATCTCGACAAGGTTCCTCCCCCCAAAAAAGTCGGGAACCATAGGAAAAAATAAAAACGCCTGCATTAATAAAGGCTTTTTATCCACAGTGTCCAGTGTGTCCACCATTACTGATGATACAGGAATGTATACTAGGGATCCGTACATGGTACATGGTATCAGGAGATATGGTATTACACGCGTCGTGTAAGACACACTATGCCTGTTATAGCATTTCATTGTGAAGATGTTTCGCCCACCAATTAATTTTACACGCCGTGTTGGTGGTTAATGAGTCCAGGACACGAGTCCAGCGAGTCATATCCCACTTGGTTCGGGTTTTTGATATCGCATCATCAGAAAATGCATTTTTACATATAAAAGCACTGCTGGACACTGAGTGGTTAAGCAGAGTCTTTTAGCCTGGGAAAACGATCCTTGCAGATCAATTTGGAGTAAATACTGTGGCCTTCATTGTGTCGTTAGCAACAATAGGTCAGACTGAAGGTCAGAAAGTTCATGTTGAATGTGTGGTAACTGTCTCCACTGCCGCTTCCATGGAACTGGTCAATAAGGGAAGACTAGGCTTTAATTTGTCGAATATTCTCAAAATTCTTTTCGAGCTCAACGTATATATATTTTTTTTCAGTAAAGCCTCCCTCTATATCATCTGCCGATAATATATACACCGTGAGGAGAGTCTCTGTATATATATGCTGGGAATTTAATCCCTACTTTAGGTATTAAAGTATTCTTGACTGGTGGTAAACAGATGATACGCAGCCTCAAGGCAGGGTACACGACGCTGGAAAGCTGCTCGCAAACACTGAACATCCTCCACAATTAGCCACAGCTATTCAGTCTGTGTTTAGTATAGAATGATCGTACACACCTCGTCGTGCACGAGTAGTGAATGTTTGGATAGTTAACTGAACTTTAAACTTATCTACTACACGAGGGTCACTAAGCTTATTAAGTGAGTTAGTGTTTGCCAGGTGCTGAACACCTTCAAGACTGTGGGACCTGAAGAAGCCGCTGGCTGACGCATCGACTTCAAAATAAAGACACCCAGGTGTTGAACATGTGTCACATTTATCAACTTGTCAGTACAGTATACCACTGATGCAGTGAATAAAATAAAGACGGAACAGTTGATTTTGAAATATATCTCAAAGTTGTTCATTCTAAACGAAAGTTTTTTTTCTTGAAGGGTAAAGAAAGTTTGCAAGTTTTTCCATTACTCAACCACCTGAAGTGTTGTGGTAAGTTACTGAACAACACAAAGGAACAATACCGTGACTGGAACAGTGCACAAATAACCCCCACTTCTACTATTACGACTACCACTCCATTTTTACTACTATTACTACTACCATCACTATTGCCCTCCCTTCACCCTTCACTCCCCTTCCTCTCTTGTGCCACCAAACTACTTTCCCTACTTTATACTAGCACTATTACTTCTACTACTACTTCCACTACCAGCCTTACCACTTCCACTACTTCTTCTTCCTCTCTTGGTCCCGTCCCTGTTTCCCTCGCCTATATATACTGGCTCCCTCACCCGGGCCGGATGTACCGGCTAACATACAACAACAATCTTTTGTGTTAGTGTGACTTTGTAAATGGTCATAGTCAGACCGTAAGCTTTTCTTATTGCTGGTTATTTATGTAAGTTACTAAGCTTTACATTCGGTTCTTCAAGGAAAGACAGAAATTGTTGCTGTCTCTAATTGAATTCACTCAGATGACAACACCCACCATTCCATCTCCATGAATAAGACACATATGTAACACCTGGGTATATGAGACACATGCGACACCTGGGTATCTTAGACACATTTGTAACACCTGGGTATCTGTACTGCGAAGACGTTTCGCCAACCCGTGGCATCATCAGTTCAATACGAAGAATAATTAACACACCTAGGTGTTACACATGTGTTCAATTCATCTCTGTTCTGCAGTGTCTTGCCACATAATACTGCTAAGTGGGTAATGTTGCAGAGGCAGAGTATAATGACAGTATACTGATAGTATACAGTATACTATCAGTATACTGATAGTATACTGACAGTATACTGACAGTATACTGGCAGTATACTGACAGGTATCATAATCAGGTATTTTAATATAAAAAATGGCTATAATCATAACCATGATTTTTAAAGGGGTGGAGGGGCAAACCAGCGGAAGGAATCGGTCAGATGGCCAAAAGCTCCAACTGTGGGTCATCATATGACCAAGAACAGCGTCAGGAAACACTTGTCCTGTTTCCTGACAAATTTTAACTAACCTAATCTAGCAGGGATTTTTTTTTAAATTCTCAATATTCAGTTACAGCCTAATGAAGAGCTGTACAGCTGAACTTTCTGGAGAGGGTTTCGGGGGTCAACGCCCCCGCATGTGCATATTTTGTCTTCAAGATTTTCGTTTATATCTCTAGAACGTCTCGTTCAACTGGCTTCAAATTTCCCATGTTGGTGTGCAATAACCAGGTAAAGATTTGTGCAAGAAATGGCTAGTGTCGGTGCTTTCTGGTTAATGTTATATAGACTTTTCCCGTTTTTTGTTTTAACTTGATAACCTGAGAATGTCTCTTCTGATGGGCTTGAAACTTTCACCACTGATGCATCCTACTTAGAAGAAGGCTTGGATGGTAACTGGAGTATATAGGTGCCAATTTGTCCATTTTATTTATAAAATAGCTTATTTTTAAAGTGAAAGGACTGTCTGGTTTGACTGGCTTCAGTCCTCAGATTGAAGCATCGTATAGGACTAATGGTACGGCGTAGGTTTCAACTGTGTTGGGGCAAGTTTGACAGTTAAATACCTTGGAAACGTATGTACACGCATACATATATGTATACATAAACATGTACCTGCACACGTATGCATTCACACCCAAATACACTCAAAAAGTCATGTAAGTACACGTACATGCGCTACAACACGCATATATTCGCTCGAAAATCCACGTATACATAAGCACATGCACACAAATGTGTACATATGTCACACAATAGTGCCCCAGGGGAGTGTTGTCAACACTATTGACAGTTGTTGTAGCTCATACTGGTGTGTAAAATAGGTGTAAGTATGGCATATGCAAGCACTTCCAAAATTACGTATGTGCTGCCACAAGCACATTACTGTACACCATGAAACTACTACCATCACCATCACCTTCCTTGCCTCTACCACAATCACCTCCCTCTCCTCTATCACCTGCCACCACTACTTTTATCATCTCCACTGCTACAACCACCACTATCACCACAACTGCTACCACCATCATTATCACCACCACTGCTACCACCATCATCATCACCACCACCAGCACTCCTGGTGGCCTTGACACAATGGGGCAGAATTAAAGCTTTCTCTACCAGCCTTGAGAGACCTTCCCTCTCCCCCACCACCATTACCAACACTAACATCACCATCATCCTTTCACACCTCCACCACCACCACCACAATCACTACCAACAACCACCACCACCATCACTACCACAACCACCACCACCAGAGTGGTATCTCTCCTGCGCATACACTAAGGTGCATATCTGTGTATATACATAGATGTGTGCATATACACAGAGGCGTGTTTCTCAGTATATATTCAGAGTAGATATCTCTCAGAGTGTGTATAACGAGATGTGTGTAACACTCAGTATAAATACACCCAGAGGCGGATATCCGCGTTGATCTACGTGTCTGTTCATTCAGAAGACACACACACACACACACACACACACACACATTTCGAAGTGTTTCGTTACACACACACACACACACACACAAACATACATACAACAGGCCTAGTGTCAAATCGACATGTGCCTAGGACAAAATGGTAACTAACACACACACACGATACGACTTTGCAGTGCCCATCGAAGAGGCGGGGCCAGGAGCTGTGAAATCGACCCCTGCAACGACACATAGGTGAGTAAACACAGGGAGAGTAAGCTAAAGAGAACACTAAAGAAGTGCATGTGCTGACGATGGTGGTAGTGCTGTAGTCTGAGAAGAACAAGTCACAACGTGACTGGAACAATACACAAATAACCCGCGTACGTCGACGTTTCGGTCAGACTTGGACCATTTACAAATGGCTTAATCGTTGGGGTTATCTGTAGTCTGCCTGAGGTTGCCTTACTATGCTTGCATGACGACCAGCTGTGTGTTTCTCTTGTATGATAATGTCTGTCGTTATAAACTAAAGCCATTCTGAATAGGTATATTCTATTTCAGGGCAAAAAAAAGTATCGTTTTTCTAAAAAGTAAATAGACTGACACTTACGTAGTTTAATAATAATCCCAATTATCTTCAAAGATAGACCTGTGTTGTAAATTTAAAGCCGATCAAGGATGGCTTCCTGCAGTTAACCCACGGAAACGAAATCTGGGAATGGTCTATATAATTGACCAGAGAGCGCCTGCCCCTGACAAAAGTTGCATGAACCTTTCATTACTTATTGTACACCAGCGTTGGAAATCTGAAGCTGATCGGTTGAATCGTTCTCAAGTTATAAATAAAAATTCAGTTGGACAAGAGCACTGTACCTGAGTACATGTACCGGCTCAGGAATAAAGCCGTACGAAAATATATTTAAGGGCTCACTAAACTCTTTAAATTTAAAAAAAAAATATGCAATATTATTTTTCAATGTTCATTTCTCAGTTTTATTTCGTATTAAATTATCTGCAGTTCTACAAGGGAAAAAAAAGGACTTATTTGCGCTGTTTTCAAGTAACTGGAGTTTGCCAGACAAACAGTTCAGAGGATGAGGTAAATTTTGCGAACAGTCGCTTGCACAGTCCAGTGATCATCCATAGATGCAACAGTCACTGTTGTGGGTTTGAAGCTGATCGGATGAGCCATTCACAAATTATTGTATAAAGACTAACATTTCAATGTTTACGATTTATGTTGTTCACATATACTGACCTCTCAGTGCATTTACACTGAGAGGTGAGTCTTGTAGTCAGTGTATGTACACTGAGAGGTGAGTAGACTTAATGTATACAGACTGAGAGGCATGTAAATGTATCAGGGTATACGACAAATTCTAACCATACAATAGAGCGAAAAAGAAATGTGAAGGACCTGGGAGTGATAATGTCAGAGGGTCTCGACTTCAAAGACCACAACAATCCTCATCAGCTAGGAAAATGATAAGATGGATAATGAGAACCTTCAAAACTAGGGATGCTGTATAACCCTTGTGGTTTAGCGCTTCTTTTGATTATAATAATAATAATAATAATAATTCAAAACTAGGGACGTCAAGCCCTTGATGACACTCTTCAAATCGCTTGTTTTCTCTAGGCTGGAATACTGCTGTACACTAACGGCCCCCTTCAAGACTGGCGACATTGCAGACCTGGAGAGTGTACAAAGAACTTTCACGGCACACATAAGTACTATAAAGCATCTAAATTACTGGGAACGGTTGAAGGTGCTTGATCTGTATTACCTGGAACGAAGGCGAGAGAGATACATGATAATATACACTTGGAAGGTCCTGGAGGGATTGGTACCAAACTTGCACACGAAAATCACTCCATATGAAAGCAAAAGACTCGACAGGAGATGGAACATTCCCCAATGAAAAGCAGGGGCGCCACGAGTACACTGAGAGACAACACCATAAGTGTCAGGGGCCCAAAACTGTTAAACTGCCTCCCAGCATACATAAGGGGGATTACTAATAGACCCCTGGCTGTCTTCAAGAAGGCACTGGACAGGCACCTAAAGTCAGTACCTGACAAGCCGGGCTGTGGTTCGTACGTCAGCTTGCGTGCGGCCGGCAGTAACAGCCTGGTTGATCAGACCCTGAGCCACCATGAGGCCTGGTCTCAGACCGAGCCGCGGGGGCGTTGACCCCCGAAACCCTCTCCAGGTAAACTCCAGGTAGTTCTATCCTACCAATTTATCTCTGGCTTTCTCCACCAGTTTCTCTAGCAGTTTCACCTTGGCCTCCACCAGTTTCTCTCTCTCACTTTCTCTTGGTCAGGAGAGGTCGCACTGCCTGTCTGATGCTGTTACGTAGGAATTAGTGACGAGTGTTATGTGTAGCGTTTAAATGTCTTGTTTCCGTAGTGTTGTAGAATCAAAGTTCAAAGCTTAAAGGTGGAGGTTCCACTTCACAAGCGGTGTTCCACAGGGGTCTGTGTTGGGTCCCTTGTTGTTCCCAATATACATAAACGGCACAGATGAGGGAATAAACAGCGACATAAGTAAGTTTGCCGATGACACTAAAATAGAAAGAGAGCAGTTCTTTGGGAATTATGCTGCTGTTGTTGCTGCTCCTGTTATAACTCTCGCAACAAGAGGAGCAGCAACAGGGTGGGGATGGATTGTACGGGGGTGGGAATCGTAGGTTTTGAGAAGGACCTACCTTGTACTGGCCAGTAGGCCTGCTGTCGTATTTCTCTGTTCTTATGTTCTAACGCTGTTTTTCCTGCTGTCGTTGCTGCTGTTGCTAAACTTGCTATTGTTGCTGGTGGTGGTTCTTCTGTTGTTGTTGCTGCTGCTATTGTTCCATTGTCTGTACAGCAGTGGCTAGTATTATATCTATCCGCTAAGGAGGATAGAAATAGTCTTAGATGAATGGAGCTTCTCAGGACGCCATGGAACAGTGGTAAGACCATTGTCTGGATAATTTTAAGCTTTTCTTTCTGCCAGAGGTCGAGTCTTACCTGTCCCCGGAGCTGTCGACGATAGCCAGCCAAGAAAGAAAAGATTTTATCTTACTTAATGATATAGTCTCAACAAGTCGATGAATTGTAACAATGTTGTTAGAATTACCTACAATAAAAGGATACAAGTGGAACTAATGCGACGTTTTATTGTGGCAACGTTTCGCTCTCCAGGAGCTTTGTCAAGCATTTGTCGGTAAGTCTAGCGCTATTACTAGATGTCAGGAAGTATTAATTTAGCGTCATTGCAGCGATGGCGTATGTAGTCATGGCTTCAGCGATGCGTACGTTCACGGGAGAGAGAGTTGAACTAGCGAGGGTGATAAAGGGGGTTCCGCAAGGTATGGTGTTGGTCCAGTACTGTTACTGGTTTACAAGAATGACCTTCCAGATGGGACTGAGTCAGATGTATCTCAATTTGCTGACGATGTAAAACAAACATAATAATGATGATGATAATAATAATAATAATAATAATAATAATAATAATAATAATAATAATAATAAAAATAATAATCTATATTTCTACAAGTACATGATACAACTTATACAGACCATAGCTGACATCAGTAACATACTATATAGAAAGCTCCCTGTTATACAAAGCATTTCGGGCATATTAGGTTAATTTTATCCGCAGGATGCGACCCACACCAGTCGACTAACACCCAGGTACCTACTTACTGCTAGGTGAAGCGGGACAGCAGGTGCCTTAAGGAAACACGTTCTAATGTTTCCACCCGTACCGGGGATCGAACCACAGACACTCAGTGTGCGAGGTGAGTGCGCTACCAACCGAGCTACGGGACACATTATGAGGAAGATATACACCAATGAAACGAAACCACGGTAGGGATGGGGCTCGAACTCATGGAAAGTGAGTCTTAAAACTCCAGACCAATGAACTGTGACAAACTACAAGAGTGGTCAGGTATTGCGCCCCTTGAACTGGGCCTCAATGTATATAATGTATATTTCCATTTTCTATAATTTTATATTGCGAATATTCTCGATAATAGCTAAATCGTTAATATTTTGCTTTATATTATTATTAGACTATTATTTAACTTAGCTATATATATTAGGTAGGATATTATATTTTATGTTGTGCTCGAGAGTGTGTAGTAACTGCCTTGGTGTTGGCAAACGACTGTTACGCTGCCGGCGTCTAGTTGCGGGGGAGAGTCAGTCTCTGGACACACCTGAGCTGGGTGGTTGTTCCTCCTTCCTCTCTCTCTCTCTGGCCTGCTGTCCTCGTCGAGTCAACATCTCACTCCATTTCTTCTTGTTTTCTCGACATTAGACTCTGTTGGTAGAGTATGCATTCGTGGGTGAGGCGAATCATACTTCTCAGAACTCTGTGTAACTCTGTTCACAGAGAATAGACTAGACAGTGATTTTTCGACGTTGTTCTGGGTTGTGTGTCACCTTGACACTCTGATAAAACTCAGGTCTCAAGCTATAGCTCTGGACCTACTTCGATAAGGCATCTGTGCACCGCCACAGTTTGGGATTGTTTATGCTGAACCTAGCTTCAGTAGAAAGGGAGTTTTGGACTGTTTTGGAGGATCTACTGATGGTCCCCAGTTAGGGTCGATTTTCTATCTCCTTGTTCCTGACGCTGTGTTGTTGTTGCCTGTTATAGTGCTGTTCTGCGAAGTGGTCATTTTACTAGACAATCAAGCTGTTCTGGTTGTCAATTTGTTAGTACAGCTAGCTTATGAGAAGTTGTTCTGTCGTACACTGGTTGAGTCGAGTCATAGTTACCGGGAGCACACTCGTACACACATTTATTATTATTTATATTATTGTTATTACTGACATTGTACCTGATGGTACTTCTGAGTCATTTATATATATGTGCCCTCAGCACAGACTTAGTGTATATGAGAGCAGTGTAGGAGCTACCCTCCTAATTAACCTCCTAATTGATATCTTAATATCTTTATATTTGATTTACTTTGCTACCCTTGATTTTCTCACTTTGTTAATAAATCTTTTAAATCATTTACTTTGGTTAGTACCCTATCAGTTGCAATCCCCTTAATCTATATAATATGTCGGATAACTGAACCAGGATACTGACTTTGTTGCAAAAGCCCAGTAACAGGCTGGATGCTAGAAGGGCTTTCCTTTCTAGTGTTCACTGGAGATATCTATTGTTAATAGATATCGTGTCATTTTGTAACATCAGGTAAGTGGTTGCTCCAGTTCATATTCAGCAAACGCAAGGTTATGAAGACTGGGGAAGAGGCAAGAAGACCAGACACGGAGTATAGACTCGGGGACAGACTGCAGACCTCACTCAAAAAAAAAAAAAAAGGATCTAGGGGTGAGCATAGTGCCCAGTATATCACCAGAGGCTCACATCAACAGAATAACCTCTGTAACTAATGCTTTTCTGAGAAATTTAAGAGTAGCCTTCAGGAATCTCAACATAAAGCAATTCCCGGCACTTTATACAATATATGTCAGGTCCATCTTGGAGTAAGCAGCACCAGCATGGAACCCACACTTTATGAAGCTACGTAGTAAGTGTCTAAATTGAGTTTAATGAATATATGACAGAAGAACCAGGAGAGACATGATAACATAATACAAAATAATCAGAGGAATTGATAGGGAAGACAGAGACATGGCGTTTGAGAGGCGGGAAACAGGTACTCAGGGGCAGAGCTGGCACAGACGAGCCACAGGGATGTCAGGGAGTGGAATGTCCTGGACGAAGTGATGAAGACAGACTCCATACATAGTTTTAAGAGCAGGTACGGCAGAACCCACGAGGCTAGGAGGGAAACGGGCCAGGAGCTATGGGTTGACCCCAGAAACCACAAATAGGTCAGTAGAGAGCAGCAGAGGGACGGGATTGAATGAGTTGATGCAGTAGAAGATTGACTGACAGGAAGTACGACGGAGACATCGCGTTAACCAGGAGGAGGTAGTAGTGCCAAGAGCTGTAGTCCAACCGCCAAATTATATTAGATATAGTGACATTAACACACAAAAAAGAGGCGGGGCCAGGAGCTATCACTCAATCCCTGCAACCACAATTGGGTGAGTACACACACACACACACACACACACACACACAAACACACACACACACAAACACACACACACACAAACACACCTGCGTTAACAAAAAAAAAACACATCATGAATAAATACAGTCGCATATACACACTCGCATACCCACTCGGGTGTATGACGTCAGTAAGGGCCGTGGTCATGAAGGAGACGCATGTATGAGAGACTCTCGGTACACGTGCACAAGTGGAAGTGGAAGAGAGAGACGTAGGTAGGTAGGTGAGTAAGTGGGTAGATAGGTAGGCTGTTAGGTAGGTAGGCAGGCAGACAGGTAGGTAGGTAAGTAGGAAGGTAGGTTGGTAGGTAGGCAGGAAGGTAGGCAGGTAGGTAAATATGTAGACAGGTAGGTAGGTAGGCAGGTAGGAAAGTAGGTAGGAAGGCAGGTAGGAAGGCAGGTAGGAAGGCAGGTAGGAAGACAAGTAGGTAAGCAGGTAGGAAGGCAGGTAGGAAGGCAAGTAGGTAAGCAGGTAGGAAGGCAGGTAGGAAGGCAGGTAGGAAGGCAGGTAGGAAGGCAGGTAGGAAGGCAGGTAGGAAGGCAAGTAGGTAAGCAGGTAGGAGGCAGGTAGGAGGCAGAGTAGGAAGGCAGGTAGGAAGGCAGGTAGGGAAGGCAGGGTAGGAAGGCAGGTAGGGAAGGCAAGTAGGTAAGCAGGTGGAAGGCAGGTAGGAAGGCAGGTAGGGAGGCAGGTAGGAAGGCAGTGGTAAGAGGAGTAGGTAGAGCAGGTAGGAAGGCAGGTAGGAGGCAGGTAGGAAGGCAGGTAGGAAGGCAGGTAGGAAGGCAGGTAGGAGGCAGGTAGGAAGGCAGGTAGGGAAGGCAAGTAGGTAAGGCAGGTAGGAAGGCAGGTAGGAAGGCAGAGTAGCAGGTAGGAGGCAGGTAGGAAGGCAGGTAGGAAGGCAAGTAGGAAGCAGGTAGGAAGGCAGGTAGGAAGGCAGGTAGGAAGGCAGGTAGGAAGGCAGGTAGGAAGGCAGGTAGGAAGGCAGAGTAGCAGGGAAGCAGAGCAGGTAGGAAGGCAGGTAGGAAGGCAGGTAGGAAGGCAGGTAGGAAGCAGGTAGGAAGGCAGGTAGGAAGGCAGGTAGGAAGGCAGGTAGGAAGGCAGGTAGGAAGGCAGGTAGGAAGGCAGGTAGGAAGGCAGGTAGGTAAGCAGGTAGGAAGGCAGGTAGGAAGGCAGGTAGGAAGGCAGGTAGGAAGGCAGGTAAGAAGGTTAGAGAAATGGCACAGAGAGGAAAACTTGACTGGTATTTTCCTCCTCATGACTGTTGTTGTTGTTGTTGTTGTGACTCGTCAATACATTGTTCCTCTCAGCGTCTTGACGTATTCCTTGAAAACCAATACCAGAAGGTAAATAGCTTAGTGTTCACTCTGTTAGACTGAACACTTTCAAAGCTAAGGGAACACATTCTATCAAGGCTAAGGGATTGAACGCCTTCTTTCATGTTGCACATGTGTCTTATCCTGAAAGCCATGTTGCACATGTATATATATATATATATATATATATATATATATATATATATATATGTGTGTGTGTGTACTCACATAATTGTTGTTGCAGAGGTCGAGTCATAGCTCCTGGCCCCGCCTCTTCACTGGTCGCTACTAGGTCCACTCTCTCCCTGCTCCATGATGTGTGTTTGTAAATCCATAAGGGAAACATGGTCTTCAATAAAGGTAATAAAGTCCTGGCTCTGAAACTGCGTATCACTATACCTGCTTTCTCTTGCAGTAGCTACTACGTGCTGACAAGAGTCTAGCATAGTTTAACCTTGTGTCAGGTTAACTACCCTGCATAGTGCCAGCACTACTCTCCCAGCTACCTCCCTGGGCACGCATCCTTCAGGTGGAGGTGCCCTGATGCCTGTGAGAAAAATCTTGATCCAAGGAATTGAACCTATCTACCTTTTGGATCGACGTTGAGAGCCTCACAGGCTCACATAGGTTTAAGTAAGTCCTTCTATACTAAAGTTTCTACCCTGACTTCAGATCCTTCCATACGATTGCTCTTTCAGCTATATTGTTGTGCAGCTCTTGATTGGCACTGATCTACACGTAACAACTGCAAAAGTAACCCAATGTCTGTTGAAAACATTGAAGTACACATGGAGTACCGCATCAGATCTGTTGGCCTATGCTAGGCACACGCAACACACCTAGGTGTTTTCGTAGTATTACCTCTCTGTAGTGGTGGAATTTCCTGTGCGTTGTCGAAGAATTACCTAGGTGTTGTGGTTGGTTTGGTTAGGGGTGCTAGAAAACTGCGTAGGGGAGCGGGATGACTTGATCTCCTAGAACCTCGGATGACGGGAGGAGACTACGAAGTCTATTGAGGCTACTTTAGAGCCTACCCCAATGAAAATAAGTCAAGGACCCCAATGAAAATAAGTCAAGGACCCCAATGAAAGTAAGTCAAGGACCCCAATGAAAGTAAGTCAAGAACCCCAATGGAAATATGTCAAGGACTTCAATGGAAATAAGGACACAATGGAAGTAAGTCAAGGACCCCAGTGGAAATAAGTCAAAGACCCCAATGGAAATAATTCACTTTGACTTTTTGGAGTTATCCTAGATAATTTACACTACGTATAATAATTGTATCTATATACCTGTGCCTAAATAAACTTACTTCTAGTACTCGGAAGACTAGAGGCTCGATTTTCCGTCACGAGAAAGGCAAGCCTCTCTGGCAGCCGGTGTAGGAGTACAGGGAGACGAGGAATGGAGTACATGCTGTGAATACAGCATTTGTTTACCCTGAATGCAAAGCTTCGCAAGTCGTTGCAGAGACCTTTGTAATTCAGAAGGTGAGTTGGTTACAAGGGATACATGTTGATTTGGGGCTAAGGAAGTTGGTGAAGGTAGTGGTGGTGAACAAGGTGGTGAACAAGAGGGTAGGGAAACCTGATGTGGAGAATATATTAAGAACTCTCCCGTTTTCAGCAGGTTTTGCTGTATATCGCTGTCCGGGCTCCCAAAACCGTGACGTTTTCATTTGATCAAGAAAGTTCAATTGTCCAAAGATATTATTACTTTGGAAAAATAAACATAAATGCAGTATAATGCTTTCCCTTTATTGACTGGTTTTCGCCCACACAGTGGGCTTTACAGATTCACAAACAAATCTGCCTGAGTAAAGAACACAAGAGTATTTTCCACTGTGACCGTATTTTATACCATTTATCTCCATGTCATTAATTTTCCTGCTTGGTTGAACGACAACCCCCAGTCGTTATCTCCGGATTGTGTTACCTATTCTTGCTACTTCAGGGTTAACTAAGGTTCCATTTGCGGTAGATGTTCAGAAGTTGTACCGTCCATCTCTGCACATACGCGAACACCGTGTTCACAGGACTGGTGAACACAGAAGGTTTGCTATGTGCGTTATAGATGTCACCCACATAGATTCCAGCACTGTACTGTCGTGCTGTGATGTCGTTGTATTGTGTTAGGGGCGTGTGTGTGTGTGAGACAACTGGGACGAGTACTGATCGCTTTCACTCTGACGAATACTGACTCGTGATATCTTTTTCACTCTGTTTCTTGTTTGACCTCGCTGATTCTTTCTTCATCTTCTCGAGATCAGGAGTGGGTCTTGAACTCTGAGGCAGGGCCCAAGAGCTATAACTCAAACCGTACCTCCCCCACACCTCATTAATTCTGCATTCAGGGGAAGGGGAAAGGGGGAAGCATAAAACTGGTAAGAAATCTCCTGACCTCAGCTATGTAAATTCACCCCCTCCCCTCTTTCCCCTCCCCTCTTTCCCCTCCCCTCATCCCCCCTTCCCCAAACGTTGCCTCACACCCTACCTGTTTGTTTACATGTGAGAGTTCGGCTAGTTGACCCTCCTCCCCCCTCCCATCTGTGATGACGTCACAGCCCACTCTACATGCTTGAGAAGCAAATGTTAAGAAAATGACAGTGGTGGTGATGGTGGTGGTGGTGATGGTGGTGGTGGTGGTGGTGGTGGTGATGGTGGTGGTAGTGGTGGTGGTGATGGTAGTGGTGGTGGTGATGGTGGTGATGGTAGTGGTGGTGGTGGTGATGGTAGTCGTGGTGGTGATGGTAGTGGTGGTGGTGGTGGTGGTGATGGTGGTGGTGGTGGTGGTGATGGTGGTGGTGGTGGTGGTGGTGGTGATGGTGGTGGTGGTGATGGAGGTAGTGATGGTAGTGGTGGTGGTGATGGTAGTGGTGGTGGTGATGGTGGTGATGGTAGTGGTGGTGGTGGTGATGGTAGTCGTGGTGGTGATGGTAGTGGTGGTGGTGGTGATGGTAGTGGTGGTGACGGTAGTGGTGGTGACGGTAGTGGCGGTGATGGTGCTGGTGACGGTGGTGATGGTGGTGGTGATGGTGGTGGTGATGGTGGTGGTGATGCAGGGTGATCATCTTCACCTCCCGAATGACCACTTCTTTTTTCCACTAACCACTTTTTCCCACTTCTTTTCCACTTAAGAATGTTAATATCAATACATTCTACTCAATACACACATCAATACCTTCACTTAAGAATGCAAACATCAATACATCCTACTTAATGCACACATCAATACATTCTAGTTTAGGTAAATACCATTACGAAGCAAGTATAGAGACACGAGCGCTATATTACGACCTGTTATATACCCCATTTACGTCATTTTTACCGTCATGTCGGTATTTTATTATGTTTGTCTTCATGAAGAAAGAAGAAGACAAAGAGTAATTGGGATTTTTAACCCGGGGGGTTCGGATCCCCAGGATTACCCAATAGTCAGTATGTTATCGAGGACTGTCTGTCTTCACTGGGGTCCTTCAGTCTTGTCCCCCAGGATGCCACCCACACCAGTCGACTAACACCCAGGTGCCTACTTGCTACTAGGTGAACAGGGACAGCAGGTGTAAGGTGACTAAACCTAGGTACCTACTTACTGCTAGGTGAACATGGACGGTAACTGTATAGAGTATATACAAATAGTATACATTTTAGCACTTTATAAGGTACTGTGAAGGGAACTGGTTACAGGGGGTTGTACAAGGGTGCGTTAGACAAGAGACAACTCGAGAAATATACAACTAAGTTACAACTCTATCTTTGTCAACCACTCTACTTCTCCACCAAATTCCTCAACACTGGTTTCAGAAGTGGTTTCAGTCTCAGGAGACCAGGCACTTCAAAGTTTTGTGTTGGTTTCATTACCTTCTGTCCTCCCTTTCTCCTGCCAGAGTGCTAGTTTCTGGGTCCCTTATATCACTGTCTCCACACAGACACACACACACACGCCCGTGCGGGTTTGGTGCACATTAAGCTCGTATGCTTTCTTCTCCCCCCCCCAAAAAAAAAAAAACTGAGGATTATTGAAATCTACGAATTTCTTCAACTCTAATACCATCTTCATTACCCTTAACTTTACAAATATTTAATCATACAATACAGATATCTATAAAATCCCTTCCAGGATATAGTGAATTTAGTAACAATCATCTGTTAATGATTTTTTTGAGTGCTCTGACACTAACGTGAGAGATAAAAGGAAGATCTATTAATGATGTTGATGGTGATGGGAAGACGCTGTGACGTCAACTGGCACTTGACGTGGCATGTGCTTGTGCATGCTAACATTGCATGTGGCTTGTGCCTGCTAACATTGTATGTGGTTGTGCCTGCTAACATTGTATGTGGTTGTGCATGCTAACATTGTATGTGGTTGTGCCTGCTAACATTGCATGTGGTTGTGCATGCTAACATTGCATGTGCTTGTGCCTGCTAACATTGTATGTGGTTGTGCCTGCTAACATTGCATGTGCTTGTGCTGCTAACATTGTATGTGGTTGTGCTGCTAACATTGTATGTGGTTGTGCATGCTAACATTGTATGTGGTTGTGCCTGCTAACATTGTATGTGGTTTTGCATGCTAACATTGTATGTGGTTGTGCATGCTAACATTGTATGTGGTTGTGCCTTCTAACATTGTATGTGGTTGTGCCTGCTAACATTGTATGTGGTTTGCATGCTAACATTGTATGTGGTTGTGCATGCTAACATTGTATGTGGTTGTGCCTGCTAACATTGTATGTGGTTGTGCATGCTAACATTGCATGTGGTTGTGCCTCTAACATTGTATGTGGTTGTGCTGCTAACATTGCATGTGGTTGTGCATGCTAACATGTATGTGTTTTGCTGCTAACATTGTATGTGGTTGTGCATGCTAACATTGTATGTGGTTGTGCCTCTAACATTGTATGTGGTTGTGCTGCTAACATTGTATGTGGTCGTGCCTTCTAACATTGTATGTGGTTGTGCATGCTAACATTGTATGTGTTGTGCTCCTAACATTGTATGTGGTTGTGCCTCTAACATTGTATGTGGTTGTGCCTGCTAACATTGTATGTGGTTGTGCCTTCTAACATTGTATGTGGTTTGCATGCTAACATTGATGTGTTGTGCCTCCTAACATTGTATGTGGTTGTGCCTTCTAACATTGTATGTGGTTGTGCATGCTAACATTGTATGTGGTTGTGCCTGCTAACATTGTATGTGGTTGTGCCTGCTAACATTGTATGTGGTTGTGCCTGCTAACATTGTATGTGGTTGTGCATGCTAACATTGTATGTGGTTGTGCATGCTAACATTGTATGTGGTTGTGCATGCTAACATTGTATGTGTTTGTGCATGCTAACACTGCATGTGGTTGTGCATGCTAACATTGCATGTGGTTGTGCATGCTAACATTGTATGTGGTTGTGCATGCTAACATTGCATGTGGTTGTGCATGCTAACATTGTATGTGGTTGTGCATGCTAACATTGTATGTGGTTGTGCATGCTAACATTGTATGTGGTTGTGCATGCTAACATTGTATGTGGTTGTGCATGCTAACATTGTATGTGGTTGTGCATGCTAACATTGTATGTGGTTGTGCATGCTAACATTGTATGTGGTTGTGCATGCTAACACTGTATGTGGTTGTGCCTGCTAACATTGTATGTGGTTGTGCCTGCTAACATTGTATGTGGTTGTGCCTGCTAACACTGCATGTGGTTGTGCATGCTAACACTGCATATGGTTGTGCCTGCTAACATTGCATGTGGTTGTGCATGCTAACATTGCATGTGGTTGTGCATGCTAACATTGCATGTGGTTGTACATGCTAACATTGCATGTGGTTGTGCATGCTAACATTGCATGTGGTTGTGCATGCTAACATTGCATGTGGTTGTGCCTGCTAACATTGCATGGTACACGTCTATTGATTATGTGAATTATTGCTTTAGAAAACTGAGAGGTTGATAAATAAATAAGCCCCGTCTCAGTGAATATACTGCACTTTTATCAAGACTGATAGACTGAACATATCGACTCCAGGCTGAGGGACTGATTACTTCAGACTCCTCCTTATCTTCCACCTTTCTCTGCATTGGACTGAAGAATCCACTGGCTGGCGAAACGTTTCCAGAATGAAGATACATAAACATTGATTGTTTACATCTTGGTTCTGGGCGCAGATTTGATGAGCCGTAGCCGGTCACATTTCTGACCCTCATTAGGAATGGCGTTCATGTTCAAATGTCCTGTTGACGTGAGACTGATTTCGTTAACATAACTTGCGCATATATGGTCAGGCGAGATCGATACAGAATCTGGAAAATGTTCAACACACAAACAGCATAGGCATCCTCCCATAGATGTGGAAGATTGACCCTAGACGAGGGTTGATGAGTGACCATCCTGGGTGTCCAAACTACATGATGTGTCCCCTCTCAGGGAGTCCCCTCAGCATCCAGATCCCCTGCTCCCCTTGGTAACTAACCAGTGAGCGACGGTCAGTTTGCTATGTTCGGTTACAACTGACGCAACTGTTGAGTGTGCAACGCTGACGCAAGTCTCGTTGATTCTCCTCATACCAGATCAGCTGAGCATCAAGGCTTCTGTGTGTGTGTGTTTGTGTGTACTCACTTAATTGTGGTTGAAGGGGTCGAGCTCAGCTTCTGGCCCCGTATGTGTATGTGTGTGTGTATTAGAGAGAGAGTAAATCCAAGGGGTGTTGTGTGGAGTCACTGAACTTTGGCTCCAATTTTACGTACAAGGTTAATAGGTTAATGTTCGAATGGTTCCCCACCGGGTATACAGCAGACAGTTATGCCACAAGACGGGCAATCACCAACAGCTTCGCTGAAAGTGCATCACGTATATATATATATATATATATATATATATATATATATATATATATATATATATATATATATATATATATATATATATATATATATATATATATATACATATGCAAAACAATCGCAGACAGACGATCTTAACAATGCAAGACAAGCCACGGCGGGTAGGGGAATCTTTAGCTAAAGTACTTTCACACTTCTCAGTGTGTCATCAGAAGCTGTGCAATGTTGCAAGAGCAGCAACAGGTGAAATAGGGTAAGTTTTTTTCAGTGTACGGTAGCGCGGTGGCACCAGCCCCTGAGGCTGGTGCGTATAGTGTACTGAGAACTTCGTATATTAGGTCTTTAGAATTGTTACAACTTGCTGCAGTAGTGGCTAATTTATTGTACCTCATATCCATCCTGTGGAAGGTAGTGCTAGAGAATATGGATACACAAATGACCTAGGAACTAGGCCCTCAAAAGGGTTAACAGAAATACATCTAGGTATTTATTTACTGTATATATTTTCAACTGTTACAAGAAAGTTTAGTATATTTTCTTAAAATATATGGCATCATTTTTTTTGTACTAATAAGATATACCTGGACATATCACATAGGTTATTATGCTGTCTGTATATTCCCCAGTAAGTGGATAATTAAGCATATAGTGTTCAAGAGGGTGACCATAACATAGTGTTCAAGAGGGTGACCATAACATAGTGTTCACGAGGGTGACCATAACACAGTGTTCAAGAGGGTGACCATAACAGTGTTCAAGAGGGTGACCATAACATAGTGTTCAAGAGGGTGACCATAACAGTGTTCAAGAGGGTGACCATAACAGTGTTCAAGAGGGTGACCATAACACAGTGTTCAAGAGGGTGACCATAACAGTGTTCAAGAGGGTGACCATAACAGTGTTCAAGAGGGTGACCATAACAGTGTTCAAGAGGGTGACCATAACAGTGTTCAAGAGGGTGACCATAACAGTGTTCAAGAGGGTGACCATAACATAGTGTTCAAGAGGGTGACCATAACATAGTGTTCAAGAGGGTGACCATAACATAGTGTTCAAGAGGGTGACCATAACATAGTGTTCAAGAGGGTGACCATAACAGTGTTCAAGAGGGTGACCATAACATAGTGTTCAAGAGGTGACCATAACAGTGTTCAAGGGTGACCATAACAGTGTTCAAGAGGGTGACCATAACAGTGTTCAAGAGGGTGACCATAACAGTGTTCAAGGTGACATACGTGTTCAGGTGACCAACAGTGTTCAAGGGTGACATAACAGTGTTCAAGAGGACCATAAGTGTTAAGAGGTGACCATAACAGTGTTAAGGGTGACCATAACAGTGTTCAAGAGGGTGACCATAAGTAGTTCAGAGGTGACCATAACAGTGTTCAGGGTGACCATAACAGTGTTAGAGGTGACCATAACAGTGTTCAAGGGTGACCATAACAGTGTTCAAGAGGTGACCATAACAGTGTTCAGAGTGACCATAACACAAGGTGTTCAAGAGGTGACCATAACAGTGTTCAAGAGGGGACAACATGTCAGAGGTGACCATAACAGTGTTCAGAGGTGACCATAACAGTGTTCAAGAGGTGACATAACAGTGTTCAGAGGGACCATAACATAGTGTTCAAGAGGGTGACCATAACAGTGTCAAGAGGGTGACCATAACATAGTGTTCAAGAGGGTGACCAAACATAGTGTTCAAAGAAGGGACACCATAACATGTTCAAGAGGGTGACCATAACATAGTGTTCAAGAGGGTGACCATAACATATGTTCAAGAGGGTGACCATAACAGTGTTCAAGAGGGTGACCATAACATAGTGTTCAAGAGGGTGACCATAACATAGTGTTCAAGAGGGTGACCATAACATAGTGTTCAAGAGGGTGACCATAACATAGTGTTCAAGAGGGTGACCATAACATAGTGTTCAAGAGGGTGACCATAACAGTGTTCAAGAGGGTGACCATAACATAGTGTTCAAGAGGGTGACCATAAAAGTGTTCAAGAGGGTGACCATAACAGTGTTCAAGAGGGTGACCATAACAGTGTTCAAGAGGGTGACCATAACAGTGTTCAAGAGGGTGACCATAACAGTGTTCAAGAGGGTGACAACTCAGAGTGACATACGTGTTCAAGAGGGTGACCATAACAGTGTTCAAGAGGGTGACCATAACATAGTGTTCAAGAGGTGACCATAACATAGTGTTCAAGAGGGTGACCATAACAGTGTTCAGAGGGTGACCATAACAGTGTTCAAGAGGGTGACCATAAAAAGTGTTCAAGAGGGTGACCATAACATAGTGTTCAAGAGGGTGACCATAACATAGTGTTCAAGAGGGTGACCATAACAAGTGTTCAAGAGGGTGACCATAACAGTGTTCAAGAGGGTGACCATAACAGTGTTCAAGAGGGTGACCATAACAGTGTTCAAGAGGGTGACCATAACAGTGTTCAAGAGGGTGACCATAACATAGTGTTCAAGAGGTGACCATAACATAGTGTTCAAGAGGGTGACCATAACATAGTGTTCAAGAGGGTGACCATAACATAGTGTTCAAGAGGGTACCATAACATAGTGTTCAAGAGGGTGACCATAACATAGTGTTCAAGAGGGTGACCATAACATAGTGTTCAAGAGGGTGACCATAACATAGTGTTCAAGAGGGTGACCATAACAGTGTTCAAGAGGGTGACCATAACATAGTGTTCAAGAGGGTGACCATAACATAGTGTTCAAGAGGGTGACCATAACATAGTGTTCAAGAGGGTGACCATAACAGTGTTCAAGAGGGTGACCATAACATAGTGTTCAAGAGGGTGACCATAACATAGTGTTCAAGAGGGTGACCATAACAGTGTTCAAGAGGGTGACCATAACAGTGTTCAAGAGGGTGACCATAACATAGTGTTCAAGAGGGTGACCATAACAGTGTTCAAGAGGGTGACCATAACATAGTGCTCAAGAGGGTGACCATAACATAGTGTTCAAGAGGGTGACCATAACATAGTGTTCAAGAGGGTGACCATAACATAGTGTTCAAGAGGGTGACCATAACATAGTGTTCAAGAGGGTGACCATAACATAGTGTTCAAGAGGGTGACCATAACACAGTGTTCAAGAGGGTGACCATAACATAGTGTTCAAGAGGGTGACCATAACATAGTGTTCAAGAGGGTGACCATAACACAGTGTTCAAGAGGGTGACCATAACATAGTGTTCAAGAGGGTGACCATAACATAGTGTTCAAGAGGGTGACCATAACAGTGTTCAAGAGGGTGACCATAACAGTGTTCAAGAGGGTGACCATAACACAGTGTTCAAGAGGGTGACCATAACAGTGTTCAAGAGGGTGACCATAACATAGTGTTCAAGAGGGTGACCATAACATAGTGTTAAAGAGGGTGACCATAACATAGTGTTCAAGAGGGTGACCATAACATAGTGTTCAAGAGGGTGACCATAACATAGTGTTCAAGAGAGTGACCATAACATAGTGTTCAAGAGGGTGACCATAACATAGTGTTCAAGAGGGTGACCATAACATAGTGTTCAAGAGGGTGACCATAACAGTGTTCAAGAGGGTGACCATAACATAGTGTTCAAGAGGGTGACCATAACATAGTGTTCAAGAGGGTGACCATAACATAGTGTTCAAGAGGGTGACCATAACATAGTGTTCAAGAGGGTGACCATAACAGTGTTCAAGAGGGTGACCATAACATAGTGTTCAAGAGGGTGACCATAACATAGTGTTCAAGAGGGTGACCATAACATAGTGTTCAAGAGGGTGACCATAACAGTGTTCAAGAGGGTGACCATAACATAGTGTTCAAGAGGGTGACCATAACATAGTGTTCAAGAGGGTGACCATAACATAGTGTTCAAGAGGGTGACCATAACATAGTGTTCAAGAGGGTGACCATAACAGTGTTCAAGAGGGTGACCATAACAGTGTTCAAGAGGGTGACCATAACACAGTGTTCAAGAGGGTGACCATAACAGTGTTCAAGAGGGTGACCATAACAGTGTTCAAGAGGGTGACCATAACAGTGTTCAAGAGGGTGACCATAACAGTGTTCAAGAGGGTGACCATAACAGTGTTCAAGAGGGTGACCATAACATAGTGTTCAAGAGGGTGACCATAACATAGTGTTCAAGAGGGTGACCATAACATAGTGTTCAAGAGGGTGACCATAACATAGTGTACAAGAGGGTGGCCATAACAGTGTTCAAGAGGGTGACCATAACATAGTGTTCAAGAGGGTGACCATAACATAGTGTTCAAGAGGGTGACCATAACATAGTGTTCAAGAGGGTGACCATAACAGTGTTCAAGAGGGTGACCATAACAGTGTTCAAGAGGGTGACCATAACACAGTGTTCAAGAGGGTGACCATAACAGTGTTCAAGAGGGTGACCATAACATAGTGTTCAAGAGGGTGACCATAACATAGTGTTCAAGAGGGTGACCATAACATAGTGTTCAAGAGGGTGACCATAACATAGTGTTCAAGAGGGTTTACCATAACATAGTGTTCAAGAGGGTGACCATAACATAGTGTTCAAGAGGGTGACCATAACATAGTGTTCAAGAGGGTGACCATAACATAGTGTTCACGAGGGTGACCATAACAGTGTTCAAGAGGGTGACCATAACATAGTGGTGAAGAGGGTGACCATAACATAGTGTTCAAGAGGGTGACCATAACATAGTGTTCAAGAGGGTGACCATAACATAGTGTTCAAGAGGGTGACCATAACAGTGTTCAAGAGGGTGACCATAACAGTGTTCAAGAGGGTGACCATAACACAGTGTTCAAGAGGGTGACCATAACAGTGTTCAAGAGGGTGACCATAACAGTGTTCAAGAGGGTGACCATAACAGTGTTCAAGAGGGTGACCATAACAGTGTTCAAGAGGGTGACCATAACAGTGTTCAAGAGGGTGACCATAACATAGTGTTCAAGAGGGTGACCATAACATAGTGTTCAAGAGGGTGACCATAACATAGTGTTCAAGAGGGTGACCATAACATAGTGTTCAAGAGGGTGACCATAACATAGTGTTCAAGAGGGTGACCATAACAGTGTTCAAGAGGGTGACCATAACATAGTGTTCAAGAGGGTGACCATAACATAGTGTTCAAGAGGGTGACCATAACATAGTGTTCAAGAGGGTGACCATAACAGTGTTCAAGAGGGTGACCATAACATAGTGTTCAAGAGGGTGACCATAACATAGTGTTCAAGAGGGTGACCATAACAGTGTTCAAGAGGGTGACCATAACAGTGTTCAAGAGGGTGACCATAACATAGTGTTCAAGAGGGTGACCATAACAGTGTTCAAGAGGGTGACCATAACATAGTGCTCAAGAGGCTGACCATAACATAGTGCTCAAGAGGCTGACCATAACATAGTGCTCAAGAGGCTGACCATAACATAGTGCTCAAGAGGCTGACCATAACATAGTGCTCAAGAGGCTGACCATAACATAGTGCTCAAGAGGCTGACCATAACATAGTGCTCAAGAGGCTGACCATAACATAGTGCTCAAGAGGCTGACCATAGGGCTGACCACATACTTTACATTTAGTCCGATCATCATCTGTGTCTGCCAAACCGCCAGAGGTACTTGTAACTAAAAATAGCTCCTGCTACTGCTTGCAACCAAGCCTGAGCCTGTTTACGCTGCAAGTTGGTCAGTAAATATGCCTGTCTACATTACGATGTGATATTTATTTAACTTTAAAAGCGGTGGTCCAGCATTCCATCGGATGGCCTGGGTCAGCAGAACCAAAATCTCCACAAACTACGCATCAGGTGGTAGTGGTAGCAGTGTCTCCTGGCCTGAGTCTTGCTTCAGTGGTGACCCTTACAGTGGTGACCCTTACAGTGGTGACCCTTACAGTAGTGAGGCATCCCCTGGCCTACCCTAGCTAGATCAGGGAAAAGAAAACGTCTTACCACTGCTGCTGATAAACAAAACACCACGATGTTGTGTCGCATCCGACCCAAGCCTGAGGGACCGACCACGTCAACTGTACGTTGAGGGACCGACCACGTCAACTGTACGTTGAGGGACCGACCACGTCAACTGTACGTTGAGGGACCGACCACGTCAACTGTACGTTGAGGGACCGACCACGTCAACTGTACGTTGAGGGACCGACCACGTCAACTGTACGTTGAGGGACCGTCCACGTCAACTGTACGTTGAGGGACCGACCACGTCAACTGTACGTTGAGGACCGTCCATGTCAACTGTACGTTGAGGACCGTCCACGTCAACGCGTGGCGTCCACCGTACGTGAGGACCGACCACGTCAACTGTACGTTGAGGACCGACCACGTCAACTGTACGTTGAGGACCGACCACGTCAACTGTACGTTGAGGACCGACCACGTCAACTGTACGTTGAGGACCGTCCACGTCAACTGTACGTTGAGGACCGTCCACGTCAACTGTACGTTGAGGACCGACCACGTCAACTGTACGTTGAGGACCGACCACGTCAACTGTACGTTGAGGACCGACCACGTCAACTGTACGTTGAGGACCGACCACGTCAACTGTACGTTGAGGACCGTCCACGTCAACTGTACGTTGAGGACCGTCCACGTCAACTGTACGTTGAGGACCGACCACGTCAACTGTACGTTGAGGACCGACCACGTCAACTGTACGTTGAGGACCGACCACGTCAACTGTACGTTGAAGGACCGACCACGTCAACTGTACGTTGAGGACCGACCACGTCAACTGTACGTTGAGGACCGCCACGTCAACTGTACGTTGAGGACCGACACTCAACTGTACGTTGAGGACCGACACGTCAACTGTACGTTGAGGGACCGACACACGTCAACTGTACGTTGAGGACCGCACGTCAACTGTACGTTGAGGACCGACCACGTCAACTGTACGTTGAGGACCGACCACGTCAACTGTACGTTGAGGACCGACCACGTCAACTGTACGTTGAGGGACCGTCAACACGTCAACTGTACGTTGAGGACCGACACGTCAACGTACGTTGAGGACCGACGTCAACTGTACGTTGAGGACCGCCACGTCAACGGTACGTTGAGGGACCGACCACGTCAACTGTACGTTGAGGGACCGACCACGTCAACTGTACGTTGAGGGACCGACCACGTCAACTGTACGTTGAGGGACCGACCACGTCAACTGTACGTTGAGGACCGACCACGTCAACTGTACGTTGAGGACCGACCACGTCAACTGTACGTTGAGGACCGACACGCAACACGTTGAGACCACCATCCTGTACGTTGAGGGGCCGAACACGTCAACTGTACGTTGAGGACCGAACACGTCAACTGTACGTTGAGGGACCGAACACGTCAACTGTACGTTGAGGACCGAACACGTCAACTGTACGTTGAGGACCGAACACGTCAACTGTACGTTGAGGGACCGAACACGTCAACTGTACGTTGAGGGACCGAACACGTCAACTGTACGTTGAGGGACCGAACACGTCAACTGTACGTTGAGGGACCGAACACGTCAACTGTACGTTGAGGGACCGAACACGTCAACTGTACGTTGAGGGACCGAACACGTCAACTGTACGTTGAGGGACCGAACACGTCAACTGTACGTTGAGGACCGAACACGTCAACTGTACGTTGAGGACCGACACGTCAACTGTACGTTGAGGGACCGACCACGTCAACTGTACGTTGAGGGACCGAACACGTCAGCTGTATGTTGAGGGACCGACCACGTCAACTGTATGTTGAGGGACCGAACACGTCAACTGTACGTTGAAGGACCGACCACGTCAACTGTACGTTGAGGGACCGACCACGTCAACTGTACGTTGAGGTACCGAACACGTCAACTGTACGTTGAGGGACCGAACACGTCAACTGTACGTTGAGGGACCGAACACGCCAACTGTACGTTGAGGGACCGAACACGTCAACTGTACGTTGAGGGACCGAACACGTCAACTGTACGTTGAGGGACCGACAACGTCAACTGTACGTTGAGGGACCGAACACGCCAACTGTACGTTAAGGGACCGACCACGTCAACTGTACGTTAAGGGACCGAACACGCCAACTGTACGTTAAGGGACCGACCACGTCAACTGTACGTTGAGGGAGCGAACACGTCAACTGTACGTTAAGGGACCGAACAGGTTAGGTTATGTAAGGTTATATTGCATTAGATTAGATTGGATTATGTTAGGTAAAAGGACACAAGTGCAACTAATGTGACATTTTATTGTGGCAACGTTTCGCTCTCCAGGAGCTTTGTCAAGCCGTTACAAACAATACATAGACACAGAGGGTATATGAGGTGTAGTAGATGTAATACTAGTAGAGGTGGTGGTAGTAGTGACACAGGTGGTAGAAAAAGTCACGATAAATTAGGCTAGGTTAGGCTAGCTCAGGTTGGGTTAGGTTATGTTAAATTAGATTATGTTAGATTAGGTTAGGTTAGGTTATTCTAGGTTACGCTAGCTCAGGTTAGGTTAGATTAGATTAGGTTACATTAGGTTATGTTAAATTAGATTATGTTAGATTAGGTTAGGTTAGGTTAGGTTAGGCTAGCTCAGGTTAGGTTAGATTAGATTAGGTTACATCAGGTTATGTTAAATTAGATTATGTTAGATTAGGTTAGGTTAGGTTAGGCTAGGTATCCCCCTACCGCATAAAAAATTAAAATTAAAGGAAATTTCGAAAGTAAACATCGTTTGTTTACAGTTACATGAGTCTTTAAAGAGCCAGCTGGGTCCAGCTGGCTCTTATCTCACATAATCTCACTTTGTCTCCCATTGCTTCATTATTTCTTTGTAGGTGGAGTTTACAGTGTGTATCACCTTGATGCTGTTTGTGTCTCATCCTGATGCTGTGTTTGTGTCTCACCTTGATGTTGTGTTTGTGTCTCACCTTGATGTTGTGTTTGTGTCTTATCTTGATGCTGTGTTTGTGTCTCACCTTGATGCTGTGTTTGTGTCTCACCTTGATGTTGTGTTTGTGTCTTATCTTGATGCTGTGTTTGTGTCTCACCTTGATGCTGTGTTTGTGTCTCACCTTGATGCTGTATTTGTGTCTCATCTTGATGCTGTGTTTGTGTCTCACCTTGATGCTGTTTGTGTCTCACCTTGATGCTGTGTTTGTGTCTCACCTTGATGCTGTGTTTGTGTCTCTCACCTTGATGCTGTTTCTGTGTCTCACCTTGATGCTGTGTTTGTGTCTCACCTTGATGCTGTTTGTGTCTCACCTTGATGCTGTGTTGTGTCTCACCTTGATGCTGTGTTTGTGTCTCACCTTGATGCTGTGTTTGTGTCTCTCACCTTGATGCTGTTTTTGTGTCTCACCTTGATGCTGTTTGTGTCTCACCTTGATGCTGTGTTTGTGTCTCACCTTGATGCTGTGTTTGTGTCTCACCTTGATGCTGTTTGTGTCTCACCTTGATGCTGTGTTTGTGTCTCACCTTGATGCTGTGTTTGTGTCTCACCTTGATGCTGTGTTTGTGTCTCTCACCTTGATGCTGTTTTTGTGTCTCACCTTGATGCTGTTTGTGTCTCACCTTGATGCTGTGTTTGTGTCTCACCTTGATGCTGTGTTTGTGTCTCACCTTGATGCTGTTTTTGTGTCTCACCTTGATGCTGTTTGTGTCTCATGTTGATGCTGTGTTTGTGTCTCACCTTGATACTGTGTTTGTGTCTCACCTTGATGCTGTGTTTGTGTCTCTCACCTTGATGCTGTTTTGTGTCTCACCGTGATGCTGTTTGTGTCTCACCTTGATGCTGTGTTTGTCTCACCTTGATGCTGTGTTTGTGTCTCACCTTGATGCTGTGTTTGTGTCTCACCTTGATGCTGTTTGTGTCTCACCTTGATGCTGTGTTTGTGTCTCACCTTGATGCTGTTTTGTGTCTCTTGATGCTGTGTTTGTGTCTCACTTGATGCTGTTTTGTGTCTCACCTTGATGCTGTGTTTGTGTCTCTACCTTGATGCTGTGTTTGTGTCTCACCTTGATGCTGTGTTTGTGTCTCACCTTGATGCTGTTTTGTGTCTCACCTTGATGCTGTGTTTGTGTCTCACCTTGATCTGTTTGTGTCTCACCTTGATGCTGTGTTTGTGTCTCACCTTGATGCTGTGTTTGTGTCTCTCACCTTGATGCTGTTTTGTGTCTCACCTTGATGCTGTGTTTGTGTCTCACCTTGATGCTGTTTTGTGTCTCACCTTGATGCTGTGTTGTGTCTCACCTTGATGCTGTGTTTGTGTCTCACCTTGATGCTGTGTTTGTGTCTCATCTTGATGCTGTGTTTGTGTCTCACCTTGATGCTGTTTGTGTCTCACCTTGATGCGTGTTTGTGTCTCACCTTGATGCTGTGTTTGTGTCTCACCTTGATGCTGTTTGTGTCTCACCTTGATGCGTGTTTGTGTCTCACCTTGATGCTGTGTTTGTGTCTCACCTTGATGCTGTGTTTGTGTCTCACCTTGATGCTGTTTTGTGTCTCACCTTGATGCTGTTTGTGTCTCACCTTGATGCTGTGTTTGTGTCTCACCTTGATGCTGTGTTTGTGTCTCACCTTGATGCTGTTTGTGTCTCACCTTGATGCTGTGTTTGTGTCTCACCTTGATGCTGTGTTTGTGTCTCATCTTGATGCTGTGTTTGTGTCTCATCTTGATGCTGTGTTTGTGTCTCATCTTGATGCATTTTGTGTCTCACCTTGATGCTGTGTGTCTCACCTTGATGCTGTGTTTGTGTCTCATCTTGATGCTGTGTTTGTGTCTCACCTTGATGTTGTTTGTGTCTCACCTTGATGCTGTGTTTGTGTCTCATCTTGATGCTGTGTTTGTGTCTCATCTTGATGCTGTGTTTGTGTCTCATCTTGATGCTGTGTTTGTGTCTCACCTTGATGCTGTTTGTGTCTCATGTTGATGCTGTGTTTGTGTCTCACCTTGATACTGTGTTTGTGTCTCACCTTGATGCTGTGTTTGTGTCTCACCTTGATGCTGTGTTTGTGTCTTATCTTGATGCTGTGTTTGTGTCTCATCTTGATGCTGTGTTTGTGTCTCACCTTGATGCTGTTTGTGTCTCACCTTGATGCTGTGTTTGTGTCTCATCTTGATGCTGTGTTTGTGTCTCACCTTGATGCTGTGTTTGTGTCTCACCTTGATGCTGTGTTTGTCTCACCTTGATGCTGTGTTTGTGTCTCACCTTGATGCTGTTTTTGTGTCTCACCTTGATGCTGTTTGTGTCTCATGTTGATGCTGTGTTTGTGTCTCACCTTGATACTGTGTTTGTGTCTCACCTTGATGCTGTGTTTGTGTCTCACCTTGATGCTGTGTTTGTGTCTTATCTTGATGCTGTGTTTGTGTCTCATCTTGATGCTGTGTTTGTGTCTCACCTTGATGCTGTTTGTGTCTCACCTTGATGCTGTGTTTGTGTCTCATCTTGATGCTGTGTTTGTGTCTCACCTTGATGCTGTGTTTGTGTCTCACCTTGATGCTGTGTTTGTGTCTCATCTTGATGCTGTGTTTGTGTCTCATCTTGATGCTGTGTTTGTGTCTCACCTTGATGCTGTGTTTGTGTCTCACCTTGATGCTGTTTGTGTCTCATCTTGATGCTGTGTTTGTGTCTCACCTTGATGCTGTGTTTGTGTCTCACCTTGATGCTGTGTTTGTGTCTCACCTTGATGCTGTTTGTGTCTCATCTTGATGCTGTGTTTGTGTCTCACCTTGATGCTGTGTTTGTGTCTCACCTTGATGCTGTGTTTGTGTCTCATCTTGATGCTGTGTTTGTGTCTCATCTTGATGCTGTGTTTGTGTCTCACCTTGATGCTGTGTTTGTGTCTCACCTTGATGCTGTTTGTGTCTCATCTTGATGCTGTGTTTGTGTCTCACCTTGATGCTGTTTGTGTCTCATCTTGATGCTGTGTTTGTGTCTCACCTTGATGCATCTTAATGTAATGTGAGGGTGAAAATGGAATAAACTGAGAAATTGGGAATGTGGGAGGAGAATTAGGTGGAAAATGATGTTTATAGCAGACACATTCACACGCATATACACTCATATATACACACACGCATACATACAGACTCATACACACACACATACACACACACGCATATGTACATACACACATACATTGTGTATATATATATATATATATATATATATATATATATATATATATATATATATATATATATATATATATATATATATATAAAGGACAAGAAGAACCACGATGGATGTTGCAAGCAACATTGAACTCAGCTTTTGAGATGTTGGCATATTGAGAGTAGATGGTCGGTGTTAACTCAGTGAGAGAGAGAGAGAGAGAGAGAGAGAGAGAGAGAGAGAGAGAGAGAGAGAGAGAGAGAGAGAGAGAGAGAGAGAGAGAGAGAGAGAGAGAGAGAGAGGAATAGAGAGAGAGAGAGGAATAGAGAGAGAGAGAGAATGTCATATCAGCTTTAGTTAGTTCTGGGAAACTCTGCACCCTCTGCTGCTGCTGTTGCTGTTACTGTTGCTGTTACTGCTGCTGTTATTGCTGCTGTTATTGCTGCTGTTATTGCTGCTGTTATTGCTGCTGTTATTGCTGCTGTTATTGCTGCAGTTATTGCTGCTCTTATTGCTATTATTGCTACTACTGCTGCTGACGTTATTGCTACTGCTGCTGTTGCTGTTATTGGTGATGCTGCTGTTGCTGCAACAGCAGCATCACCACACCTACCACCACCACCATCATCACCACCATCACTATAACCATAACCACCACCATCACCACCATCACCACCACCATCATCATCACCACCACCATCACCATCATCATCACCACCACCATCATCATCACCATCACCACTATCATCATCACCACCACCATCACCACCATCACCACCACCACCACCATCATCATCACCACCACCATCACCATCATCACCACCATCATCATCACCACCACCACAATCATCATCACCACCACCACCATCATCATCACCACCATCATCATCACCACCACCACCACCATCACCACCACCATCACCACCATCACCATCACCACCACCATCACTCCCATTCTTCTCTCATGGGGAACATGTCGCAACACTTGCCTCCCTCATTTATTAAATATTTAGATTTTCTCTCTTCTATTTCCCACTAAATAAATACGTGTCCAGTGTTCTTAAAGCGCTTACATATAGACATTCCAGCAAGCTAGCCTGCCTTCCTTGTGTTCCTAGCAAGCTAGCCTGCCTTCTTTGTGTTCCTAGCAAGCTAGCCTTCCTTCTTTGTGTTTCTAGCAAGCTAGCCTGCCTTCGTTGTGTTTCTAGCAAGCTAGCCTGCCTTCCTTGTGTTTCTAGCAAGCTAGCCTTCCTTCCTTGTGTTTCTAGCAAGCTAGCCTGCCTTCCTTGTGTTTCTAGCAAGCTAGCCTTCCTTCCTTGTGTTTCTAGCAAGCTACCCTGCCTTCCTTGTGTTTCTAGCAAGCTAGCCTGTCTTCCTTGTGTTCCTAGCAAGCTAGCCTTCCTTCTTTGTGTTTCTAGCAAGCTAGCCTGCCTTCCTTGTGTTTCTAGCAAGCTAGCCTTCCTTCCTTGTGTTTCTAGCAAGCTACCCTGCCTTCCTTGTGTTTCTAGCAAGCTAGCCTGTCTTCCTTGTGTTCCTAGCAAGCTAGCCTGCCTTCCTTGTGTTCCTAGCAAGCTAGCCTGTCTTCTTTGTGTTCCTAGCAAGCTAGCCTTCCTTCCTTGTGTTTCTAGCAAGCTACCCTGCCTTCCTTGTGTTTCTAGCAAGCTAGCCTGTCTTCCTTGTGTTCCTAGAAAGCTAGCCTGCCTTCCTTGTGTTCCTAGCAAGCTAGCCTGTCTTCCTTGTGTTCCTAGCAAGCTAGCCTGTCTTCCTTGTATTCCTAGCAAGCTAGCCTGCCTTCCTTGTGTTCCTAGCAAGCTAGCCTGTCTTCCTTGTGTTCCTAGCAAGCTAGCCTGCCTTCCTTGTGTTCCTAGCAAGCTAGCCTGCCTTCCTTGTGTTCCTAGCAAGCTAGCCTGCCTTCCTTGTATTCCTAGCAAGCTAGCCTGTCTTCCTTGTGTTCCTAGCAAGCTAGCTTGTCTTCCTTGTGTTCCTAGCAAGCTAGCCTGTCTGCCTTGTATTCCTAGCAAGCTAGCCTGCCTTCCTTGTGTTCCTAGCAAGCTAGCCTGTCTTCCTTGTGTTCCTAGCAAGCTAGCCTGTCTTCCTTGTATTCCTAGCAAGCTAGCCTGCCTTCCTTGTGCTCCTAGCAAGCTAGCCTGTCTTCCTTGTATTCCTAGCAAGCTAGCCTGCCTTCCTTGTATTCCTAGCAAGCTAGCCTGCCTTCCTTGTGTTTCTAGCAAGCTAGCCTTCCTTCCTTGTGTTTCTAGCAAGCTACCCTGCCTTCCTTGTGTTCTAGCAAGCTAGCCTGTCTTCCTTGTGTTCCTAGCAAGCTAGCCTGCCTTCCTTGTCTGAAGCACTGTTCTTGTTCCAAAGAGCTTTCCTTGTTCTAAGCAGCCTGCCTTCCTTGTGTTCCTAGCAAGCTAGCCTGTCTTCCTTGTGTTCCTAGAAGCTAGCCTGCCTTCCTTGTGTTCCTAGCAAGCTAGCCTGCCTTCCTTGTGTTCCTAGCAAGCTAGTCTGTCTTCCTTGTATTCCTAGCAAGCTAGCCTGCCTTCCTTGTGTTCCTAGCAAGCTAGCCTGCTTCCTTGTGTTCCTAGCAACTAGCTGTCCTTCCTTGTGTTCCTAGCAAGCTAGCCTGCCTTCCTTGTGTTCCTAGCAAGCTAGTCTGTCTTCCTTGTATTCCTAGCAAGCTAGCCTGTCTTCCTTGTGTTCCTAGCAAGCTAGCCTGCCTTCCTTGTGTTCCTAGCAAGCTAGCCTGTCTTCCTTGTTTTCCTAACAAGCTAGCCTGTCTTCCTTGTGTTCCTAGCAAGCTAGCCTGTCTTCCTTGTGTTCCTAGCAAGCTAGCCTGCCTTCCTTGTGTTCCTAGCAAGCTAGCCTGCCTTCCTTGTGTTCCTAGCAATCTAGCCTACCTTCCTTGTGTTCCTAGCAAGCTAGCCTGCCTTCTTTGTGTTCCTAGCAAGCTAGCCTGTCTTCCTTGTGTTCCTAGCAAGCTAGCCTGCCTTCCTTGTGTTCCTAGCAAGCTAGCCTGCCTTCCTTGTGTTCCTAGCAAGCTAGCCTGTCTTCCTTGTGTTCTAGCAAGCTAGCCTGTCTTCCTTGTGTTCCTAGCAAGCTAGCCTGCCTTCCTTGTGTTCCTAGCAAGCTAGCCTGCCTTCCTTGTATTCCTAGCAAGCTAGCCTGCCTTCCTTGTGTTTCTAGCAAGCTAGCCTTCCTTCCTTGTGTTCCTAGCAAGCTAGCCTGCCTTCCTTGTGTTCCTAGCAAGCTAGCCTGTCTTCCTTGTGTTTGTAGCAAGCTAGCCTGCCTTCCTTGTGTTTCTAGCAAGCTAGCCTGTCTTCCTTGTGTTTTTAGAAAGCTAGCCTGTCGTCCTTGTGTTTATAGCAAGCTAGCCTGCCTTCCTTGTGTTTCTAGCAAGCTAGCCTGTCTTCCTTGTGTTTCTAGCAAGCTAGCCTGTCTTCCTTGTGTTTCTAGCAAGCTAGCCTGCCTTCCTTGTGTTTCTAGCAAGCTAGCCTGCCTTCCTTGTGTTCCTAGCAAGCTAGCCTGTCTTCCTTGTGTTTCTAGCAAGCTAGCCTGTCTTCCTTGTGTTTCTAGCAAGCTAGCCTGTCTTCCTTGTGTTTCTAGCAAGCTAGCCTGACTTCCTTGTGTTTCTAGCAAGCTAGCCTGTCTTCCTTGTGTTTCTAGAAAGCTAGCCTGTCTCCTTGTGTTCTAGCAAGCTAGCCTGTCTTCCTTGTGTTTCTAGCAAGCTAGCCTGTCTTCCTTGTGTTCCTAGCAAGCTAGCCTGTCTTCCTTGTGTTTCTAGCAAGCTAGCCTGTCTTCCTTGTGTTTCTAGCAAGCTAGCCTGTCTTCCTTGTGTTTCTAGCAAGCTAGCCTGTCTTCCTTGTGTTTCTAGCAAGCTAGCCTGCCTTCCTTGTGTTTCTAGCAAGCTAGCCTGTCTTCCTTGTGTTTCTAGCAAGCTAGCTTCTTGTTTTCTGCGTCCTTTGTGTTTCTAGCAAGCTAGCCTGTCTTCCTTGTGTTTCTAGCAAGCTAGCCTGTCTTCCTTGTGTTTCTAGCAAGCTAGCCTGTCTTCCTTGTGTTCCTAGCAAGCTAGCCTGTCTTCCTTGTGTTTCTAGCAAGCTAGCCTGTCTTCCTTGTGTTCCTAGAAAGCTAGCCTGTCTTCCTTGTGTTCCTAGCAAGCTAGCCTGTCTTCCTTGTGTTCCTAGCAAGCTAGCCTGCCTTCCTTGTGTTCCTAGCAAGCTAGCCTGCCTTCCTTGTGTTCCTAGCAAGCTAGCCTGCCTTCCATGTGTTCCTAGAAAGCTAGCCTGCCTTACTAGTTTTTCCAGGGTTCATTCTTGAAAATTCTCTTTCTTAATATTCCAGATTTAACTTTCTTGTCCTTCTCAAGGTCCTCAGCTGTATTTTCTCTCTCGTGTTCCAGGGTCAAGGTCTTGTTTTTTCTTCCCTTTCCAGTGTCCAGACCTTCGCTTTTTCTTCTCTGGAAGGTTTCTTCTTCTTGTTTCTTCTCTCTCTCCCTGGTTGAATTGTTTTCTTTGTAAAATGGTTTAAAACTTTTTCCTTTTATTAATGATCTAAAAGGTTCTCATTCTTAAATGGTTTAAAAGGTTCTTATTCTTCCATGGTCTAAATGGTTCTCATTCTTCCATGGTCTAAATGGTTCTCATTCTTCCATGGTCTAAATTATTCTCATTCTTCCATGGTCTAAAACTTTATCCTTTCATTTATTTTGACAATTTCACTTGTGGTTTCTTCCAAGGTGTAAAGGTGCATATCTTTTATATCTGTCGTGGTCTATACCTGTCTTCTCCTTGTCTCTCCAAACATCTCTCCGTATCTAACCAGAAGAGAGACAAATAACACTACTGAGACGACTGAGAGACATTTTTGAGATATTAAAATATGCCATTGAAGTTATTTCTGAGATATTGCGTTTGTTATAATAAGGTTAGGCAAGTTTTCTAAGGTTCTTTTGGTACAAAATTATTAATTTTTGCATTGACATAAATGAAAAAAATATTTCTTTAAACGTATAAGAGAATTTTTTTAGAAAGAACTTAATTTTAAATTAATTCTTACTTGACGAATTTTACCTATTCGGCACGATATATATATATATATATATATATATATATATATATAATTTGGGGAATATTCCAAGATAAACTTCAAATGGGGACGAAGTTTCAGGGAATAAATTTTAGCGGTTTTTTTTAGGGTGGGGAAAATATCAAATAGGGAGAGAAAGTTGGGGACAAAACCCTCGCGAGAAGAGAAATCTAGGGAAAATTTGGGGAAATGGGGAGAAAGTCTGGGGACAAACTCGGACGAGGGAGGAAATTTATGGGGGAAAAAAGTTAATATGGAAGGGAAAGTTGTGAGATATAAACTCAGATAAGGACGGAGGGGAAATTTTGGCAGGGAAAAAAAAACAATGAGAAGGGACTAAAGTTGGGGTAGAAAGTCAAGTTTTAAACGAGGGAAAAATTCAAGTTCCAGCCTCATTGTAGAACTTGAAAGTTGAACTTGCGACGTGATCAAACTGGAGGCAGTGACTCGTGAACCTTGCGACACAGGTTCAAACCCACAGTTCATGGACTCCTGAACACAAGAGTCCAAACTGAGAGTTTCTGCAACCAGGATCTTCTTAAGATGTTTCGCTCTTTGGAGAGCTTTATTAAGAGCTTTGGTAAAGCCACACACAGAGCGAAACGTTTCTGTTCTCATCCCTCTATCTGAGAGATTATTATTATTATTATTATTATTATTATTATTATTATTGTTGTTGTTGTTGTTATTGTTAGTGTTACTATTATAATTATTATTATTATTATTATTATTATTATTATTATTATTATTGTTGTTATTGTTAGTGTTATTATTATTATTATTGTAGTGGTGTGTGCAGCAGTATAAGTAGCGCTGATTTTCTCTCTCTCACTCTCTCTCTCTCTCTCTCTCTCTCTCTCTCTCTCTCTCTTCTCTCTCTCATCTCTCTCTCTCTCTCTCTCTCTCTCACTCTCTCATGGCCAGATTCAATATATTTTAACAGTGTCATTAACGTGGCCGCTGGTGGTGCACGAAGAATACTGTGTCTCCATTAACCGTGCACACTGACTTACTGTGCAGTGCACTGTTGGTCAACCAGACTGTTGCTGCCAGCGACCCGCTTAACCATCCACAACCTGACTTGCCTTATACCTAATGGCAATTGGTTGAATAGTCTGTCTGCACAGCGAAATGCAGCACGTTTCGCTCTTCCTGAGCGAAATGCTGCTTCATAACAAAGACTGAAGAAGAAATTCCAGGCGAGTTTCGGCCGCTTCCTGGACCATTATCAAGTCACAGCCTTAGAAACTAAGACTCCTGAACCCCTTGGCCTGGTGGCTAAGGCTCTCGCTTCACACGGTGAGTGTCCTGTTGTCTGTGTTCCCCATCAGTGTTAGTGTTAGTGGACTGGTGTGGGTCGCATCCTGGGACAAAACTGACCTAATTTGCCCGAAATGCTCTGCATAACAAGGGGCTTTCTATATAGTAGTATGTCATTGATGTCAACTATGGTCTGTATACCTTGTACATGTACTGGTAGAAATTATTATTATTATTATTATTATTATTATTATTATTATTGTTATTATTATTATAGGTCATTAAATAATATTGCTCCTGACGAAGGCTTAAATTGAAAGGCCTCGAGTTTTTTTAGTGGTCACGTGACTGAGAACTTCTGCTGGACTTCCGCTCCACACGATAAATCTTCTCTGTTCCACAAAATACCAAGAAGAGGGAGGGAGGGAGGGAAGGAGGGAGGGAGGGAGGGAGGGAGGGAGGGAGGGAAGGAGGGAGGGAGGGAGGAGGGAAGAAGGAGGGAGGGAGGGAGGGAGGGAGGGAGGAGAGGAGGAAGGGAGGGAGGGAAGGAGGGAGATAGGGAGGAAAACAGGACTGAGGCGCCACGCATTCTGTCACGTCACCGTCAGTACACAACTTCCCTCCCTCCATCCCTCCTTCCCTCCTTCCCTCCTTCCCTCCTCCCTCCCTTCCCTCCCTCTCTCCCTCCCTCCCTCCCTCCCTCTCTCCCCGCTATCTGTTCCAGGAAGCAGGTAAACAGCACCTACTATCGAGCCCGGTGCTCCTACATCCACTGCAGATACGCCGTACCTAGTGACCTACGCATGGGAGGGGGCGAAATCCCCCCTCTTCCCCTCGAGGGATAGGGCAGGGAGGAGGGGAGGGCTCGGCAGTGCTTGGGATAGCAAGAGAGGTCGTTACAGGAGAGAGGTATAGTGGATGATTGGATAGTTCAATTGGATGATTGGATAGGTATATAGGATGATTGGATAGAAATTGGGGATGATTGGACAGTTGTATTGGAAGACTGAACAGGTATAATTGATTGAATAAGCGTCTGGGATAGGTATATTGGATAACTGGAGAGGTCTAGAGAATGATTGGATAGGTATATTGGATGATTGGACAGGTATACTGGATTGAACAGGCGTATTGGATCACTGGAGAGGAATATTGGATAACTAGAAAGGCCTAGAAAATTATTAGACATAGCGGATGATTAGACATAGCGGATGATTAGATATAGTGGATGATTAGACATAACGGATGGTTAGACATAGCGGATGATTAGACAGCGGATGATTAGACAAAATTTGGTTAAATATGTACTGGGTATAATCGTGTGTATTACGATGTATATACCCCGAAAGTTAACTTAAATCACTATTTTAAGTACTAAAGTATTCCTGACGTTATGTACAGGTGACATGCAGCCTTAATGACCCTCGTGTAGTAGATAGGTTTTAAACCTCTATGAAAGTATAACAGGACAGTGTGTGGCCATGAGATGAACAGTGAACATTGCAGAACAAAATGGCACAATACCGTGATTGGAACAATACAAAAATAACCCACACATGGGAGAGGGGAGCTTACGACGGCGTTTCGGTCCGACTTGGACCGAAACGTCTGGGGTCCAGAAGTGTGTCATTGTTTGGTTTCTAATGTGGTGTCCAGAAGACAAAGTTTTGTTCATGAGGAACTGTGAGAGGAAATATTGTCTGTTATTGATCTTCTTGTTCGAAATATTCTTGTTATTTTTTTCCTTCTGCTACTGGTACTTCTTCTTCTTCTTCTTTTCCTTCTTCTCTTCTTCCTCGTCCTCCCCCCACAACACGACTCTTCCAGGACATCAGTGACTGACTTGAATCCTGGAATCGCTGGCACCGTTCCAGGAACTGTGTTGTTAGTACACTGCTGGCACTGTTACTGAGATTCCTGAGTCACACACACACACACACACACACACCACACACACACACACATACACACACACACATACACACACACACCACACACACACACACACACACACACACACCGCACTGCACCACAAAAAAATAATGTAAATCGATATTTATTTATTTTGAAATATATACACGTTGTTAAGGTCTAGGGGGAGAAGGGGAGGTAGAGGGGAAGAGACAGAGAGACGGAAGATGAGGAAAAGTAGGAGAAAGGAAGGAAAGGAGGGGAGAAGAAATTAAAGAGAAGAAAGAAAGGAATCAAAGAGAGAGAGAGACGTACCCAGCTTTATTTAAGGGGATTAAAAGCGTATAAATTATTGTTGCTGGTGGGAGTCACCTGAGGGAAGAGGCACTGTCTCCTCTCTACTGATAAACCCTTCTAGCAGGAAGAGGAAGGGAGGAAGAAGGAAGAAAGATGATACTGAAGGCTAAGCTAGGAGGGTGGGAAAGGGAAGAAGACAAGGGAAGGAAGAGTAATGGTAGGAGTGATGGATCAGAAGCACAGGGAAGCACATACTACTAAGTACGTAAGCTCTTATATATATATATATATATATATATATATATATATATATATATATATATATATATATATATATATTTATATATATATATATATATATATATAGCAAAAAGATCACAGTAAACAGGTGATATCAAAATATGCAAAACAACCACTATGAAAAAATAGAAGAATTCCAAGCGCTTTCGTGACTACTCACATTATCAAGGAACTATAAAAGGAAACATGACAAGAAGGCTTATAAAGAGGCAGAATACACCTCACAGTCACATCACACTAACAAAGACAACACCTCACAGTAGCGTAACATCTCACGACTCTGATGATTTTGAAACCTATTCTAAACTTAGAAAGAATCCCTTAGAAACTGTTAACAGCAATTTCAATAAAATAATAAAGCATCTATTGAAGGGCAAAGATGAATTAATTAAAAAATTTACTTCCACTAATCCATCTTTACCTTATATGTATGGATTAATTAAAACACACAAACCTGGTAATCCTGTTAGACCAATTATTAGCTCCATAGGTTCAGTTTCTTATAAACTTTCTAAATGGCTTGTTGATATTTTGAGCCCAATTGTTGGAAAAATTTCTAATTTTAATGTTAAAAACAACTTAGATTTAGTTGATAAATTAAGCACCTTGACTGATTTAAATGATTTCAATATGGTTAGTTTTGATGTTACCTCCTTGTTTACAAAAGTTCCAGTTGATGATTTACTAAAGTTCTTATCTGAAGAACTGGTTAATTATGATTTACCATTGCCAGTTCCTACTATCATTAAACTTATTAAACTTTGTATTGTTGATGCAAAATTTGTATTTAATGATGAGTTTTACACTCAGAAGTTTGGTATGGCAATGGGAAATCCTCTTTCACCTGTTCTTAGTAATTTATATATGGAATTTTTCGAAACAAGATTGCTTAACACAATCCTTCCCAATAGAGCTAAGTGGTATAGATATGTTGATGACATTTTGTGCCTTATGCCTAAGAATGTAGACATAAACCATTTCCTTGTTAAATTAAATAGCTTAGCTCATTCTATAAATTTTACTGTTGAATTTGAAATAAATAACTCATTGCCTTTCCTAGATGTTTTTATTATTAAGGGTAACATTGATTTTAAATTTAAAATTTACAGAAAACCTACAAATAATTGTTCCTATGTACACTATTACTCTTCACATCAAGATAGAGTTAAAGTGTCGGTTTTCTCTTCTATGTTTTTGAGAGCTTTACGCATTTGTAGTCCAGAGTTCATAGATGGAGAAATCTCTAAAATTT
>WNWK01001963.1:0-238190 GCA_009830355.1 Cherax destructor
GGTGGTGGTGTGTTGTGGTGGTGGTGGTGTTGTGTGGTGGTGGTGTGTGTGTGGTGGTGGTGTGTGTGGTGGTGGTGTGTTGTTGTGGTGGTGGTGTGTTGTGTGGTGGTGGTGTGTTGTGGTGGTGGTGTGTGTGGTGGTGTGTTGTGTGGTGGTGGTTGTGGTGGTGGTGTGTTGTGGTGGTGGTGGTGGTTGTGGTGGTGGTGTGTTGTGGTGGTGGTGTGTTGTGGTGGTGGTGTGTTGTGGTGGTGGTGTGTGTGGGTGGTGTGTTGTGGTGGTGGTGTGTGTGTGGTGGTGGTGTGTGTGTGGTGGTGGTGTGTTGTGGTGGTGGTGTGTGGTGGTGGTGGGTGGTGGTGTTGTTGTGGTGGTGGTGTGTTGTGGTGTGGTGGTGGTGTGTTGTTGTGGTGGTGTGTGTTGTGGTGGTGGTGTGTTGTGTGTGGTGGTGTGGTGTGTGTGGTGGTGGTGTGTGTGGTGGTGTGGTGGTGGTGTTGTGGTGGTGGTGTGTTGTTGTGGTGGTGTGTTGTGTGTGGTGGTGGTGGTGGTGTGTGTGTGGTGGTGGTGTGTTGTGGTGGTGGTGTGTTGTGGTGGTGGTGTGTTGTTGTGGTGGTGGTGGTTGTTGTGGTGGTGGTGTGTTGGTGGTGGGGGTGTGTTGTGGTGGTGGTGGTGTGTGGTGGTGGTGGTGTGTGTGGTGGTGGTGTGTTGTGGTGGTGGTGTGTGTGTGGTGGTGTGGTGGTGGTGTGTGGTGGTGGTGGTGTGTGTGGTGGTGGGTGGTGGTGTGGTGTGTGTGGTGGTGGGTGTGTGGTGGTGGTGGTGTGTGGTGGTGGTGGTGGTGGTGGTGGTGGTGGTGGTGGTGGTGGTGGTGTGTGGTGGTGGTGGTGTGTGGTGGTGGTGGTGGTGGTGGTGGTGTGTGGTGGTGGGTGTGGTGGTGGTGTGTGTGTGGTGGTGGTGGTGTGGGTGGTGGTGGTGTGTGGTGTGGTGGTGTGTTGTGGTGGTGGTGGTGTGGTGGTGTGGTGGTGGTGGTGGTGTGTGGTGGTGGTGGTGGTGTGTGTGGGTGGTGGTGGTGTGTGTGGTGTGGGTGGTGGTGGTGTGTTGTGGTGGTGGTGGTGTGTGTGTGGTGGTGTGTGTGTGTGGTGGTGGTGTGTGGTGGTGTGTGTGTGGTGGTGTGTTGTGGTGTGTGTGTGGTGTGTGTGTGTGTGTGTGTGTGTGTGGTGTGGTGGTGTGTGTGTGTGTGTGTGTGTGTGTGTGTGTGTGTGTGTAAAAAATACACTTCACACACTTCCCTTCATTCTTGAATAAGCAAACTTAACCCAAGGTGTCATGGGTGTCAGTCAAGACAATCAACCACAGATCTCAACATTTTAAAAAGCTCCAAACTTTTCCCTAAATACATATAATAAATATTTTAACGAGTTTTTCAATTCATTCTTCATTAAAAGACACAAACCAACCCAGAGTATGAGGATAAACTATCACATAAACTGATTTCTTAATCTCTCAGTCTTGTTCCATTTTCATCTGTATTCTACGTAAAAATAACACGTGACATCGTGTTTGTGGAAGAGAGGAGAGACCATCTACTGTGGAAGAGAGGAGAGACCATCTACTGTGGAAGAGAGGAGAGACCATCTACTGTGGAAGAGAGGAGAGACCATCTACTGTGGAAGAGAGGAGAGACCATCTACTGTGGGGAAATGGAAGAGAGGAGAGACCATCTACTGTGGAAGAGAGGAGAGACCATCTACTGTGGAAGAGAGGAGAGACCATCTACTGTGGAAGAGAGGAGAGACCATCTACTGTGGAAGAGAGGAGAGACCATCTACTGTGGAAGAGAGGAGAGACCATCTACTGTGGAAGAGAGGAGAGACCATCTACTGTGGAGGAAGCCATCATGTGGAAAAGGAGAGACCATCTACTGTGGAAGAGAGGAGAGACCATCTACTGTGGAAGAGAGGAGAGACCATCTACTGTGGAGAGAGAGAGACCATCTACTGTGGAAGAGGAGAGACCATCTACTGTGGAAGAGAGGAGAGACCATCTACTGTGGAAGAGAGGAGAGACCATCTACTGTGGAAGAGAGGAGAGACCATCTACTGTGGAAGAGAGGAGAGACCATCTACTGTGGAAGAGAGGAGAGACCATCTACTGTGGAAGAGAGGAGAGACCATCTACTGTGGAAGAGAGGAGAGACCATCTACTGTGGAAGAGAGGAGAGACCATCTACTGTGGAAGAGAGGAGAGACCATCTACTGTGGAAGAGAGGAGAGACCATCTACTGTGGAAGAGAGAGAGACCATCTACTGTGGAAGAGAGGAGAGACCATCTACTGTGGAAGAGAGAGAGACCATCTACTGTGGAAGAGAGGAGAACCATCTACTGTGGAAGAGAGAGGAGAGACCATCTACTGTGGAAGAGAGGAGAGACATCTACTGTGGAGATGGAGACCATCTACTGTGGAAGAGAGGAGAGACCATCTACTGTGGAAGAGAGGAGAGACCATCTACTGTGGAAGAGATGCTTTGAAGAGACCATCTACTGTGAGAGAATCTGTGGAAGAGAGAGAGACATCTACTGTGGAAGAGAGGGAGATCATCTCTGTGGAAGAGGAGACATCTTGTGGAAGAGTAGGAAGAGACATCTACTGGAGAGAGAGAGATCATCTAGTGGAAGAGAGGAGAATCATCTACTGTGGAAGAGAGGGAAGATCATCTCTGTGAAGAAAAGGGAGAGATCATCTGCTGTGGAAGAGAGGAGAGACATCTACTGTGGAAGAGAGAGAGACCATCTACTGTGGAAGAGAGGAGAGATCATCTACTGTGAAGAGAGGAGACATCACTGTGAAGAGAGGAAGATCATCTACTGTGGAAGAGGAGACATCACTGTGAAGAGGAGAGACATCTACTGTGGAAGAGAGGAGAGACATCTACTGTGGAAGAGAGGAGAGACCATCTACTGTGGAAGAGAGGAGAGACCATCTACTGTGGAAGAGAGGAGATCATCTACTGTGGAAGAGAGGAGAATCATCTACTGTGGAAGAGAGGAGAGATCATCTACTGTGGAAGAGAGGAGAGACCATCTACTGTGGAAGAGAGGAGAGACCATCTACTGTGGAAGAGAGGAGAGACCATCTACTGTGGAAGAGAGGAGAGACCATCTACTGTGGAAGAGAGGAGAGATCATCTACTGTGGAAGAGAGGAGAGATCATCTACTGTGGAAGAGAGGGAAGATCATCTGCTGTGGAAGAGAGGAGAGATCATCTACTGTGGAAGAGAGGAGAGACCATCTACTGTGGAAGAGAGGAGAGACCATCTACTGTGGAAGAGAGGAGAGACCATCTACTGTGGAAGAGAGGAGAGACCATCTACTGTGGAAGAGAGGAGAGATCATCTACTGTGGAAGAGAGGAGAGATCATCTACTGTGGAAGAGAGGAGAGACCATCTACTGTGGAAGAGAGGAGAGATCATCTACTGTGGAAGAGAGGAGAGACCATCTACTGTGGAAGAGAGGAGAGATCATTTGTTGTGGAAGAGAGGAGATATCATTTGTTGTGGAAGAGAGGGAAGATCATCTACTGTGGAGTGAAGATCCTAAGCACTTACTGGGACTTCGGGGGATCATTAGCACTGCACCAAGCCATCACCCACTCCTGCCTGACTCTACCCTGGTGGTACAGAGGTGTGTGTCAGATGCGTCCTACATGGCACAGGAGGCAGGGTAATGTTCTTGGTAGCTGTGGCATGTTGTGTGCCACCCGGCTGCTGCTGGAGACAGCCAGCGCTACCAGTCCTACTAGGTCTCGCGATGTGGACGAAGGATGGAGCCTCCGCCACTACTTGCACTTCTCAGATATGCTATGTAGGAGACGCTGTGAGAAACTTATTTCTGTGGTCCTCTTCGCCGAGTACGAGAATAATGCAAACTAATCCTTCTTAACCTTCACTATTTAAAGCGGGTTTTACCTATCAACATTAATTGTCCTCTAAGGCACCTAGTACTCTAACGACGGTGGTCACAACCTTCTTCGCTAAGGTTGCCACAGGAATGCACTAATTCTTGTTTTCCCGGTGAGAGGACAACACTGTGTATGCCAACACTGACACCGCGCACTGAGCACCACTGCTCCACCACGGTGACCACCCACTTCACAACCACCTCCACTCTCGACTACGAGGCAGTACCAGTGCAGGTGGTTAGTGTAGGTAAGGTGAAATGAACGAGTATGGACGAGAGAGCAAGGCAGGTCATAACGCGTGGAGAGTGGGCATGACCTACTCGTCTCGACTAACATACAGGTAACTCTGACGCATCCAGCAGGTGTGAGCGCCAACACAAGAACACCTTTAACCTCGCTGCAATATTCAGGTGTGAGCGTCCTCACACCCCTCGAGTTCACGGCTCCGGCTCTGGCTCTATAGCTCAGTTATACTATACCTGGTATTCTAGCGTGCGGCTATCATGAACAACCTAACTGACCATGCCTAGTCTGGAGCCCAGCCGCGGGGGCGATGACCCCGGAATCAACAAGTCGTTTTTCCTGGCTTATACTTCTGTGTGGCCATCGCAGGTTAGTTCTCGTTCTCGTTCTCTCTCTCTCGTTCTCTCTCTCTCGTTCTCTCTCTCGTCTCTCTCTCTCTCTCTCACACACACACACACACACACCTGTGGCGAATGTTTGTATTCTGGTAGCCTGGAATGGCCTGACTGATCAGCTAGGTTAACGCTCCCTACGCCCACAGACCTACATTGCCACCACAACTTGATTGATCAGGCACATCCTTTAAAAACTTGTCCAGCTTCCTCTAAAATTTCTATTTGTTGTTCGTGCAACATTCCTGGGTGAAAGATGGGTCGACGACCACGGATGTTGACGCTCTTATTTTATTTGTGATTCTGTCATCCCTGGTTTTCAACGAGCTTAATTTACACATCCTTATGTATATCTCACGTTAATTATAGAAGCATGTAGTTTAGAGACCTGATCTTTAGGTATTTTCTTTGCATAGATTACGAGATCTCTTTTCTCTGTTCCACAGTGTATATTCAGAGTGCTGCGAGTAGTTTCTAGTATCTACGATAATTTACCAATTCTATACAGCAGTAAATGCTTTATTTTCTAGCTCAGATATATCTCCTGCCTTGAAAAGAACTATTATCAAAATATTCTAAACGTGGGACAACAAATGCTTTGTAAAGTATCATGCATAAAGTAGCCACGGAGGCACGTGGCCTGGTGGCAAAAGCTCTCGATTCACACGTTGAGTGTCCGGATTCGATTCCAGGCGAGGGCTGAAACATTGGGCGTGTTTCCTTACACCGGTTGTCCATGTTTACTCATCAGTAAAAATAGGTACCTGGGACAAAATTGACCTAATTTGCCTGAAATGCTCTGCATAACAAGCGGCTTTCTATATAGTAGTATGTCATTGATGTCAGCTAGGCCTATATACCTTGTACATGTACCTGTAGAAATAAAGATATATTATTATTTTCGGTTCTCACCGCTCTTATAATCGAATATGTTAATATCCAATAAGTTAAGAGGCACGTAAGTTCCCCCGTCTTCTAATAATATGTTTATTTTTCCACTATAATCTACCTTATCCATAATTACTATCGCATTTGCTTTGTCTGTTTCGTAAGGTGAAGTCCAGGATCTTTCCTTAATTCATGGTATAACTTAACAAATCTTTGATAACAATTGTGTTGTAGAGGTGTGAACTTTGCAACACAATTGGAATTAAGGAAAGATCCTGGACTTCACCTTACGAAACAAAGCAAATGCCATAGTGATTATGGACAAGGTAGATTATAGTGGAAAACTGAACATGTTATTAGAAGACTGGGGAACTTAAGTGCCTATTAAGTCAACGAATGAGATTATGTAACTGCTAACTAGAAAGTGCCGAGAGGCAGAAGACAACTTCATGCCAAGAAAAAAAACCGGATTTCTTTTAAGAAACTGGAATTTGCATTCCTCCTACGAGCTAATGAATAGACCAACCGAGGGAGCTCAAGTGGCCCGTGGCTCGGTTGGTAGTTGGTAGTGTCTGTGGTTTGATCCCCGGAAAGGGTGAAAACATTGGGCATATTTCCATACAAATGCTGCCCCTGTTCACCTAGCAGTATGTACCTGGGTGTTAATCGACTGGTGTGGGTGGCATCACGGGGGTGGTAGTATAACTTAGGACTAGGCTTTGAAATAAATTGAATTAGGAAACAATATTTAGTCTGTAAAAATTATTTGTGTAAAAAAATATTTTGCAACAGTCCTGTATGTATCTAATAAAGATACATCAGTGTTGAACGTTTGAAGCCGATCGGATGAAATATTGTTTTCTTGCAAAAAAAAAAAAAAAAAAGTGATTATTTCAATTTTACTGATTTCATGAAAATTTGGAAGTTGGCACCTACAGCGCCTAAAATCAATTAAAAAAATTTATCTAATTAAGATACAAGCATTCAGGGTTTGAAGCCAAGCACAAGACGCATTCTCCAGGTATTGCAGAAAACAAATTTGCTCTATAAAATTGGCACATAAAACTTACGCAGCCTAAAATCAATGCTAACCTTCCTTTGAGCAAAGATTTCCATATGTCTAAGGTCAAGTAAATCAGACGAAGCATTCTGCAGTTATTACTCGCAATATAACAGTTCCAAGTTTATCAACAATACTAATGTGTTGGTAAGTTCGCAGCTACACAGCCTAAACTTGTAGGTTTACAGCCTATCCATATGAGGCATCAGCCATTAAAGCTTAAAGCCGAACAGCAGAGTCTTTCTCAAGTTATACCACAGACTTGGAAACACCAAGAATGATCCACATAAGAGTAGAGCGCGCCTGCACGTGCCAATAATTGCATGAACCTTTCCTTAGTTGCAATAAACCAGCGATGGAAATTTAACGCCCATCGGATAAGTTATAAATGAAAACACTGGAAGAGAAGGAAAAAAAATCTGTAAACCATCTAAAGGTATTTCTTCGGCAATAACTAAATAGCTGAAAGAAATATGTGAGAGATGAGGAAGACAGCTGATGTTAATAACATAGCAGGAGTACATGCTAAAGACAAGACAAAAATAAGGAAAGTAAGGACATAAGAATTAGGAAAGATATGTTTAAAAGGAATTATAGTGTAAAGTATTTTTGAATCAGTAAAGATATTTAATGATAATATAAATAAAGACGACTACAGTGTTTCCTTTAAAAGTAACGAGGCTGAGAAAACCCGTCAAATGGTTTTCAAGAGCAGAAAGATATTAAAGAAAAACAACCAAAAATATGGTTGACATGGAAGATTCAGAAATCAAACGTTTTATAAAAATAAATGTCTTTATAAAACTCGAATATTATGATACTGATGTATCATATATAAGAAACATGAATGGAAGAGAACAGTTGTTATAGAAGGTACATCATGATTTGCACTAGGAAACAAAATAAAAGTGTGTATATGTTTGCTGGTGTTAAATTTTCAAAGAAATTATACCAAGATCACTAGCATCTTGCAAGACGACTAAGAAAGAGCAGACGGAGTAAACTATGAATGTTGTATTTATGGGTCACTGATGAAGTGTAAATGGAAATAGTTCTGAAAATTTCAAGTTGCATGATAAACATATGATAATGATTTTGAGGTGATAGGTAAAACATTACCAATAGATTACAAATGTAGTATACGGTTTACATTAAATGAATCAAAAGCAATTGATAAAATTCAATGACAGGCAACAAAATGGATTTTGGTATTAAGAAATGAGCTATGAAAACTGAAGACACTATTTGCCAGTGCTTGAAGCAAGTAGAGGTGACATGATCATCACCTACAATGAAAAACAAAATGCCTGACCAACAACAGGGAGCTCAAGAGGACGACACACATACTTACCTTGTGAAAGATGCCACATAAATAAAATGACTGTAATAAATAATAATTGACAATTACATGCCTGATGAGTAGAGAACTCTATTCAGAGGTTGTTAATGCAATAAATATTACAAATTATCATTTGAAGATGACGGAGCACCAGGAGCCCACCTCTACAAACAGGTAAAAGGCAGCCTGTGTGATCAGGACAGTAGCTACCGAAGCCCAACAAAGCTAAAAGAATGATCATGAGGATCAGGGAGGAAGAAGGCAGACCTCAACGATGTACAGACTAGGGGGAGAGTGGGAGTAAATTTGCAAGTAACAAATGAAAAGGCTCGGGGAGTCAGCCTCACGCTAAATATATCATCAGAGATGCACAAACAGTAGCCCCTGCGACACATGCTAAGAATAGCAAATCTCAAAATAGTTCAAAATAAGCACACTCGCGCACACAATGGGAACTGAAAACTGAACCACTCTGAGCTAGACAATTACATATTTGTGGACTTTTGTTAACATTTCCTAGCATGGCACTGGGACTTACTCCTCAGAAAAGCTTGGAAGAATCCTCAGCACATGAACCTTCATGATGTCAAGCCTCTCAGAGTAACATGCTCAAATACAGAAGCCCACTACATCAAGCAGGTGCAAAACCTATAAAAATGGCGAAATTTTTTGAAATAACACTTATTCCAGACTTTAAAAGAATTAACTGTAAAGGGATACTAAAAGAACAACCTGACTAACATGGAAGGAGAGAGATGAACACAAAACTTAAAACAAAGAAAAACTGCCAAGATAGAAATAAGATGCTGTCCGGGAGACGCTGACCAGGAACAAAAGTGGTACAAGACGCTGACCAGGAACAAAAGTGGTACAAGACGCTGACCAGGAACAAAAGTGGTACAAGACGCTGACCAGGAACAAAAGTGGTACAGATAGGCACTAAAGGAGACGCTGACCAGGAACAAAAGTGGTACAGATAGGCACTAAAGGAGACGCTGACCAGGAACAAAAGTGGTACAGATAGGCACTAAAGATTCACATGAGCCACAGATGCGTTAAGAATTTCTTTAGTGTAAAGGCAGTAGAGGAATGGAATAAATAGAATGAGGTGGTGGTGGAGGCGAGGGATCAAACCTGATTATCTTCTGTTGCCAGGAAACTGTGCAGCCCCTAAGTATTTAACGTTTGCTCTTATTGTAATCTACTCCTTAAGCTGCAAATATATAATATAGATCACAGTCACTTTTTTGTATGTATTATATATAAATATGAAAAATAACCAGAGAAAAAATGGTGAAATAACAAGCGCATTCATGATTTAAAATTATCAAAAAATAGTGATAATGAGAGTGATAATAATAATAATAATAATAATAATAGTGATAATTTGAGAAATCACGAAAGCGCTTGGAATTTCACAATTTTTTCACTAATTCTTTTGTATATTGAGATATCACCTGTTGACAGTGATCTTATTGCATATATATATGCATATTATACATACACAGTGGTCCCTCGGTTTTCGTGCATCTCCAAACTCGAACATTTATGTAAGTGTATTTTCGTAAGTGCTGTTGCAAGTGTATTTTTGGGGGTCTGAAATAGACTAACCTACTTGACATTATTTCTTAAGGAAGTAAATTCGTTCGGTAATGGAACTTGAGCAGCATTCTGGAACGAATTTTCGGCGAAAAACCGAGGGACCACTGTATATATATGTTTATGTTTATGTGTGTGTGTCGTGCCGAATAGGTAAAAATTGGTCAATTATCAAGAACTCATTTAAAATTAAGTCCTTTCTAAAATTTTATCTTATATGTTAAAGATAAAAAAAACTCATTTATGTTAATGCAAAAATTAATAATTTTGTACCAAAAGAACCTTAGAAAACTTACCTAACCTTATTATAACAAGCGCAATTTAATTTAGCCTAATCCAACTAAATATATTTTAGATAAGTTTACAATAATTTAATAACAAACACAATGAAATACATTTTTTTATCGTTAGTTTCGGAATGATTTTTGCGAAATTATTGCATACACAAATTTTCGCTTGTCTTATTCGGCAAGAACAGCGTTGCTATTTAAGCCAAAATCGCAAGTTTTACCTATTAGGCACGACATATAGGACGATACGAATTTTTTTTCCCATAAGGATACTGTTCATACATTTTATATTTATAAAATTGTAATGACTGTTCACTATATAAGAGAATGCTTATTGCACAATGGATATAAAATAGGAAGGTTAAATATTAAATAAGTTAATTTATCTGAGATGATAATGTTATTACTTATTATTTGGTGTTGTGTTAGTTACTGTTTGTCAAAGGCACTTGTCGATAGTGTGTGCATGTGTGTAATACACAGTGTACACACTGTGTAATACACAGTGTACACACTGTGTAATACACAGTGTACACACACTGTGTAATACACACAGTGTACACACACTGTGTAATACACACAGTGTACACACTGTGTACACACAGTGTAATACACAGCCCCCAGTGGCCTAGTGGGTAAAGCTCTTGCTTCACGCACAGAGGGGGCGGGTTCAATTCCCGGTGGGGCAGAAACATTTCGAAGTGTTTCCTTACATACACATACACACACATATATACAACAGGCCTAGTGTCTAATTGACATGTGCCTAGGACAAAATGGTAACTAACACAGTGTAATACACACAGTGTAATACACAGGAATCATTCAAGACTCTGTATACCATATACGTCAGGCCCATACTGGAGTATGCAGCACCAGTTTGGAACCCACACCTGGTCAAGCACGTCAAGAAATTAGAGAAAGTGCAAAGGTTTGCAACAAGACTAGTCCCAGAGCTAAGGGGATTGTCCTACGAAGAAAGGTTAAGGGAAATCGGCCTGACGACACTAGAGGACAGGAGGGTTAGGGGAGACATGATAACGACATATAAAATACTGCGAGGAATAGATAAGGTGGACAGAGACAAGATGTTCCAGAGAGGGGACACAGAAACAATTGGTCACAATTGGAAGTTGAAGACTCCTATGAGTCAAAGGGATGTTAGGAAGTATTTCTTCAGTCATAGAGTTGTCAGGAAGTGGAATAGCTTAGAAAGCGACATAGTGGAGGCAGGAACCATACATAGTTTTAAGACTAGGTTTGATAAAGCTCATGGAGCAGGGAGAGAGAGGACCTAGTAGCAATCAGTGAAGAGGCGGGGCCAGGAGCTATGACTCGACCCCTGCAACCACAAATAGGTGAGTAAATAGGTGAGTACAGTGTACACACAGTGTAATACACAGTGTAATACACACAATGTAATACACACAGTGTAATACACAGTGTAATACACACAGTGTACACACAGCGTAATACACAGTGTACACAGTGTAATACACACAGTGTACACAGTGTAATACACAGTGTACACACAGTGTAATACACACAGTGTACACACTGTGTAATACACACAGTGTACACACTAATACACTCACAGTGTACACACTAATACACTCACACAGTGTACACACTAATACACTCACAGTGTACACACTAATACACTCACAGTGTACACACTAATACACTCACACAGTGTAAACACTAATACACTCACAGTGTACACACTGTGTAATACACTCATGCAGTACACACTACGTAATACACTCACAGTATACCACGTCTTGTAATATTCACACAATGTACCACGCTGCGTAACACACTCACACAGTGTACCACACTGCGTAACACACTCACACAGTGTAACACACTGTGGTACACTCACACAGTGTATCACACTGTGTAATACATTCACACAGTGTACCACAGTGTGGTACACTCACACAGTGTACCACAGTGTGGTACACTCACACAGTGTATCACACTGTAATACACTCACACAGTGTATCACACTGTAATACACTCACACAGTGTACCACAGTGTGGTACACTCACACATTGTCACACTGTAATATGCTCACACAGTGTACCACAGTGTGGTACACTCACACAGTGTCACACTGTGTAATACACTCACACAGTGTACCACACAGTGTGGTACACTCACAGTGTACCACACTGGTACAATCAGTGTACCACAGTGTGATACACTCACACAGTGTTGTACACAGTGTATCACACTGTGTAATACACTTACACAGTGTACCAGTGTAATACACTTACACAGTGTACCAGTGTAATACACTCACACAGTGTACCAGTGTAATACACTCACACAGTGTACCAGTGTAATACACTCACACAGTGTACCAGTGTAATACACTCACACAGTGTACCAGTGTAATACACTCACACAGTGTACCAGTGGTACACTCACACAGTGTGGTACAGTGTACACACTGTAATACACTCACTCACAGTGTACACACTGTAATACACACAGTGTGGTACACTCACAGTGTACACACTGTAATACACACAGTGTGGTACACTCACAGTGTACACACTGTAATACACACAGTGTGGTACACTCACAGTGTACACACTGTAATACACACAGTGTGGTACACTCACAGTGTACACACTGTAATACACACACTGTGGTACACTCACAGTGTACACACTGTAATACACACAGTGTGGTACACTCACAGTGTACACACTGTAATACACACAGTGTGGTACACTCAGTCTACACTGTAATACACTCACAGTGTACCACAGTGTGGTACACTCACACAGTTTACCACAGTGTGGTACACTCACAGTGTACACACTGTAATACACTCACACAGTGTGGTACACTCACAGTGTACTACACTCACACAGTGTACTACACTCACACAGTGTACTACACTCACACAGTGTACTACACTCACACAGTGTACAACACTGTGTAATACAATTTCACAATGAGTGATCACAGATAAAAAATCATGACATTTCACAATATTTTCAGGTTGAGATTTTTTTCAGTTATTTTAAATCAATATTTTGGGGTTAAAAAATATTGAATTTTGAGTTAAAGTGCCAAGTATAGTCACGAAGCAGAAATAATAATAATGCTTGAATGGGAAGCATTAAACCCGGAGGGGTCATGCAGCACCTGAGGTAATTGGGTTTGATCCAAGGAAGGGAATGGGGTAGCTTCAATTCCTTAGATCAAATTGCTTCACTAATATGAAAGAATCCAAGTTGAAGGAAGATGAAGCAGAAGATTGAAGGCACTTACTTCAGGCAGCATTCCTTGATTCTCAGTGCCAGTCTCCTGAAGGCGCCCACCTTCGTCACCTGGTACCTGGTCTCCACTCCCACCTTGCTTGACTGCCCACTCGTCCCCGCTACCACCACCACCTTCCTCTCTGCTGTCTTTGACATAGCACGCCCACCAATGTAGGTGTGGGGGCGCCTGGCGGGGGCGGCTAGGGGCACGGCGAGTCTCCATGATGGCGGCTCTGACAGCGTGGAGAACCTGGTGGTAGGGGGAGTGAGAAGACCAGTGACGGAGGCGCTGCTACTCCTCCTGCGTCTCTTGACGGGGTCACTGTGAGCCACTAGACAGTCCCAGGCACCGCTGTCACCACTCTGACCCCTCAGTTGAACCAGGGTGTCAACAGAGCTCCCAGGACTGTTTACTTCCACCTGGATCATTCTACTCCCGCCGCTGCTGCTGCTACTGTTACTGCTGATGCTGCTGTTGATGCTGCTACTCCTGCTTCGTTCCCTCATGTTTGTGTTGCTTTACTTAAGGCTGCTGTTAAGTATCGCTCACCACGAGCTGCTCACACTGACTCAACTTTTTCGTGTTCTCCTCACCGTCTTTATCCTAACGTTTATTCTTTTTTCGTTTCATTTCTGTAATAGTTGTGATGGGTCAAGTGTCTAGCCAGTGCGAGCGTTGCTTCTCCTCAACCACTGTAATGTAACCACAAACATCCTTATAATTACTATAGACAAAGTATCATGTTACAGTAATGCACCATCGGTCAAGACTGTACATACTTTATTTATGAAAGTAACTGCTCTAATTTAGAAATGTTACAAAGGAACAAATGAAGAGGAAGCTTTCATTGTGACGACGTTTCGCCTTGTAGAGGTTTATCAGCGTTGTCACAATACAAGCTTAAGCTGCATCTGTCCTTTCTTCAGTGCTGTCGGAGGTACGCTGCTGTGTCTGGTTACGAAAGAAAGAACGCAATAAGACGCGCACACCTCTGACACGGCAAATACCGATTTTTTTTTAACACTCAGTAGAGAAGTCTTAAATGCAACTAAAACCAACAAACACAAACATACACGACCCCTTCAACCACAAATAGGGGAGTACACAGTATAGGTGAGTACACACACAGTCAAGAATGGCTTAAGAAGCCAATAAATAGATTATTGTTAGGGTAGCATTGAACGTGGGTTGGGCAAATATTCTGTTAGTGGGTTGGATTTGTAAAGGACCTGCCCAGTATGGGCCAACAGGCCTCCTTTCTTATGTTATGTTCTTTGCCAGTGCGCCAGGCGGGTGAAACGTTGTAAGTTCGTATAGTCAACTGACGGAGTGAGGAGGAAGGTGCGCCCATTATAACTATGGCCATGCACATGTAGTGTTGCGTAGGTCTGATGTGTGGATTATTATTATAATCAAATAGAAGCGCTAAACCACAGGGGTTATACAGCCCTGTAGGTTATTGCAGGATGCAGGGAGAATGGGTTGTAAGAGGGAGATGGATGATTAGTAGGGTATGGAGTGCAGCAGGATGGTGGATAGTGCAGGGATAGAGGGTAGCAAGAGATCAAGGTAGAAGGGACTGAGGGAGGTGCTAGAGGTATAATCTTCAGAGTTTGTGTAGTAAGTCAGTTTCTGTCAAAAAGTCAACGAGAGAGTCAGGATTAAAGGAGGGTCCATCTGCAAGAAGGGAAGGTAAAGAAAGGGCCGCAGAGCGAAGACGTCGTTGGAGGTAAATTCTGCGTGCTCGTTGATAGAGTGGACAGTCCAACAGAATATGTCGAACAGACACTGAAACCTGACAATGCTCACAGAGAGGGGCAGGGAGCCTCTCCATGACATACCCGTGAGTAAGACGAGTGTGGCCGATGCGAAGACGGGAGAGTGTAGTCTCCCAACCTCGACATTGGTGACAAGAAGAAGGCCAGAAACCTATAACTGGTTTAATAAAATGAAGTTTGTTATTCAGCAGGTCAGACCAGCGTTGTTGCCAAAGGGTGCGAAGGTGGGTAGCAATGACCGCAAAATAGCCCGTGAAAGGAACACCTCTATATGAAACTGGAAGATCATGTACTGCTGACCGCGCAGCAGTGTCTGCCTGTTCATTGCCCTGTACGTCAACATGACAGGGACCCAACAAAAGACAATATCTTTATGCTTCCAAAGGTGGATACGAAGAACTAGGGGGTGAGGTGTATCAATTTTACGGATAGCCTGTAAAGCATTAAGGGAGTCTGAAACAACAAATGGTGACACAGGCATAGATGCAATACGGATAAGTGCCACAAGAATGGCATACAATTCAGCCGTAAATATGCTAGCCGATGGTAATAGATGCCCTCGTACGACGCTGTCCGGAAACACTGCTGCGAATCAGACACCGTCAGATGACTTTGAACCATCAGTGTATACTGCGATGGCATGGGAATGAGAACGGAAATGGTCTAGAAAGAAAGAGCGAGAAGCCGCCGTAGGTAGTTGGGCTTTCGCGCAAGGTAGAAGAATAGAACAGACACGGACAGCAGGAACTTCCCAAGGGGGCAGGGAAAAGGGAGATGTCACATGAACATATAGAGGTGGGAGCTGAAGGGAAGACAGGAGTGAATGTAGACGAAGAGAAAAGGGACGAAGTAAGCAGGGGCGACGAACAAATAAAGAGCGCCTACTAACATCTGTAACAATCCTATACATGGAAGGATTGCGGAGGTCTTGAGAGTGAACAAAATAGTGAATGCAATGTGCATCACGACGATCGGATAAGGATGGAATGTTCGCTTCTACATAGAGGCACCATAAATGCACCAAGGCATAAGCGTAATCCCTGGTGATGGATGGGATTAAGGATGGAAAGAGTAGCAGGGAAGGCCGTCGAATATATCTGGTCACCATAATCGAGTTTCGACAAAATTAGGGCTGAATGTAGGCGAAGGAGAGTTCTACGATCAGCCCCCCCTGAAAGATGTGCGAGGGTTTTAAGAAGGTTCAGCCTGGTGTGACAAGTTGCCTTCAGAGAGGTAATGCGAGGTTTCCAGGACAATCGACGGTCGAACAGGAGGCCGAGAAACTTGACTGTATCACGTTCTGGGATACGTGAGCCGTATAGGTACAATGGATGATCAGAGACCACTGAACGTCTAGTAAACGTAATTTGATGAGTTTTGCCCCTAGAAAATTTAAACCCGTGAGTGGTGGCCCAATCAGAAACCCGGTTGATGGCATGCTGGAGGGAAACTGCAATGAGGTGACAGTCAGCACCTGCACAAGCTATAGCAAAGTCATCCACATAGAGCGATGACCAAATATTGGATGGGAGAACAGATGCCAGATTAGTTATAGGCTGGTGGCTAAAGCTCTCGCTTCACACGGCGAAGGCCTGGGTTCGATTCCCAGCCAGGGCAGAAACATTAGGCGTGTTTCTTTACACCTATTGTCTATGTTCCCCATCAGTAAAATGGGTACCTGGGTGTTAGTCGACTGGTGTGAGTCGCATCCTAGGACACTGACCTAATATGCCCGAAATGCTCAGCATAACAAGGGACTTTCTATATAGTAGTATGTCACTGATGTCAGCTAGGCCTGTATACCATGTACATGTACTTGTAGTAAATAAAGATATTATTATTATTATTATAAGCAGAAAGAGTGTTGTGCTCAGAACACATCCCTGGGGGACACCTTCAGCTTGGACAAATTCCGGGGAGAGTTCATTACTAACCCGGACCCGGAAATGTCTGTCAGTTAAGAAGGCCTTAAGAAAGAATGGTAGGTTGCCTCGGAGGCCTAAGGAGTGGGCCTGGGCCAAGATGATATATCTCCAAGTTGTGTCATAAGCCTTCTCAAGGTCGAAAAAGATAGCGATAACCGAATGGTTATTCGCAAAGGCATTACAAATATACGTATCCAAGCGCAGCAAGGGGTCAATGGCAGAACGGCCCTTACGGAAGCCATATTGACTAGGGGAGAGACTATTGTCTCTCTAAATACCACATCAAACGTCTATTAACTAGACGTTCCATCACCTTGCAAACTGCACTGGTAAGAGCGATGGGACGGTAGTGAGAGGAATCACGTCCCGTAGTACCTGGTTTTCGAAAAGGGAGAACAATAGCAGACTTCCACAGCTGGGGAAGAACTCCTTGCGACCATATGAGATTTAAAGAGTCGTAAGAGGACAGTAAGAGCAGACTGATGTAAATGCTGTAGCATACGAATATGTATGCCGTCTGGCCCAGCTGCCGATGATCGGCAAGCAGAGAGCGTTGCCTCCAGTTCTTGAAGGGTAAAAGGCACATTATAGGATTCTTCTCTAAGAGAAGAAAAATCTAAGGGCTTTAACTCGCTGGCAGACTTAGAAGAAAGGAACGAGGGGCAGAGATGGAGCCCCTGAGAAATGCGGACGAGATGATTACCAATTTCAGTGGCAACGGCAAGAGTGCTATATCGACACCAGCAACCTGAAGAACACGAGCCGGGTCGGGGGAGAATTTACCACTTAATTTCCGCACTTTCTTCCAGACTGCACTCATCGAGGAAGCCGAAGTGACAGTAGAAACGTAATCTCGCCAGCAAGTGCGTTTAGCATCACGTATGACACGGCGAGCAATAGCTCTCTTCTGCTTAAAATCAAGGAGTCTCTCTGTGGTTCTGTTATACCGATACCTGTCCCATGCAGCGCGTTTCAAACGCACTGCCCGAGCACAAGCAGGAGACCACCAAGGCACGCACTTCTGAGGATGCTTGCCCGAGGTTTGGGGAATAGAATGTGAAGCCGCTGTGAAGATGGAGGACGAAAAAAGATGTAAAACCTCATCAATGGAGGACGAGGTAGGAACCTCATGAAAGGCAGTAAGATGTGCATAAAGGTCCCATTTCGCCTGGTCAAATTGCCAGCGTGGGCAATGAGGAGGTGGAGAAAACAGAGGGGACTTAAGGATGATTGGGAAATGATCGCTGTCATGTAAGTCCGGGAGGACAGACCAGGTGAAGTCAAGGACTGTTGAGGAAGAGCAGATGGAGAGATCGATACAGGAGAAAGAATGAGTTCGAGGATCAAAATGGGTAGGAGTACCCGCGAAGGGGAGAGATATAAAGAACAGAGTGTATACCACTTATTCAAGTGGATACGGGCTGCGGTGTAATGTAAGGAAGAAGGGACATAGAGCTGACGGTATGGAACACCAGTGTGTATAAGAGCACTTTCGTTAAAGGTTCCATCGGAAAAAGGATCCGATGAATATAACAAATCATAGCCTGAAAAGGGCCTGATAACAGTGGATTGTAATTTGGGTTCTTGCAGACCCCAACAGGGAAAAACTGGGAGAGCAACACCTGAAGTTCACCCAGGTTACCCCTGAGGCCTCGGATATTCCACTGCAAATAAGCCATGATTTATGGAGAGAAAGATATAAGTGGAAGTGAGAGGAATCTATGGACTAGGGTTAGAAAAGTTCACGTGTGGAGGCAGCGGAAGACCTGTAATCAGAGAGGGAGGAGGACGTTGTGAAGGAAGGGGGGGTTGAGACGAAGAAGAGAGATGAGGAACCTAAGGTGGAGTAGTGTCCATCATCGGTCCAGTCTCTGAAATATATTCTGCAGTAACTTCCAGTGTTTCGGAAGTCAAATATGCAGAATGTGGGACTACATTAGAAATGGAAGAAGAGGGAGCAACTATCGGGGAGTCTATAGACTGTACTAAAGTAGAGGACGAGGAGATAGAAGAGTAAACTGTCGTAGGGGTTTGGGAGGAGACAGGGGATGAAGGTAGTGTACGAGGAGGAGGATGAACCTCCACACACGTTACAGAACTAGTCGGAGGCGAAGAACCTGGCAGAAGGGATTTTTTGCCAGGCTTATGAGCAGGGGGGCGCTGAGGTTTAGGTGAAGGACGAGGACGTATAGACTCAGAATTGTGCGAGTGAGTAGAGGAAGGAGTGTGGACAGTATGGGAAGCCGAGGTAGGGACCTCAGAGCCAAGAATATCAAAAGGATTCGAGACAGGGGTGATTGAGGATGAGGCGACCACAGAGGAAGCCGTGGAAGTTGGGACCCCAGAAGCGGGGCGACGTTTAGCAATTCGAGAATAGGAAATGCGGGGAAGTCTCCCTTGAAGGCGTAGATGAGAGACGGCCATAGCATATGAGAAGCCTTCCGCCTCTTTGAGACAACGGATTTCCCGCTCATTCAGGTAAACCTGACAACGGCGAGAATACGACGGATGTGCCTCATGACAGTTAAGGCAAGAGGGAGGTAGAGTACAAGAAGAACTGGCATGGTCGTCAGCACCACAGACTGGGCATTCGGCCATGGACCTGCAATATTTCGCTGGATGACCAAAACGCCAGCAGTTTCTACACTGTTGCGGTGTAGGGGTCACCTTTCGAACTTGTAAACGTTGACCTGCAATGTAAACCGAAGGTGGTAGTTCATGGCAGTCAAATGTTAAACGAGCTATACTGCAAGGATAACGTCTTCGCTTGTTGGCAGGGAGGACAAAAGTGTCAACTTTAAGGATAGGGAGTTCTTGGAGCTCAAGCTGCTCTAAAATGTCATCACCACATGTCTGGAAATTCCGTTGGACAATGGTGTGGGGCAAAATGACAGAACCACAACAAGAATTGAGGGAATGGTGCTTGTCAATAGTAACAGGAGCAGTATCAATGGTTGTAAGAAGAGAAAGATCGCGAACTTGGCCAGCATTCTGGACCGTGATGATGCGAGTGCCGCTCTTGAGAGCGTGAAATGAGATGTCTTTACCAACATGGCGTAGCAGAGCCTTACCTATACTATGGTCTGAAAGATAGGTATTAGGAGAAGTCGGTCGCAGAGTAAAAAACTTAGTCCATTGAGTAGTTTGAAACAGAGTTTAAGGGGAGTGCGTGACGAGCTGGTCGTTTCTGAGATGAACGAGAAGGAAGTGTCGAATCGTCATGTGTGGGTCTTGGTCGTTTGGGTGTGGGACCGGGGGTGGTCCGATGGGAGACGGGCGAGCGATTCGAAAATTGCTGCACCGTCGAGGGAGAAGCCGGAATCAAGGTCAGAGAAGAGCGAAGGTCAGATGTATGGAAAGGGCCAGTCGGGTCCCTGGTACCTGAAGCAGGTGACGAACTGGCACCAGCAAGAGGTACAGGGGTATTAGGGTTGTCCAGTCGTCCATTAACGAGGAAGGGTCAGAACTAGGTGCGGTATCAATGGGCCCGGGGGTAGGTTCACAGATTAGTGCATCCATGGTTAGGTTACTTCTTTCTTTTTGTTTTTAAGATAAAAAGAAAGAAAAAAAATAAAAATAAAAAAAAGAATAAAAAAAGGGGGGAACGTGGAGGAATAGCTCCTAGGAGGAATGAAAGGGGCGTAAATCCCCCTCCGCGCCCAAGAGGACCTCAACACCGCAAGTAGTGCAGATGCTGCATGGAACCCGTGCCATACCCTACCCTTCATGCCAGTAAACCAGCAATCCGGGATAGCAACCTCACATCCACCGAGCCACCTCGGCGGACAAAAGAGAGGGCGGCCGGATATCCGCCACAAAGCATACCGCCTTTGGCCACCACCCCCGGAATCCGAAAGGTGGCCTCCAGAGATACACCCGTCGCCCGAAAGATACCCAAGGCCACCCCCCGGGAGACCGGAGAGGGATCGGGACATCCCCAGGCGATCCAGATTCCACTGCAAACTACACCACCGCCGAGAACCTCAACGGAATGGGATTGGACCACGGTACCCTTCCCCCTTCCTAGGAACTAGAAAGCCTGTGGAGAGAAGCTCCCAGGGTAAAAATGGGAAGGAAATAAGGGAGGGATGAGGAGGAGGAGGAGGAGGAAAGGGAAAAGGGAGGATGGGGAAGATGGGAAAGGGGAGGGGGGATTGGGGGGTAATTAGGTTCGGTCTGAGGAAGAAGACCAAGAGGTCCAATTCCTCAGACCGATAGCCTCTTTACCGCGACAAGGAGCCCCCCTTAAAGAGGCTGATGTGTGGAGAGGCAGGCAGGAAGGTAAGAGCAAACAAGAGGACGATGGGATGACAGATAAGGGAGAGAAATGGCAGGAGAAAAAGAAAGACTAAAGAAAATGAGAAAATAAGAGAGACGGGGAAAGGGAGAATACGAGACTAGGGTAGGTCAATATTTACTTATGATAGTAATTTATGTGGCGTGTGGGTTACGTGCACTTGTGTGTATGGGTGTGAGCGAATTTTATATATAATATTTTATATATAATATATTGATAAATTAGACACATATGCAACACTTGGGTATCTTTATTGAGGAAACGTTTCGCCACATAGTGGCTTCATCAGTCCAATACAAAGTAGAAAGTTGTAAAGAGAGATACCCAAGTGTTGCATATGTGTCTAATTTATCAACTTGTCGGTTTTCGGAACCATTCATCTACACCCTGTCTGACACAGCAACATCTTGGGATCTTGATACAAACGAATTCTTCAACACTTGTCCAACCTTAGGACGATGACCTACTTCGACTAGTGGATGGTACCACTATGACCCCGCCTCCTCCTGCTTCGTCTCGCCTGACTACAGTATATATAAGCCACTTCTTTTGCACTATGCTGTACTTACTACAAGATTGATGGACTGAACACATCGACTCCAGGCCGAGGGACTGATTACCTCAAACTACTCCTCTCTTTACAACTTTCTACTTTGTATTTAACTGATGAAGCCACTGTGTGGCGAAACGTTTCCTCAATAAAGATACCCAAGTGTTGCATGTGTGTCTAATTTATCATTTATTCTCATCTCCAAGGCCGAGGTCCTTCACTCAGCACTAGAGGTGGGGTGTCCCTTTATGTACATTTATTCTCATCTCCCTCAAACCTTATAGTTCATAATGCCAATTCAATGTGTGTGTGTATATATATATATATATATATATATATATATATATATATATATGTCGTGCCGAATACCACAAAAATCTAGGCCCACAAGCTGCCACCATTTGTGTTGTGGGGTTCTTTTCATAGATTTGGTAATATTACCAAATCTATGAAAAGAACCCCACAACACAGCTATTTTGGCTTATATAGCAACGCTCTTCTTGCCGAATAAGACAAGCGAAAATTTGTGTATGTAATAATTTCACAAAAATCATTCTGAACCTAACGAAAAAAAAATATTTCATTGTGTTTGTTTATTATTAAATTATTGTAAACTTATCTAAAATATATTTAGTTTAATTACGCTAAATTAAATTGCGCTTGTTATAATAAGGTTAGGCAAGTTTTCTAATATTCTTTTGGTACAAAATTATTATTTTTACAGTAACATAAATGAAAAAAAATATATTTAAACTTTTAAGAGAATATTTTAAAAGGATTTAATTTTAAATGAGTTCTTGCTAATTGATCAGTTTTACCTATTCGGCACGACATATGTGTGTGTGTGTGTGTGTGTGTTTGTGTTTTTAACCACAACTTGTGGGTATTACACATTAGGATTTCTCATAAAAAATATTTTTCTAAACTTGTGAAATGTGTATGCATATCACCACAGACTTTTTTTTTTTTTTTTAGGCAACTTCTCAACAAGTCTACTTGCCTTCCTTCTTTCGCTTTCTCTTCTGTCCCTGTGTATGCATATTCCTTATCCTTATTTTTTTTTCTCTCTATCTCACTATCTCACTATCACTCTCACTCATTAAGAGTAATCTCGCTGAGGCTCCCAGAAATCATGAACTAAGCTACATGCAAATTTAAAGAAATTGCTGAGGCTTCATGGTTAGAAACTACAAATACAAGAAACACATAAATCATGCAAGGCAGTGTTCCCCACACGCGAGTTTCACCTCAGACCCAGAGTTATTAACTCTTTCTTATAACATTCCTAGAATTTTCATCACAGATTATCCTGTCATTAGCAGCAGTGGCCTGACGTACTCAGCAGGGATTTATATTCTGCTATATCTGGAAAATATTCCAGGGATCACTATTTCTGTGGCCCGGTCTATGACCAAGCCTCTTAAATTGTTAAGGAAACATTACAGACAAAATAACTGTTCAAGAAACACGGGGGAAAATAAAGATATCACTAAAATATGAGTCGTAGTTTTGCAAGATTTATAAGCTACTTTACATGTTCATAAGAAAAGACCAGAAATCACATCAGTGAAAATCGTTCACCACGCAATCGTCTACCCACTCCTGTCACCCCAGGGTAGTATCCCTCTGGAGGGTGGTAGGCTGCCCACTCCTGTCACCCCAGGGTAGTACCCCTCTGGAGGGTGGTAGGCTGCCCACTCCTGTCATACCAGGGTAGTACCCCTCTGGAGGGTGGTAGTCTACCCACTCCTGTCACCCCAGGGTAGTACCCCTCTGGAGGGTGGTAGGCTGCCCACTCCTGTCATACCAGGGTAGTACCCCTCTGGAGGGTGGTAGGCTGCCCACTCCTGTCACACCAGGGTTGTACCCCTCTGGAGGGTGGTAGGCTGCCCACTCCTGTCACACCAGGGTTGTACCCCTCTGGAGGGTGGTAGGCTGCCCACTCCTGTCACTCCAGGGTAGTACCCCTCTGGAGGGTGGTAGGCTGCCCACCTACTACGACCACGTCAATATTGAAACAAACAACGACGCGGGTGTAAAACAGTGATGGCTCCCCCAGCGTGTACACACCGCCTAGCAAGACGCCACTTACTATCCTTGGTCAGAGCCACAGTTGATGTAACTGAAGTAACAACATTTATTTTATCACTATGACTATTGAATTCTCTTGGATGACCTGATCTCCTTACAGCAGAAATGTGAATTATTATGCGTCTTTTGACATGTACAAAGGTCACAAAATGCTGAACAAAAATAATAAAAGTCACAATACTGTAAGTGGAACAATGTACCAAAAACTCTTACTAGATGCAGTTTACGACTACGTTCCGGTCTAGTATTGACCATTGTCAGACAGTGACTTAACATTGGTCCAGAATGAACCGAAGCATAGCCATAAGGTTCCTCTCCTAAATGACAGTTTTTGGTGAAAAGCTGAACTAAAACTATGAACAACAGAGGAATATACCTTAGGTATAATTACTCCACCCATACATCTCTCACTTTGTTAAGTAAAAGAACACAAATGCAACTAATGTGACATTTTATTGTGGCAACGTTTCGCTCTCCAAGAGCTTTTTCAAGCCGTTACAAGCAATACATGGACACAGAGGGTATATATATAATCTTAAAGTGAGGTGTAAGACTACGATGAATGTACATACATTCTAAACTTCACTATCCTCGTCACTTCATCAGAGACTGCAGACGACGGGCATTAAACATCATCTTCACTGCCGAGAAGAGATACATAGTCCTCCCCACCAACTCCATTACCAAACACGTTTCCAACATCTTTTCCAATACCTCATTCCAAGTATCTACCTCCACATCTACCACCATCAAGGACATTACCAGTAATAGACAGTTCAAGCTTCAATCCTCTGCAGAGGTATACATAATCCCTTGTAATGACTGCAGCAAATTATACGTCGGCGAAACATCCAGAGACCTCCAAACACGTATTTCAGAACACCAGTACGCAGGCAGATCTGACGATTTAAGGAATGCCTGTGTTCAACACCGAAATTCACACAACCATTTAATCAACTACAGAAACGCAAGACTTATCGCCAGAGAAGACAACACTCAATACCGAAGAATCCTGGAATATCACTTATCTGTATATCCAACAACTTCAACCAGAACAACGGCTTCTATAACATAGCTGAACCTATTGCCAAGAAACTTCTTCATCGCTATCCCACATAACCCGCCCGTCCTGTGCAGGTTCTTATCAGATCCAACCTAAGAACATAAGAAAGGAGGAACACTGCAGTAGGTCTGTTGGCCCATGAACTACCCAGCATTCTCCACCTGACTCCATCCTATAAATAATCGCGTACCTTTCACCCAGGTAGATGTGTTTTTGACTTGATAAAGCCCACTGTTTGGGCGAAACGTTGTCAATAAAGGATCACATTATACTGCTTATGTGTTTATTTTTCCATACCTTCACCTCCACCACCCCACAATACACTCTCTCCACCACCCCACTATAACCCTCTCCACCACCCCACTATAACCCTCTCCACCACCCCACTATAACCCTCTCCACCACCCCACTATAACCCTCTCCACCACCCCACTATAACCCTCTCCACCACCCTACTATAACCCTCTCCACCACCCCACTATAACCCTCTCCACCACCCCACAATACACTCCACCACCCCACTATAACCCTCTCCATCACCCCACAATACACTCTCCACCACCCCACTATAACCCTCTCCACCACCCCACTATAACCCTCTCCACCACCCCACAATACACTCTCCACCACCCCACAATACACTCTCCACCACCCCACTATAACCCTCTCCACCACCCCACAATACACTCTCCACCACCCCACTATAACCCTTTCCACCACCCCACTATAACCTCTCCACCTCCCCACTATAACCCTCTCCACCACCCCACTATAACCCTCTCCACCACCCCACTATAACCCTCTCCACCACCCCACTATAAACCTCTCCACCACCCCACTATAACCCTCTCCACCACCCCACTATAACCCTCTCCACCACCCCACAATACACTCCACCACCCCACTATAACCCTCTCCACCACCCCACAATACACCCTCTCCACCACCCGACAATACACCCTCTCCACCACCCCACAATACACCCTCTCCACCACCCCACAATACACCCTCTCCACCACCCCGCTCATGAAGTACTCATGATCAACGTTCATCACACCAGAGTACACCATGCAGCATGAAGTACTCATGAACAACGTTCATCACATCGCAGCTTTTATTTATACGTGTTCAAACTGAGTTAGCCAGAAATGTGGTGAACAGTGTGGGTTTTCAATCTATTTTGACATGTACTGTATATAAAGATCTGAAACAAATTTATATTTTTATTTATTTATAAGTGTCTCGCGACCGTAGAATTGATCCATCACCATCCTTGGTACTGAATAAGAATCGCGAACAAGCGATACAAGATGCAAAACAACCACGGGGGGAGTTGATTGATAGCTCTAGGCCTTTCGTGTTGCAATCAACACACGTCAGGAGCTTGTGTGTTGCAGAAATGAGTAAGAGATCTCAGCAGATTTGTTCAGAGGGACGCAACAAGAAAGGAATAGGGCAATCAATCAACTCACTCTGTGGTTTTGCAAATATATATGTAAATGTGTGTGTTTAAACACAAGCGCGCACGCACGCAAGCACATATACACACGCACGCCCGAAAGCACGCACGCAAGCACATATACACACACACAGCAACAAGGGGTCGCAATTGGAAGTTGAAGACTCAGATGAGTCAGAGATGTTAGGAAGTATTTCTTCAGTCACAGAGTTGTCAGGCAGTGGAATAGTCTGGAAAGTGAGATGGTGGAGCTTTAAGAAGAGGTATGATAAAGCTCACAGAGCAGGGAGTGAGTGACCCAGTAGCGACCAGTGAAGAGGCGGGACCAGGAGCTATGAATCGACCCCTGAAACCACAATTAGGTGAGTATACACACACACACACATGGGCGCCTGGCAAACCTCCTAATATAGTTTCGACACCTTAGTAAGGAATCGTTCAAGACTCTGTACACCGTGTACGTTAGGCCCATATTGGAGTATGCAGCACCAGTATGGAACCCACACCTAGCGAAGCACGTCAAGAACTTAGAGAAAGTGCAAAAGTTTGAAGCAAGACTAGTCCCAGAGCATGTCCTTCTAGGAGAGGTAAAGGGAAATCAACCTGACGACACTGGAGAACAGGAGGGATAGAGGTGACATGATAACAATATATAAAATATTGAGAGGAATTGACAAGTTGGACAGATACAGGATGTTCTAGATGGGACACACCAACAAGGGGTCACAACTGGAAGTTGAAGACTCAGATGAGTCACAGGGATGTTAGGAAGTATTTCTTCAGTCACAGAGTCGTCAGGAAGTGTAACAATCTGGAGAGTGATGTAGTAGAGGCAAGATCCATACATAGCTTTAAGAAGAGATACGATAAACCTCAGGGAGCAGGGAGAGTGAACCTAGTAGCTACCAGCGAAGAGGCGGGGCCAGGAGTTGTAGCTCGACCCTTGCAATCACACACACACAGTTCCAAGCATTTCGCCCGAGGACATCAATTTATAACCGCTGCACTAAACGCGAAACTGGCAGATTTAAGGATAGTTTTCAGGAATCTCAACGAGTAAACTATCATCACCTTATATAAGACATATATGTGAGTAGCATCTTGGAGCCCGCAGAGCATGTATGGAACCTATCTGGTAGAACACAAAGTTAAAAAACATGCAAAAGTTTGTTACGAGGCTACTCTTAGAGCTAAGGGGTAAGAGCTATGAGAGCTTAGAAGAGCTAAACCTAACGACACTAGAGGAGAGAAGGACCAGAGCTGACATGATTACGACAGGTTGAACAGGGAGATTGAGTCCAATCTCAGGTACATGAGGGTACATCTGGAAGTTAAAAATACAGATGAATCACAAGAATGTTAGGGAATATTTCTTTATCCTTAGAGTAGTCACCAAGTGGAACAATGTAGACAGTGAGGTGGCAGAGACGGGATCAATACACAGTTTTAATGAGTATGATAAGGCTCACGCAGCCAGGAGCTGAAACTCGACCTCTGCAACAACAATTAGGTGAGCATAATAAAGTGAACACACACACACACACACACACACAATCCTCATTCGATGAATCTAAGGTAAACCTTCATGAATCTAAACACAGTCATTCACAACTTTTTCTACAACACATGTCAGGCCTATATCCTGGATTATACAATACCAGCATGGAACTCATATCTGATAAAGAATAACAAGGAACTGGAAGATGTGCAGAGGTTTGCCACGAGACAATTAAGAGAGATAAGGTGAATGAACTATAAAAACACGCTGAAGGAGCTGGCCCTGACTATATTAGAGGATAGAAGAACTAGAAAGATAACTTCATTCAAAGATGTTTGGAAGGGTAAACAAAGATACAAATTTTGAGAAGCGAGAAACTGGTACACGAGGCACAGTGGGAAGTTCAAGATGCATAAGTTCCAGGCATGTCAGGAAGTATTTCTTCAGCCTCAGGGTGGTCAAGATGTGGAATGACCTGGACAAACTTGCATAGAGGGCAGGCTCCATATATAGTTTTAAGAATAGATAGAATAGGACCTACTAGGTTCAGCGGGAGTAAATCCAGCAAGTTACAAGTAAATAGTCGGGTCCAGGAGCTGAAACTCTGCCTACGTAGCCACAAATATGGAAGTAAATAGGCGGGAGAGCGCTCGCACGCACGCGCATCCACATCACACTCCATTAGGACCAGACAACCATCCTACTCCACACACCCGCCACACACAACCATCCTACTCCACACACCCGCCACACACAACCATCCTACTCCACACACCCGCCACACACAACCATCCTACTCCACACACCCGCCACACACAACCATCCTACTCCACACACCCGCCACACACAACCATCCTACTCCACACACCCGCCACACACAACCATCCTACTCCACACACCCGCCACACACAACCATCCCACCATATAAATCATAACACCGTATCATCCTTTGCAGACGATACTAGAATTTCCATTAGAGAGACGCTCATTGAAGACACTGCAAATCTCCAAGCTGATATAAACAGTGTTTCAGAGAGCCACAGAAAACAATATAATGTTCAATGGGGACAAATTTCATATATATTCCATTATGAAAAACATGAAATAAAAGCTACAACGGAGAATCAAACAAAAATTCTAACCACACAATAGAAGAAAACACTAACGAAGGAGTGATAATGTCAGAGGATGTTGCTTTCAAGGATGACAATAGTGTCATTATAAACGCGAGGAAAATGATAGGATGGATAACGAGAACCTTCAAAACAAGGGATGCCAAGCCAGTGATGGTTCTCTTTAAGTCACTTGTTCTCTATAGGCTGAAATGTTACTGAATACTAACAGCCTCTTTTAAGGCAATTATTAAGGCAAATGACATTATAGATCTAGAGAATTTACAGAGAACCTTCAATACACGTATAATTTCAAACTCCTAAATTACTCGGAACGTGTGTAGCCTCTTGATCTGTACTCCTTGGAACGCAGGCGAGAACGATGCATCATAATTTACCTCAGGACAATCTTAGAAGGACTAGTCTTAAATCAGCGCACACAAATCACTCCCTAAGAAAGCAAAAGACTCGGCAAACGATGAAAAATACCCCAGTGAAAAGCAGAGGTGCCAAATACAGTTACATAGATTATCATACATAGCAGCATATGTATAGAGAACCTAGGATAACATTGAGACAACGCAGAAAGTTTAAGGGACCCGAGATTATTCAACACCTTCCCATCATACATAAGAATCATTAACAGACTTCTGGCTGTCTACAAGGGAGAACTTAAGTTCAAGTCAATTCCTGATCAACCAGGCTGTGGGTCGTACGTTGGACTACGTGCAGACAGCAGTAACAGCCTGGCTGATCATGCCTTGATCCACCGGCAGGCCTGGTCTGGGACCGGACCGAGAGGGCGTTGACCCCGAAAACATCCTTAAGTTATTCATATATCCACGTCATACAACCGTTCCACTCCATCCACTACTCTTAACACTCCAGACACTGCTTCACCCAGGTGTTCCACCAGCACTGTACCCCACCCAGCACTACACCTCCCAGCACTATACACCCACTTAGTGCACGCCCACCCAGCACTATACACCCACCCAGCACTACACCTCCCAGCATTATACACCCACTTAATGCACGCCCACCCAGCACTACACCTCCCAGCACTATACACCCACTTAGTGCACGCCCACCCAGCACTATACACCCACCCAGCACTACACCTCCCAGCACTATACACCCACCCAGCACTACACCTCCCAGCACTATACACCCACTTAGTGCACGCCCACCCAGCACTATACACCCACCTAGCACTATACACCCACCCAGCACTATACACCCACTTAGTGCACGCCCACCCAGCACTACACACCCACTTAGCAGTGCACGCCCACCCAGCACTACACACCCACTTAGCAGTGCACGCCCACCCAGCACTACACACCCACTTAGCAGTGCACGCCCACCCAGCACTACACACCCACCCAGCACTACACACCCACCCAGCACTATACATCCACCACCGTTAAGAGCACTGTGGAGACAGAGCATGCAACACCATAGTGCTTCGCACACAAACACTAAGGCTTATACCATACTACACACACATACAAAAAAAAATGCTGCAAACCGTCCAGTGGGTGCGTAAGGACAGTGGGGGGGGGGGTGAGGACCTGGATGGGTACTGTGTTGGGCAGTGCGCGGATGACTTAAGAGGTGGGTGGGTGGTTGGGTGACCTTAGTAGTGGGGTGGGGGTGACTGAACTAGTGTGGGTGTGGGTGACTGAACTAGTGTGGGTGTGGGTGACTGAACTAGTGTGGGTGTGGGTGACTGAACTAGTGTGGGTGTGGGTGACTGAACTAGTGTGGGTGACTGAACTAGTGTGGGTGTGGGTGACTGAACTAGTGTGGGTGTGGGTTGTGATGTCAGTGACTTATCATTTTACCTCTCCCAGCTTCCTGCTCCACACATCTTGACATTAATACCACCTGATATTACCCTGAATACGATATTACTATTCCTCGTACGCGTCCCGCAATCAATATGTAAATATTACTACATACAATATTACTGCCCTTATACATAACACGGAATCAAGACCGAATTCTTCATTGTGTATCTACATATTATGTTTCCTAAGAACACTGTGTACGAAGTTCCAGACTGCCGCCGGAGTTGCTAGTTCATTATGTATCTCATAGGAATCCTGTGGACGATACCTTAGTACGTTTATTTAGGCACAGGTACACATAAGTACAATTATCAGTGTAAATTACGTGGGATAACCCATTAAAAGTCAGACAAAGTGACTTATTTCCATTGGGGTCCTTAGTACTATCACATTCTTTTTTTTTTTTTGGTAATCATTGTTGTGGTTCCGCCACGCGAAGGTTATCTCACATGTAAATATGTAGGAGTTATAGTTTCCAGCAGCAGTGAACAAGGTTGTGTGTTGCAGTGCTGGAAAACAACACAAGACACACCCAGGTTATAGGTTCCACACGTGCTGTGTACCACAGGCGGTCTGACACATCAGTATTCACTGTTAAGAGCTTGATTTTCGCCATCATTTACAGCCATGTGGCCCAACAACACTCGTCACAGCGCCTCACACAGCAGGCAGCACAGTAACTCTCAAAACTGTCTTTGTTACTTTAATTTCTGTCACGAACTTGGTATTGACTGGTGACTGAGCGGGAGCTAGGAACCAGTGACTGCTGCCACTAGTTACTGCAGTCCAACACACACTGCCGCCCCCACCACCGTCAACACCACTGCTGCTATAAACCCATCAATAAAACACCTACCACCACTACTAAAACCTCACACCTAAAACCACCACCACTACCATCACAACCGCCGCTGCTGACGCAGCCACCACCACTAATACACTTTTCTACTGCTACCACCGCCATCGTCTTGGTGAGGGGGAACACCGAGGGAAGGAACACCGAGGGGAGGGACACCGAGGGGAGGGACAGTGACTCAGGATACGGAGGTAGCCCCTGGGGGATGGGGTAAGGCAGGGAGTAGAGGGAGCGAAGGGAGGATGGGGAGAGGAAAATCAAGCTAACATGACAGTGTACCGTACTCTATCATCCTCAATGTCAAGATCTGATGGTGAGGCAAGTGATAAGCGCCAGAAAAATGTACACAAATTCAAGGGAAAAGCTTTAACTGAGGGGGCATCTGAAAATTTTGGGAATGAGGGAATGGAGAACAACGTGGACAAGTTGTAGAGGGTGGGAAGGGGAAGGTACTGCTGAGGGCGGAGCTAAACAGAGGATGGAGTAAGGGGGACTGAGGGAGAGGTAAATGAGTACGGAGGGGAGACGAGGGGAGGACGACTGGAACATGGCGGAAGGGGAGGTGGTCCGTCTCCACCACCATCATTCAGTAACCACACTGCGACACACTCACTGATAACCATAATCAACATCATTAGATAAGACCCATGTATATCCATAGAACCAAGACTAACCCTTTATCTACACACCAAAAAAAAGTAAATTAGCTTATTTATTCTGAATAAGAATAAACTTAAATCAGGTTTCACAGGTGAAGCAGCAGAGAGTTGGAGCCTGTGTGAAGGCTACAAGGTAGACAGGCAGGGCAACTGGGATTCCCTCACGCCACGTCTCTACTGAATCAATACACCACAACCTGCACACCAACGTTTGAGAAAACTCCCCAAATTCCATCATCTTCTTTATCGTTATACGTTTACCCTTCAAGTACATAAAAATACGAAATACCTAGGCTCTGAATATGGTTCCTTTTTTAGATAAAAAGTTTCAAAGTTTCAGATAACCTGACGTTACTATTGGTAACTAAAATTTATATTTTAACAACTAATAAATGACTGGCTCACCAGCCTCGTGGCCATGTGAAATTAAACAGTCCAATTAAGAGAGAATTTATTAGTGTATCGGCATCTGGCCATGACAGCAACAGGCAGTGGTTTCCAGGAGCCTCAGTGCTACCCGTCACTATCAACAAAATTTCTACAAAAAAGCACTATACATAGGGTCGTATACTCCACAAGACTCGCATACAGGGAATAAACATTTGAAAGGAAGTGGCGAGATCTGAAGAGCGCTCTTACATACAAGAACACTTAGAAACTTTGATGATAAAAAAATAAATATACACCTACATAAGAACACCCAAGGTAAAATTATGATACAAGAGTAAAATCAACTAGCACGAACACAAGTAAATACTGTCACAATAAGCCAAAATAATAAGCAACGGTTAAGAATACTATTTTAAAGCATTCAACGTCAAAGACTCCTAAAATTTCCCCGAGGTCCGTACAGGCAATTCTGTAGTTATCCTTGATCGCGAGGATTACCTCCGAAAGACACCTTGCTTGTTATGAAAACATATAAATCTGATATCGAAAAAGGAGTATTAACATGGACTTAAATCCAGTATTATTTCAGGTCACATGGCCTCTTCAGCTGGAGAAATCTGATAATCAGCAGTGCTTACGCACTGGCCTGGAGTTTTAAGACTCATGCGCCATGGGTTCAAACCTCACCCGTTCCGTGCTTTGTTTGCAATCGTGTTATGATTTCGTGAGTCATGATGGCGGCTTTGAGGGGACTTGAGCTAGAGTTCGTCACATCCCGCTGGAGAGATTTATCTGTAAAACTTGCATTTGTGGTCACAGTGGTGGCCCATGCTAACCTCCCTATGGTGTATAAATATACCTAGTTGGATGAATGTTATTGTAGCCAGCTGATCCAGTGGCTTACTCACTGGCCTGGAGTTTTACGACTCACTTGCCGTGGGTTCACACCCCACCCGTTCCGTGATTTTGTTAGATCAGCTAAATTCTGTGTATCTATTTATTCTAGCAAGTTATTATAATGAAAGTGTGTTGGTAGTGTGTCACTAGAGTCCCACAAGGATCACCGCTCGCACCCACAATGTATGTAAATAAGACACTGCAGGTAATGTCATTTTATTGAAGGGACGTAGCGTCTTCACAGTGAAATACCACAACCCGCACTGTCTGCCTTGTTTACATTCTGTCAGTATATTTCACCAGTGTATCTCACCAATGATGTTTTTAGTCCATATTAATGATATACCAATAATATAAATCATATGGAAATGTTTGTAAATTATTTAAAAACCTCAAGAAGGTAAACAAGTTTATATATATTTCTTTACAAAGTTTACACACGTTAAGCAAATAGTATACAAAATGACTGATAACATTTCAAAATGAACAAATGCCACAATAAAGTTGCAAATAGCCACCACTGACATAAATTTGTAAAATAATATAAAGAATCTCTAATAAAAAAAACGGAGTGATGATAAACAAGTTATCAACAGAAAATCATAAATGTAATGACGCTGTTCTATGTTATACTCGCACATTTTAAACTGGATTTCAGCTATATTGATGAAATGCTAAGCAAACTGATTAAACAAAGTTAAACCAAAATTTAACTAAAGTGTAGCTTTAGTGTGTGTGTGTGTGTGTGTACTCACCTAATTGTACTCACCTAATTGTGGTTGCAGGGGTCGATACTCAGCTCCTGGCCCCGCCTCTTCGCTGTCTGCTACTGGGTCTCTGCTCTCCCTGCTCCATGAGCTTTATCATACCTTGTCTTAAAACTATGTATGGTTCCTGCCTCCACTATATCTTTCTCTAGACTATTCCACTTCCTGACTACTCTGTGGCTGAAAAATGCTTCCTGACATCCCTTTGACTCATCTGAGTCCTCAGCTTCCAGTTGTGTCCCCTTGTTTCTGTGTTCCCTCTCTGAAACATCCTGTCACTGTCTACCTTGTCAATTCCCCGCAGTATTTTGTATGTCGTTATCATGTCTCCTCTGACCCTTCTTTCCTCCAGTGTTGTTAGTCCTATTTCCCTCAATCTTTCTTCATAAGACAGACCCCTGAGTTGTGTGTGTGTGTGTGTGTGTGTGTGTGGTGTGTGTGGTGTGTGTGTGTGTGGTGTGTGTGTGTGTGTGTGTGTGTGTGTGTGTGTGTGGTGTGTGTGTGTGTGTGTGTGTGGTGTGTGTGTGTGTGTGTGTGTGTGTGTGTGTGTGTGTGTGTGTGTGGTGTGGTGTGTGGTGTGTGTGGTGTGTGTGTGTGGTGTGTGTGTGTGGTGTGTGTGTGTGTGGTGTGTGTGTGTGTGTGTGTGTGTGTGTGTGTGTGTGTGTGTGTGTGTGTGTGTGTGTGCGTGTGTGTGTGTCTGTCTCCCTAGCTAAAAGAGACATTAAAATAGGGGGAAAAATAAAGTTTGAAGTTGTACGACAAAGTATATTCCAAGATATAATAACAGTCCTTGTGAATCCCGAAGAGTCACTGAGCGAATGAGGAATGAGAGAAAATCTGGTCTGATCCAAGAAAAAAGAGGGTAGTTCCAAAGCCTTGGCTCAAGAGCCCTTCACCGGCACGGAGGAAGCCCCCACTATAGAAGGTTTCAGAAGAGAGAGCTCTGAACTATGAAGAAACAATACAAAAACTGTCAATACTCCCGTTGGAGGACAAGATGAGATACTGTCAAGTATCAGTTGATACTAGCAACTGCAAGATGCCACAGCTGGTGCCAACAACTGGAAAGGTTGACAGCTGGTGCCAACAACTGGAAAGGTTGACAGCTGGTGCCAACAACTGGAAAGGTTGACAGCTGGTGCCAACAACTGGAAAGGTTGACAGCTGGTGCCAACAACTGGAAAGGTTGACAGCTGGTGCCAGCAAATGGAAGAGACGACAGCTAGTGCCAGCAATGGAAAGCGACAGCTGGTGCCAACAAATGGAAAGGACGACAGACAGCTGGTGCCAACAAATGGAAAGGGACAGCTGGTGCCAGCAAATGGAAGAGACGACAGCTGGTGCCAACAAATGGAAGAGACGACAGCTGAGTGCCAACAAATGGAAGAGACGACAGCTGGTGCCAACAAATGGAAGAGACGACAGCTGGTGCCAACAAATGGAAGAGACGACAGCTGGTGCCAAATATAGGAAGAGACGACAGCTGGTGCCAAATATAGGAAGAAACGACAGCTGGTGCCAAATATAGGAAGAGACGACAGCTGGTGCCAAATATAGGAAGAGACGACAGCTGGTGCCAAATATAGGAAGATACGACAGCTTGATACAGAAGAGACACAGCTGGTGCCAAACATAGGAAGTTGTCACCAGCTTGTCCAAGGAAGAGACCCACAGCTGGTAACCAAGATAGGAACTTGTCACTAAGCTGGTTCATGACAAACAATAACCTAAGAAGATACAATGAAACCGAGGCAGGAACAGCATGTATTAAAGCCACTAGAAGTCTTAAAAATGTACAACACAAACCCATAAGAGAATATAAGAGGCCCACAAACATTGCAGTGTTCCCGTGACTACAAATAGCTCGTGAAATAGGTTAGTTCTTCTTGACTTCCACCACACAAGAAAAAAAAAAACAGCGTTAATGTTGGCACCCACAAGGCATAACACTTTCATGTTTACACGCTGTCTGTCATGACTGTTAAAACTAGGCTCTTAAGCTGTGAGGTTATGCCACTTAAACAGAGAGGAAGAGCAAAGAATCAGGAGACACACGTTTATGACATACAGCATTAGGCCAATACAGAGAGAGAGAGAGAGAGAGAGAGAGAGAGAGAGAGAGAGAGAGAGAGAGAGAGAGAGAGAGAGAGAAGAGAGAGAGAGAGAGAGACAGAGAGAGAGAGAGAGACAGAGAGAGACAGAGAGAGACAGAGAGAGACAGAGAGAGACAGAGAGAGACAGAGAGAGACAGAGAGAGACAGAGAGAGACAGAGAGAGACAGAGAGAGACAGAGAGAGAGAGAGAGACAGAGAGAGACAGAGAGAGACAGAGAGAGACAGAGAGAGACAGAGAGAAGAGAGAGACAGAGAGGACAGAGAGAGACAGAGAGAGACAGAGAGAGACAGAGAGAGACAGAGAGAGACAGAGAGAGACAGAGACAGAGACAGAGACAGAGACAGAGACAGAGACAGAGACAGAGACAGAGACAGAGACAGAAGACAGACAGACAGACAGACAGACAGACACAGACAGACAGACAGAAAAGACAGACAGACAGACACAGACAGACAGACAGACAGAGACAGACAGACAGACAGACAGACAGACAGACAGACAGACAGACACAGACAGACAGACAGAACAGACAGACAGACAGAGACAGACGACAGAGACAGAGACACAGACAGAGACAAGAGACGAGAGACAGAGACAGAGACAGAGACAGAGAGACAGAGACAGAGAGACAGAGAACAGAGAGACAGAGAGAAGAGAGAGAGAGAGAGAGAGAGAGAGAGAGAGAGAGAGAGAGAGAGAGAGAGAGCAGAGAGAGAAGAGAGAGACGAGAGAGAGAGACAGAGAGAGACAGAGAGAGACAGAGAGAGACAGAGAGAGAGAGAGAGAGAGACAGAGAGAGACAGAGAGAGACAGAGAGAGACAGAGAGAGACAGAGAGGAGACAGAGAGAGACAGAGAGAGAGAGAGAGACAGAGAGAGCAGAGAGAGACAGAGAGGGGACAGAGAGAGACAGAGAGAGACAGAGAGAGCAGAGAGAGACAGAGAGAGACAGAGAGAGACAGAGAGAGACAGAGAGAGACAGAGAGAGACAGAGAGAGACAGAGAGAGACAGAGAGACAGAGACAGAGACAGAGACAGAGACAGAGACAGAGACAGACAGACAGACAGACAGACAGACACAGACAGACAGACAGACAGACAGACAGACAGACACAGACAGACAGACACAGACAGACAGACAGACAGACAGACAGACAGACAGACAGACAGACAGACAGACAGACACAGACAGACAGACAGACAGACAGAGACAGACAGAGACAGAGACACAGAGAGAGACAGAGAGACAGAGACAGAGACAGAGACAGAGAGAGACAGAGAGACAGAGAGACAGAGACAGAGAGACAGAGAGACAGAGAGACAGAGAGAGAGAGAGAGAGAGAGAGAGAGAGAGAGAGAGAGACAGAGACAGAGACAGAGACAGAGAGACAGAGAGACAGAGACAGAGAGAGACAGAGAGAGAGACAGAGAGAGAGACAGAGACAGACAGAGACAGACAGAGACAGACAGAGACAGAGAGACAGAGAGAGAGACAGAGAGAGATAGAGACCGACCATAAATAAAGAACTGTATTCTATTTCAAGAGGTGATAAAATCCATGTGATCATTCAACACTCAATTCTTCGTCGGCTAAGCGCGGCCCAGTCCAGACTGCTGGTGATCACAGTCCAGTCATAAGGAGAAAGCATAGATGCAAACGCCTCAGCTGAGTCAGAGGAAAGTTAGGACGTCACTTGCACAGCGGAGGCTGAGGTACAAGTGTAACGCACCAGGTGATGCGATAGTCTAGCAGCTAAATGCAACTCTATACAGCTCGGTTAAAACTATTCAGTGAACATACATGATATATACACGTGCCTCCTCCTCCCCACACACAAAGTTCAAATACATACGCATGCACGTACGTACGAACATGCACGGACGTTCACATGTATGTACGTTTAATCACACATACGCACTTACAAGTACCCAAATACGCATACCGTTTTAGCCAACTTTCCCATTCTTGATCTAAAATCTGCATTTGATATTGCAAACAGAACCGTTATACTACACGAACTAGCCAAAATGAATAGTTGTGGTAGCCTACTCTGCTGGATAATAGGATACCTGTCAAATAGAGTATCCTCAGTCCTCTACCAAGACTTTAGAAGCGAGTGTAAAGAAATGTCCCTAGGTACACCGCAGGGAGGAGTTCTCAGTCCCATGCTATTTAATGTTCTGATTAATACTCTCCTGAATGTTCTACCTGCCTCACCTAAACATAGCTATAAGCTATGTTTAGGTGAGGCAGGTAGAAATTCATGTCATCAGCATAGCTATAAGCTATAAGCTATGCTGATGACATCATGATCCATACAACAGGGCATAAGAAAATGAGTACCATTCTCAACGAAATCCAAACAATTTGTAATCGATTAGGCCTCATCATATCTTCATCTAAAACAGTGGTTCTTAACCTTTTTCGCCCTATGACCCCCGAGACTCTTCAGGGTATTACCGTGACCCCTATAATAAATTTTGAAATGGTGAACCTTGTCAAAAGGTAAGATAAAACAAAATGATAGGAAGACCATGGTTTATTGAAAATGCCACAGAACAAAAACCTTGAAAAATTCCACATAGCCTCTACAAATGCCAGAACATTGCAAATTCCACAGAACTTGGAGGAGTACTTGTTCAGAGAACAAGTACTCCTTCATAACTTCCCTATCAAGGTAACGAACATAAACAAGAAGTTGGGAACATGAAGCAACATCAGTTGACTCGTCCAGTTGCAATGAATACACTGGACTACTCCTCACAGCAGCCACTACCTGCAATACACTGGACTACTCCTCACAGCAGCCACTACCTGCAATACACTGGACTACTCACAGCAGCCACTACCTGCAATACACTGGACTACTCCTCACAGCAGCCACTACCTGCAATACACTGGACTACTCCTCACAGCAGCCACTACCTGCAATACACTGACTACTTCTCACAGCAGCCACTACCTGCAATACACTGGACTACTTCTCACAGCAGCCACTACCTGCAATACACTGGACTACTCCTCACAGCAGCCACTACCTGCAATACACTGGACTACTTCTCACAGCAGCCACTACCTGCAATACACTGGACTACTCCTCACAGCAGCCACTACCTGCAATACACTGACTACTACTCACAGCACTCACTCTGCAATACACTGGACTACTAACTTCAGCAGCCACTACCTGCAAACACTGGACTACTCCTCACAGCAGCCACTACCTGCAAACACTGGACTACTACTCACAGCAGCCACTACCTGCAATACACTGGACTACTCTCACAGCAGCCACTACCTGCAATACACTGACTACTACCACAGCAGCCATACCTGCATATACTGACTACTCTCACAGCAGCCACACCTGAAACATGACTACCTCACAGCAGCCATACCTGCAACACTGACTACCTCACAGCAGCCACTACCTGCAATACACTGACTACTTCTCACAGCAGCCACTACTTCATACACTGACTACCCTCACAGCAGCCACTACCTGCAATACACTGGACTACTCTCACAGCAGCCACTACCTGCAATACACTGGACTACTCACGCAGCACTACTTGCATACACTGACTACTCCTCACAGCAGCCACTACTTGCAATACACTGGACTACTCCTACAGCAGCCACTACCTGCAAACACTGACTATCCTCACAGCAGCCACTACTTGCAATACACTGGACTACTCCTCACAGCAGCCACTACCTGCAATACACTGGACTACTACTCACAGCAGCCACTACCTGCAATACACTGGACTACTACTCACAGCAGCCACTACCTGCAATACACTGGACTACTACTCACAGCAGCCACTACCTGCAATACACTGGACTACTCCTCACAGCAGCCACTACCTGCAATACACTGGACTACTACTCACAGCAGCCACTACTGCAATACACTGGACTACTCCTCACAGCAGCCACTACCTGCAATACACTGGACTACTCCTCACAGCAGCCACTACCTGCAATACACTGGACTACTACTCACAGCAGCCACTACCTGCAATACACTGGACTACTACTCACAGCAGCCACTACTTGCAATACACTGGACTACTCCTCACAGCAGCCACTACCTGCAATACACTGGACTACTCCTCACAGCAGCCACTACCTGCAATACACTGGACTACTCCTCACAGCAGCCACTACCTGCAATACACTGGACTACTACTCACAGCAGCCACTACGTGCAATACACTGGACTACTCTCACAGCAGCCACTACTTGCAATACACTGGACTACTCCTCACAGCAGCCACTACCTGCAATACACTGGACTACTCCTCACAGCAGCCACTACCTGCAATACACTGGACTACTTCCAGCAGCCACTACCTGCAATCACTGGACTACTACTCACAGCAGCCACTACCTGCAATACACTGGACTACTACTCACAGCAGCCACTACTGCAATACACTGGACTACTCCTCACAGCAGCCACTACCTTGCAATACACTGGACTACTCCTCACAGCAGCCACTACCTGCAATACACGGGACTACTCTCACAGCAGCCACTACCTGCATACACTGACTACTCTCAGCAGCCACTACCTGCAATACACTGGACTACTACTCACAGCAGCCACTACCTGCAATACACTGGACTACTCCTCACAGCAGCCACTACCTGCAATACACTGGACTACTCCTCACAGCAGCCACTACCTGCAATACACTGGACTACTACTCACAGCAGCCACTACCTGCAATACACTGGACTACTACTCACAGCAGCCACTACCTGCAATACACTGGACTACTCCTCACAGCAGCCACTACCTGCAATACACTGGACTACTCCTCACAGCAGCCACTACCTGCAGCAGAATATCCTCACTCATGTCCGAGATCCCACTTCTGACTATCATTCGAAAGGGAAATTGCCCTCAACTTGTTTGCTGCTGTTCTCCAAGAACCACCTTCGTTTCTTCCAGAATCGTATGGGGCTTCTTGGTCTGCATGATTTTTAGAGTAATTCTGTATGAAGCCTCCGATGCTGCTTCATTCTGACGAGCGAAGTGACCAGTGGAATCGATACGACTGCCCTTCAGAGAAGCTTTTTTTTTTTGCTTGAAAAAGTCCAGGCTTTTGTCCAGTAGATGGCTGTGGCAAGACTCAAAATGGACCTTCAGTTTGCTTGGCTTCATATTCTCGTGACTCAAAACTTTGGTGCAAAATTTTGCGGCTTGACCACAGAGTTCTGAATGATGCTTGTGAAACCCATCTTGAGAAAGGCTTCATTGTACGTAGCTTTTTGGCATACATAGTGCAAACAGGAAACCGCCTTGGGAGTCTCTGAGCAAGAGCGACATACGGACATCCCCCACCGTAGCTATGAACTGAGTGATTGGTTGTGGTTGTGATTGTGTTTGTGTTTACTGTAGCAGACCACCGCATGTGTGATCAGCGTTGCCACTCACAAAGATATTGGACAAACAAACGACATGCCCCGCCCATCTACACCAAGATGACTTATAGGTATCTTGGTGTAGATGTACCCTTCTATAAATCCACCATACCCCAACTAAATAAGAAATGCAAAGATAGGCAATTGCTCTCAAAGCTGTTGCTAATGTGAGAATCGTGAGAATGATGTACATAGCCCATGTTAGGTCCTTAATTGATTATGTTAAGTAAAAGGACACAAATGCAACTAATGTGACATTTTATTGTGGCAACGTTTCGCTCTCCAGGAGCTTTGTCAAGCCGTTACAAACAATACATGGACACAGAGGGTATATATATACTCAGAGTGAGGTGTAATACTAGTGGTGGTGGTAGTAGTAGAGACAAGTTGTAGTAGTAGTAGTAATACAATAAGGTAGAATAATCAACTTGCATATGAGGGAAAAGGTGAAAACAATTACTTGGGTAGCACAAAAATATAGGTTAGACAAATATTTATGTTGGAGGTTGGATTAGAGAAGGCCTGTATCCTCACTCTGAGCATATATATATACCCTCTGTGTCCATGTATTGTTTGTAACGGCTTGACAAAGCTCCTGGAGAGCGAAACGTTGCTACAATAAAATGTCACATTTGTTGCACGTGTCCTTTTACTTAACATATTGTCGGTAATTCTACCTTAATTGATTATGCTGCGCCCATGTCGATATTAGCTAGGGAAAGTTCTCTCCGACTCTTGGAGTTAATGCAAAATGAAGCCCTCAGAATTATTCTTGGCTGTCCAAAATCTACCAAGGTTCTTAATAAAAGGAAGGAGCTATGGATCCCCTCACACATTGAATTACTCCTTCATGATAAAGTTGATATGTTAGCCAAGAAGAGTACCCTGAAGGAGAATGGAGAATATAACTTCGGTATATTTGTATCTAGCATTAGGAATAATATTAGGAGAGAAGTAAATAATGAAAATGAATGTTATATGAACGCAATTAAAAGCCTGAGTAGTTCTATAACCCACTATGATAACATGAACGTAGACAAGTATGTTTATGGAGCAACTTGCAATATGAACAGACGGACTGATGTTGTAGTCGCCAGGCTTAGGCTTGGTTACAAGTTTGGGAGACACACAGATAATGATCAAACTAAATGCAAATTATGTGGTCAGGCCTATGGTTACTGTCTTGAACACTATGTGCTGAATTGTCCACTTATTGAGGAATAGAGAGATAAACAGTATAAGTCAAGATATCTTATTAATGAAAATAAGATACCAGATATACTAAGCAAATTTCCTAAATTTGCTACTAACAAATTTCCTTAATTTGCTACTAGCAAATTTCCTTAATTTGCTTGTAATAGATAAGTGAACTGTAAATATAAATCCAAATGTTAACCCTTTTGAGGCCTAGTTCCTAGGCCTTTTGTGTATCCATATGCTCTTGCGCTACTGCCCACAGGATGGATATGGGGTGCACAATAAACTAGCTACTTCGGTGGCAAAAATCTAAAATCTAATCTATCAGCAAATTCCTGTGCTTCCAGTATAGTAGTTACAACGAGTCACATGAATTGTTGAAGAATGACTGAATGAGGTGACTGTTACAAAGACAGTCACATGGAATGGGAATAAATGGTATAAAATACCGACACAATGGAAAAATAAACACATAAGCAGTATAATGTGATCCTTTATTGACAACGTTTCGCCCACGCAGTGGGCTTTATCGAGTCACAGACAGATCTACCTGGAAAATGAGCAACATGGAGATATATATAGGGTACAGTCAGGTGGAGAATGCTGGGTCAGGTGGAAAGCTGCATGTCACAGTCTTAAAGTAGTGTGATAGTTAAAAACATTGTGTGACTTAAGGACCTGCAGTGTACCATTCTTGAGTTCTAGGTGGGATAGCGTTGAAGAAGTTTCTTGGCAATAGGTTCAGCTATGTTGTAGAAGCCGTTGTTCTGGTTGAAGTTGTTGGATATACAGATGAGTGATGATTCTAGGATTCTTCGGTATTGCGTGTTGTCTTCTCTGGCGATGAGTCTTGCGTTTCTGTAGTTGATTAAATGGTTGAGATCTGACGACTCAAGAAATGCCTGTGTTCAACACCGAAATTTACACAACCATTTAATCAACTACAGAAACGCAAGACTCATCGCCAGAGAAGACAACACGCAATACCGAAGAATCCTAGAATCATCACTCATCTGTATATCCAACAACTTCAACCAGAACAACGGCTTCTACAACATAGCTGAACCTATTGCCAAGAAACTTCTTCAACGCTATCCCACCTAGAACTCAAGAATGGTACACTGCAGGTCCTTTAAGTCACACAATGTTTTTAACTATCACACTACTTTTAAGACTGTTACATGCAGCTTTCTCCACCTGACCCAGCATTCTCCACCTGACTGTACCCTATATATATCTCCATGTTGCTCATTTTCCAGGTAGATCTGTCTGTGACTCGATAAAGCCCACTGCGTGGGCGAAACGTTGTCAATAAAGGATCACATTATACTGCTTATGTGTTTATTTTTCCAGTCACATGGAATATTATTAAAGAACGAACTGGAGGGGGGTGATTATTACGAGCGTCACATGAATGAACAGGAGGGGAGTGATTGTTACAAGAGTAGCATTAATTAATAAAGAATGAACTGGAGGGGAGTGATTGTTACTAGAGTCACATTAATTATTAAAGAATAAACTGGATGGAGTAATTGTAATAATTTCTGTTCAAAAAAGCTTCCAATGCGGTTTTTCACGGGAGAGTTAACTTTAAAGTGCAAAACACAGAAGTAATAAAAGGCAATAGTGAAGGAAGGACACCAGATAATCTACGAGTCAATCAGTGATAAAATATTGTGACCTGAAGATCACAAACATGAAGTGAAAATCTCGCATGCGACACTGACCGATATGAAATTTGTTTTTAGATATATGGGCAGGGAAATTCTGCAAAAGCTATTCACAACGTAAGTTCCGCGACAACTGGAACACACAGCAGTGGTATAGTGTCAGTACCTTAAAATAATTTATACAGAAACTAAAGATACAAGTTCAGAAGAAAGAATGAAGGCACCGAACATGCCCTCACTGGATGACAGGAGGAAGACACACATAATAACCGCCTATCAAAGGATACGAAAGAGTAAATAACAGTAAACTAAGAAAAAGGTGCCAAAGACATCCAAGAAAAGTCTTCACAGTGACAGAACTGCTACAACCACAGGAAACCTTAATATATATATATATATATATATATATATATATTATAAATTAAATACCTATGACATGGCACCATGACGCACTATACCTATAGAAACAAATAGGTAAATACACGTACACGTGGACACGTACGTGTACCGTACACAGATACAAACCACTCAAGCGCACACGTGAGCGCACACGATGAGTCAGCAGGAGGAAGCAAGAGAGAGACTAAGAGGGTGTGTGCTCAGTCAGTAGTCATCTGGGTCTCAGTCAACTGCCAAGAATTCTCACTGTGCATAACCCAGCTACCACCTGCTGATCTGCTTCACCTGCCACTAGTTGTCTACCACCTGCTGATCTGCACCACCTGGCAGACCTTCCATCTAGCCACTAGTTGTCTACCACCTGCCGTAATGACCACCTGCCACACCTTCCACCTAGCCACTAGCTGTCTACCACCTGCTGATCTGCACCACCTGGCAGACCTTCCACCTAGCCACTAGCTGTCTACCACCTGCTGATCTGCACCACCTGCCACACCTTCCACCTAGCTAGTAGTTGTCTACCACCTGCTGTACTGCACCACCTGTCACACCTTCCACCCACTTGGAGTATACCTGGAGAGGGTTTCGGGGGTCAACGCCCCCGCGGCCTGGTCTGAGACCAGGCTTCGTAATGGATCAGGGTCTGATCAACCAGGCTGTTACTGTTGGCCGCACGCAACCCGACCTACGAACCACAGCCCGGCTGATCAGGTACTGACTTTAGGTGCCTGTCCAGCGCCTTATGTATGCTGGGAGGTAGTTGAACAATCTTGTTGTGTTGTGTCTTAGTGTACTCGTGGCGGGGAATATTGAGGGAATATTGCATCTCCTGCCGAGTCTTTTGCTTTCGTAGAGTGATTTTCGTGTGCAAATTTGGTACTAATCCCTCTAGGATTTTCCAAGTGTATATTATCATGTATATTTCTCGCCTGCGTTCCAGGGAATACAAATCAGGGGACTTGAACCGTTCCCAACAATTTAGGTGGTTTATCGTACTTATGTGCGCCGTGAAAGTTCTCTGTACATTCTCCAGGTCAGCAATTTCGCCTGCCTTGAAGGGAACAGATAGCGTACAGCAGTATTCCAGCCTAGAGGGAACAAACGATTTGAAGAGAATCCTCATGGGTTTGGCATCCCTAGTTTTGAAGGTTCTCATTATCCATCCTATCATTTTTCTAGCAGATAAGGTAGATACATTGTTGTGGTCTTTGAAGGTGAGATCCTCTGATATTATCACTCCCAGATCTTTCACATTAGTTTTTCGCTCTATTGTGTAGTTAGAATTTGTTTTATACTCTGATAAAGTTTTAATTTCCTCAAGTTTTTCATATCTGAGTAGTTGAAATTTCTCATCATTGAACTTCATATTGTTTTCTGCGACCCATTTAAAGATTTGGTTGATGACCACTTGGAGTGTTGCAGTGTCTTCGATGGAGGACATTGTCATGGCAATTCAAGTGTCATCCGCAAAGACACGGAGCTATGTCTTACATCTCTATATCAGATATGAGGATAAGGAACAGGATGGGAGCGAGTACTGTGCCTTGTGGAAGAACTTTTCACAGTAGCCGCCTCAGACTTTACTCTGTTTACTATTACATTTTGTTTTCTATTTGTTAGGAAATTATAGATCTACCATCTTTTCCTGTTATTCCTTTGTCACGCATTTTGTGCGCCATTAAACCATGGGCGCACTTGTCGAAGGCTTTCGCAAGGTCTGTGTATGTTACATCTGCATTTTGCTTATCCTCTAAAGCATCCAGGACCTTGTTATAGTGGTCAATTATTATTATTATTATAATCAAATAGAAGCGCTAAACCACAGGGGTTATACAGCGCTGCAGGTTATTGTAGGATGCAGGGAGAGTGAGTTGTAAGAGGGAGATGGACGATTAGTAGGGTATGGAGTGCTAGATGACGGTGGGAAGTGCAGGGGTGGAGGGTAGCAAGAGATCGAGGTACAAGGGACTGAGGGAGGTGCTAGAGGTATAATCTTCAGAGTTTGTGTAGTAAGTCAGTTTCTGTCAAAAAGTCAACAAGAGAGTCAGGATTAAAGGAGGGTCCATCTGCAAGAAGGAAGGTAAAGAAAGGGCCGCAGAGCGAAGACGTCGTTGGAGGTAAATTCTGCGTGCTCGTTGATAGAGTGGACAGTCCAACAGGATATGTCGAACAGACACTGGAACCTGACAATGCTCACAGAGAGGGGCAGGAGCCTCTCCATGAGATACCCGTGAGTAAGACGAGTGTGGCCGATGCGAAGACGGGAGAGAGTAGTCTCCCAACCTCGACATTGGTGACAAGAAGAAGGCCAGAAACCTATAACCGGTTTAATAGAATGAAGTTTGTTATTCAGCAGGTCAGACCAGCGTTGTTGCCAACGGTGCGAAGGTGGGTAGCAATGACCGCAAAATAGTCCGTGAAAGGAACACCTCTATATGAAACTGGAAGGTCATGTACTGCTGACCGCGCAGCAGTGTCTGCCTGTTCATTGCCCTGTACGTCAACATGACCAGGGACCCAACAAAAAACAATATCTTTATGCTTGCTAAAGATACAGGCGTAACAAAGGTGGATACGAAGAACTAGGGGGTGAGGTGTATCAATTTACGGATAGCCTGTAAAGCACTAAGGGAGTCTGAAACGACCACAAATGGTGACTCAGGCATAGATGCAATACGGATAAGTGCCACAAGAATGGCATACAATTCAGCCGTAAATATGCTAGCCGAGGGTAATAGATGCCCTCGTACAACGCTGTCCGGAAACACTGCTGCGAATCCGACGCCATCAGATGACTTTGAACCATCGGTGTATACTGCGATGGCATGGGAATGAGAACGGAAGTGGTCTAGAAAGAAAGAGCGAGAAGCCGCCGTAGGTAGTTGGGCTTTCGCGCAAGGTAGAGGAATAGAACAGACACGGACAGCAGGAACTTCCCAAGGGGTAGGGAAACGGAGATGTCACATGAACATATAGAGGTGGGAGCTGAAGGGAAGACACGAGTGAATGTAGACGAAGAGAAAAGGGACGAAGTAAGCAGGGGCGACGAACAAATAAAGAGCGCCTACTAACATCTGTGACAATCCTATACATAGAAGGATTGCGGAGGTCATGAGAGCGAACATAATAGCGAATGCAATGTGCATCGCGACGATCGGACAAGGATGGAATGTTCCTTCTACATAGAGGCTCTCAACCGGGAAGAACGAAAAGCACCAAGGCATAAGCGTAATCCCTGGTGATGGATAGGATTAAGGCTGGAAAGAGTGGCAGGAGAGGCTGCCGAATATATCTGGTCACCATAATCGAGTTTCGATAGAATTAGGGCCGAATGTAGACGAAGGAGAGTTCTACGATCAGCTCCCCATGAAAGATGTGCGAGGGTTTTAAGGAGGTTCAGCCGGCTATGACAAGTCGCCTTCAGAGAGGTAATGTGAGGTTTCCAGGACAATCTGCGGTCAAACAGGAGGCCGAGAAACCTGACTGTATCACGTTCTGGAATACGTGAGCCGTATAGGTACAATGGATGATCAGAGACCACTGAACGTCTAGTGAACGTAATTTGATGAGTTTTGCCACTAGAAAATTTAAACCCGTGAGTGGTGGCCCAATCAGAAACCCGGTTGATGGCATGCTGGAGGAAACTGCAATGAGGTGACAGTCAGCACCTGCACAAGCTATAGCAAAGTCATCCACATAGAGCGATGACCAAATATTGGATGGGAGAACAGATGCCAGATTATTAATAGCAAGCAGAAAAAGTGTTGTGCTCAGAACACATCCCTGGGGGACACCTTCAGCTTGGACAAATTCCCGGAGAGTTCATTACTAACCCGGACCCGGAAATGTCTGTCAGTTAAGAAAGCCTTAAGAAAGAATGGTAGGTTGCCTCGGAGGCCTAAGGAGTGGGCCTGGGCCAAGATATTATATCTCCAAGTTGTATCATAAGCCTTCTCAAGGTCGAAAAAGATAGCGATAACCGAATGGTTATTCGCAAAGGCATTACGAATATACGTATCCAAGCGCAGCAAGGGGTCAATGGCAGAACGGCCCTTACGGAAGCCATACTGACTAGGGGAGAGACTACTATGAGTCTCTAAATACCACATCAAACGTCTATTAACTAGACGTTCCATCACCTGCAAACTGCACTGGTAAGGGCGATGGGACGGTAGTGAGAGGATCACGTCCCGTAGCACCTGGTTTTCGAAAAGGAGAACAATAGCAGACTTCCACAGCTGGGGAATAACTCCTTGCGACCATATAAGATTAAAGAGTCGTAAGAGGACAGTAAGAGCAGACTGATGTAAATGCTGTAGCATACGAATATGTATGCCGTCTGGCCCAGCTGCCGATGATCGGCAAGCAGAGAGTGTTGCCTCCAGTTCTTGAAGGGTAAAAGGCACATTATAGGATTCTTCTCTAAGAGAAGAAAAATCTAAGGAGCTTTAACTCGCTGGCAGACTTAGAAGAAAGGAACGAGGGGCATAGATGGAGCCCCTGAGAAATGCGGACGAGATGATTACCAATTTCAGTGGCAACGGCAAGAGGGTGTGCTATATCGACACCAGCAACCTGAAGAACAGGAGCCGGGTCGGGGAGAATTTACCACTCAATTTCCGCACTTTCTTCCAGACTGCACTCATCGAGGAAGCCGAAGTGATAGTAGAAACGTAATCTCGCCAGCAAGTGCGTTTAGCATCACGTATGACACGGCGAGCAATAGCTCTCTTCTGCTTGAAATCAAGGAGTCTCTCTGTGGTTCTGTTATACCGATACCTGCCCCATGCAGCGCGTTTTAAACGCACTGCCCGAGCACAAGTAGGAGACCACCAAGGCACGCACTTCTGAGGATGCTTGCCCGAGGTTTGGGGAATAGAATGCGAAGCCGCTGTGAAGATGGAGGACGAAAAGAGATGTAAAACCTCATCAATGGAGGACGAGGTAGGAACCTCATGAAAGGCAGTAAGATGTGCGTAAAGGTCCCATTTCGCCCGGTCAAATTGCCAGCGTGGGCAATGAGGAGGTGGAGAAAACAGAGGGGACTGTAGGATGATTGGGAAATGATCGCTGTCATGTAAGTCCGGGAGGACAGACCAGGTGAAGTCAAGGACAGTTGATGAAGAGCAGATGGAAAGATCGATGCAGGAGAAAGAATGAGTTCGGGGATCAAAATGGGTAGGAGTACCCGTATTTAAAACATGGAGGAAGAGAAGCAAGAAATGCCTCCAACTGAATGCCACGGAGTCACAGTGCGACCCTCCCCAGAGAAAGTGGTGCGCGTTAAAATCGCCAAGTAATAGAAGGGGTGGCGGTAAGGAAGAAACCAGAAAATCAATATCTGGGATAGACAATGCCCGCTGAAGGGAGAGATATAAAGAACAGAGTGTATACCACTTATTCAAGTGGATACGGGCTGCAGTGTAATGTAAGGAAGAAGGGACATAGAGCTGACGGTATGGCACACCAGTGCGTATAAGAAGAGCACTTTTGTTAAAGGTTCCATCGGAAAAAGGATCCGATGAATATAACAAATTATAGCCTGAAAAGGGCCTGATAACAGTGGATTGTAGTTTGGGTTCTTGCAAACAGACCCCAATAGGGAAAACTGGGAGAGCAGCACCTGAAGCTCACCCCTGTTACCCCTGAGGCCTCGGATATTCCACTGCAAATAAGCCATGATTTATGGAGAAAAAGATAGAAGTGGTAGTGAGAGGAAGCTATGGACTAGGGTTAGAAAAGTCCACGTGTGGAGGCAGCGGAAGACCTGTAATCAGAGAGGGAGGAGGACGTTGTGAAGGAAGAGGGGTTGAGACGAAGAAGAGAGATTAGGAACCTCAGACGGAGTAGTGTCCATCATCGGCCCAGTCTCTGAAATATATTCTTCAATAGCTTCCAGTGTTTCGGAAGTCAAAGATGCAGAATGGGAGACTACATTAGAAATGGAAGAAACTATCGGGAGTCTAGAGACTGTACTAAAGTAGAGGACGAGGAGGTAGAAGAGGGAACTGTCGTAGGGACTTGGGAGGGGACAGGGGATGAAGGTAGTGTATGAGGAGGAGGATGAACCTCCACACACGTTACAGAACTAGTCGGAGGCGAAGAACCTGGCAATAGGGATTTTTTGCCGGGCTTATAAGAGGGGGGGCGCTGAGGTTTAGGTGTAGTACGAGGACGTGTAGACTCAGAACTGTGCGAGTGAATAGAGGAAGGAGTGTGGATAGTATGGGAAGCCGAGGTAGGGACCTCGGAGCCAAGAACTTCAAAAGGATTCGAGACAGGGGTGACGGAGGATGAGGCGACCACAGAGGAAGCCGTGGAAGTTGGGACCCCAGAAGCGGGGCGACGTTTAGCAATGCGAGAATAAGAAATACGGGGAAGTTTCCCTTGAAGGCGAAGATGAGAGACAGCCATAGCATAGGAGAAGCCTTCTGCCTCTTTGAGACAACGGATTTCCCGCTCATTCAGGTAAACCTGACAACGGCGAGAATATGAAGGATGTGCCTCATGACAGTTAAGGCAAGAGGGAGGTAGAGTACAAGAAGAACTGGCATGGTCGTCAGCACCACAGACTGGGCATTCGGCCATGGACCTGCAATATTTTGCTGGATGACCAAAACGCCAGCAGTTTCTACACTGCTGCGGTGTAGGGTCACCTTTCGAACTTGTAAACGTTGACCTGCAATGTAGACCGAAGGTGGCAGTTCTCGGCAGTCAAACGTTAAACGAGCTATATTGCAAGGATAACGTCTTCGCTTATTGGCTGGGAGGACAAAAGTGTCAACTTTAAGGATAGGGAGTTCTTGGAGCTCAAGCTGCTCGAAAATGTCATCACCACATGTCTGGAAATTCCGTTGGACAATGGTGTGGGGCAAAATGACAGAACCACAAGAAGAATTGAGGGAATGGTGCTTGTCAATAGTAACAGGTGTATTGTCAATGGTCGTAAGAAGAGAAAGATCGCGAGCTTGGCCAGCATTCTGGACCGTGATGATGCGAGTGCCGCTCTTGAGAGCGTGAAATGAGATGTTTTGACCAACATGGCGTAGCAGAGCCTTACCAATACTATGGTCTGAAAGATAGGTATTAGGAGAAGTTGGACGAAGAGTAAAAAACTTTGTCCATTGAGTAGTTTGAAACAGAGAGTTTAAGGGGAGTGCGCGACGAGCTTGTCGTTTTTGAGAGGAACGAGAAGAAAGTGTCGAATCGTCATGTGTGGGTCTTGGTCGTTTGGGTGTTGGACCAGGGGTGGTCCGATGTGAGACGGGCGAGCGATTCGAAAATTGCCGCACCGTCGAGGGAGAAGCCGGAATCAAAGTCAGAGAAGAGCGTAGGTCAGATGTATCTAAAGGGCCAGTCAGGTCCCTGGGACCTGAAGCAGGTGACGAACTGGCACCCGCTTCAGGTACAGGGGTATTAGGGTTGTCCGAAGAGTTATCCATTAACAAGGTAGGGTCAGAACTAGGTGCGGTATCAAGGGGCCCGGGGGTAGAGTCACGGATTAGGGCATCCATGGTTAGGTTACTTCTTTCTTTTTGTTTTTAAGAAAAAAAAGAAAGAAGAAAAGAAAATAAAAATAAAAAAGAATAAAAAAGGGGGAACGTGGAGGAATAGCTCCTAGGAGGAATGAAAGGGCGTAAATCCCCTCCGCGCCCAAGAGGACCTCAACACCGCAAGTAGTGCAGATGCTGCATGGAACCCGTGCCATACCCTACCCTTCATGCCAGTAAACCAGCAATCCGGATAGCAACCTCACATCCACCGAGCCACCTCGGCGGACAAAGAGAGGGCGGCCGGATATCCGCCACAAAGCATACCGCCTTCGGCCACCACCCCGGAATCGAAAGGTGGCCTCCAGAGATACACCCGTCGCCCGAAAGATACCCAAGGCCACCCCCGGGAGACCGGAGGGATCGGGACATCCCCAGGCGATCCAGATTCCACGGCAAACTACACCACCGCCAAGAACCTCAACGGAATGGGAATGGACCACGGTACCCTTCCCCCTACCTAGGAACTAGAAAGCCTATGGAGAGAAGCTCCCAGGGTAAAAATGGGAAGGAAATAAGGGAGGGATGAGGAGGAGGAGGAGGAAAGGGAAAAGGGAGGATGGGGAAGATGGGAAAGGGAGGGGGGATTGGGGGGTAATTAGGTTCGGTCTGAGGAAGAAGACCAAAAGGTCCAATTCCTCAGACCGATAGCCTCTTTACCTCGTCAAGGAGCCCCCCTTAAAGAGGTATAGTGGTCAAGTAGCTGGGACAGGCAGGAGCGACCTGCTCTAAACCTGTGTTGCCCTGGGTTGTGTAACTGATGGTATCTACGTGGTTGGCGATCTTACTTCTCAGAATCCTTTCAAATGGAACTTCAGCATCTCTCTCATTTCTTTGCTGTCATCTGTGTAGGTCCCATCTCGTCTAAGCAGGGGTCCAATACTGAATGTTGTTTTCGCCTTAGATTTAGCATAAGAGAAGAAGTATTTCGGGTTTCTTTCAATTTCATTCATGGCTTTAAGTTCTTCCTGAGATTCTTGTCTTCTGTAAGATTCCTTAAGCTTAAGTTCGATATTTGCTATTTCTCTGACCAGTGCCTCCCTTCGTATTTCAGATATACTGGCCCCTCTCAGCAGCTCTGTGATGCTTCGCCTTCGCCTGTATAGGGGGCATCTCTGTCTTTCTAGTTTACATCTTCTCTTTCTTTCTCTTAATGGAATGTACCTTGAGCAGACCTCAAGTGCCACAGAGTTAATTTTTTCTAGGCAAAGGTTCGGATCCGAGTTGATTAGGATATCTTCCCAGTTTGTTTCATTTAGCACATTGTTGAGTTGTTCCCACTGTATGTTTTTGTTACTGAAGTTACTGATCACATTTGCTGGTCAGGAGCCCTGCGCATACATGACTGTACCTCTATTATGTGGTGATCTGAGTGTATTGTCTTTGATACGGTTATATAATGTATTAGATCGTCGTTGTTGGTGAAGATGAGGTCCAGTGTATTTTCTAGTCTTGTAGACTATTATTTGCTGGTTTAAAGTGAATTTGGTGCAGATATTTAATAGCTCGTGTGTGTGTGTGAAGTTTCATCTGAGCTGCCTCCTGGAGTGATTTTCTGCTAAAACATTATTTGCTACACTCCTCCATTTTAGGTGTCTCAAGTTGAAATTCCCCAGGAGCAAGATGTTTGGGGTAAGAGTTAAGAGATTTTCCAGACAGTGGTCAATTTTCAAAACCTGTTCTTGGAATTGCTGGGAAGTTGCATCCGAAGGTTTGTTTACAGCCACAATGACAAGGTTTTGGTTTTTGATCTTTACTGCCAAAACTTCAACTATATCATTTGAAGTGTTTAGTAATTCTGAGCAAATGAGCGACTCTGTGACGTACAAATGGACCCTCCTAGTTGCCTGTTTAGTCTGTTGCATCTGTATAGGTTATAACCTTGGATCTATATTTCGTTGTCAAAATGATCCTTATGTGGGTCTCTGTGAAAGCCGAAAACATTGCATTTGACTCCGTGAGCAGTCCCTTGGTGTAAGGTATTTTGTTGTTTGTTGATGGCTTTAGACCCTGTATGTTTGCAAAGAGAAATGTCGTTATATTGATGGAATTTAGGGGGCTTTGTTTGCTGGCATTAATATCTATTGTTCTGGAGTGGAGGCCAATGACTGCCCCTCCACTCCAGAAGTATTTTCAGTTGGTGTAGGATTTCTGTCATTTCTTGCCAGTCTTTTTTTCCTACCTGGCACTAAAAAACCTCCTCCGCTGCAGAGGTTTTGGCTTCCCTCTTTTGTTTCCCATGGTCTGGGTGATCTGTATCTTCTTGTCCTCTTTAGATGGTGTGCCTCCCAACTAGCTACTAGTTGTCTACCACCTGCCGTAATGCACCACTTGCCACTAGTTGTGTACCGCCTGCCTTATTAACTCCACCACCTGATTTTTTCATTCCACCTGATTTTTTCCACCCCACCACCTACTTTACTCACCTCATGTTCTCTTTACCTGGGTATGAAGATCCTTACTCACCTGGACCCATGTATATAAGACCGTACTCACCTGTGCACCATCCTGTACTCACCCGAGCACCATCCTGCACTCACCTCAACACCAGCCTGCACTCACCTCAACACCAGCCTGCACTCACCTCAACACCAGCCTGCACTCACCTCAATACCATCCCGCACTCACCTCAATACCATCCCGCACTCACCTCAACACCATCCCGCACTCACCTCAATACCATCCTGCACTCACCTCAACACCAGCCTGCACTCACCTCAACACCAGCCTGCACTCACCTCAACACCAGCCTGCACTCACCTCAACACCAGCCTGCACTCACCTCAACACCAGCCTGCACTCACCTCAACACCAGCCTACACTCACCTCAACACCAGCCTACACTCACCTCAACACCAGCCTACACTCACCTCAACACCAGCCTACACTCACCTCAGCACCATCCTACACTCACCTCAGCACCATCCTACACTCACCTCAGCACCATCCTACACTCACCTCAGCACCATCCTACACTCACCTCAGCACCATCCTACACTCATCTCAGCACCATCCTACACTCACCTCAGCACCATCCTACACTCACCTCAGCACCATCCTACACTCACCTCAGCACCATCCTACACTCACCTCAGCACCATCCTACACTCATCTCAGCACCATCCTACACTCACCTCAGCACCATCCTACACTCACCTCAGCACCATCCTACACTCACCTCAGCACCATCCTACACTCACCTCAGCACCATCCTACACTCATCTCAGCACCATCCTACACTCACTTGAGCATGAAGGACGTTCAGATAGACTTGCTCAACATATCTTCCTTTATAAACTAAAACGTACACAAACGACCTACCAAACACTATTATATAAAACTGGAAAAGTATCAAGGCACTATGACTATCAAGACACTAAGAATGTTGTTTGTGAGGGTGGTCAGGTAAACAGTCATAGTGACTATCAAGACACTTAAAATGTTGTTTGTGAGAGTGGTCAGGTAGACAGTCATAGTGACTATCAAGACACTAAGAATGTTGTTTGGCCAGGTAGACATCCACAGTCGTACGTGTGAAGGTCCTATTCATTTGGGAAATATATCCAGAGGTTACAGACATTCTGAAGCAACACCTCACGAGTGCCTGACAGGTAATCAACATGTCGTAAACTGAGTTACGTCCTAGATCTGTTTCGCCAAGAGTTGTGCTAGCGGTTGCCTAGCTAACAAAAGCCACGTTAGCAGTAAATTTTGTGACTCACTAAACACGCGTGCGGATCATTTTCTATTGTTTAACTTGAACACTTAGATGCAAGAGCCAAGACAATTTTACTAAGTCTGACAGGTATCGGCGCCGGAGAGACCACAAGTACACAACATGCCAAGATATAACTGAATATTAAACAAACCAGATAATGAGTCTTTCAACAGCTAAATACTGATGATGTTAGGAAAAACAATGTATATAAAAAACATTAATGATAGGCATCCTAAGAGATTGCCGTTACACACTCAGAAGAATGCAAGTCACAATACTATGGCTGCAACAATATCACAATACTATGGCTGCAACAATATCACAATACTATGGCTGCAACAATATCACAATACTATGGCTGCAACAATATCACAATACTATGGCTGCAACAATATCACAATAATATGGCTGCAACAATATCACAATAATATGGCTGAAACAATATCACAATATGGCTGAATCTATTACAATAATATGGCGGAAACACTTCACAAAACCATGGCTACAAAAATTCACAATACCGTGGTTGCAACAGTTAACAATACCGTGGTTGCAACAGTTCACAATACCGTGGTTGCAACAGTTCACAATACCGTGGTTGCAACAGTTAACAATACCGTGGTTGCAACAGTTAACAATACCGTGGTTGCAACAGTTCACAATACCGTGGTTGCAACAGTTCACAATACCGTGGTTGCAACAGTTCACAATACCGTGGTTGCAACAGTTCACAATACCGTGGTTGTAACAGTTCACAAGCAACTCACAAATTGAAATTGAAAATTGGATGTTGTTTTGATTCACTGGAGCGTTATTAAGTCACTCTGGACTCCACAGGAAAGGCAGAAACGACGTCAAGTTTTCACCTACATAAAAGTAATGTATTTTATAAGTACAAGAACCATGCTCGGGCGTGTAAGACATAACTCACACAGCTGTAGATCTTCACATATATACCCGGAACCATGCCCGGGCATGTCAGGTAGCGTCATGCAAACAACACCGTCAAATGATAAAAAAAATCACTTTATTAATAAAGTCATGACACGTTGAATTAAATTAGTTCATGTACAAACACTATGATTAGTATATAAACTGTGAGACACATGAACACAGTCGTATATAAATTAGGATTAACATATTGAGTCATCTATATATATATATATATATATATATATATATATATATATATATATATATATATATATATATATATATATATATATATATATATATATTTCTGAACAAACTGGCCGTACCCCAACGAGGCTGGGTGACCTAAAAGAAAAGCGAAAGTTTTTCTTTTTAAATTTAGTAATTTATACAGAAAGGGTTACTAGCCCTTGCTCCCAGTATTTTAGTAGCCTATATATATATATATATATATATATATATATATATATATATATATATATATATATATATATATATATATATATATATATATATATGTGTGTATATAAGACCAGAATTATGTACAGTATAAATAAGAAGATGAGACATGCACTCTCTATCTCTAGAATACATTTCACATCACATGGTTCAGCTTTCATTATACAGTCAATTACTAAACTATATTTTTTAACTATTAGTCTAAAGACATGCTAGAAACTTTAAACATGCTTCGAGTTTTAAGATAATTCTAGTAAAAAAAAGGGGAGGGGCATTATGTGCTTAACACCATTGATTCAATGACCAGATTAAACACTGATGACCCCGTCAAGGTCATTCAGAGCCTGGGAATGAGTGGTAGCTAGCTTTGATACATTAAAGGGGAGGGATACCTTCAATTCCTTAGATCAAGGGCTCATATAAATAAAAAATTAAGAAAATGCTTCAGTATTCATTCTCAGAGAGTTTAATCATCATTCACAGCTCTTCATTGCACTGATATCAAAGAGTTAAGTCATAATTCCCAAGTTTTGATCATTCTTTAAGAGATAAATCAATGCCGACAACGGTTCATCATTCTCAGTTATCATGCCCAATTAATTAGTTATTGTATGGATTAGTCATCCTTTTCATGTAGTTTTAACCATCGTTTTGAAATGGTTAAGCTGTCTTTCACAAATTGGTTTAGCCATGGTTCTTATATGGTTTAACCTTCACAAATATTTATAACCATTGCTTTCAAACGTTTCAGATTTTCTCTAAAATGGTTCAGCCATTGTTCTCGAATGGTTTACCCAGATTTCTGAAGCGTTATACTTTACTAAGGTTTACTTCTTCATTTTCTTCTAGGCTGGCAGGATTAAAATTACGTCAAGGTAGTTAAGGTGAAATCAAAGTGGCTTAGGTAAGGTTAAGGTAGTTAAGACAAGGCTGAGGTGGTTAAGATGAGGCTGAGGTGGTCAAGACAAGGCTGAGGTGGTTAAAACGAGGCTGAGGTGGTTAAGACGAGGCTGAGGTGGTTAAGACGAGGCTGAGGTGGTTAAGACGAGGCTGAGGTGGTTAGGACGAGGCTGAGGTGGTTAGGACGAGGCTGAGGTGGTTAGGACGAGGCTGAGGCGGTTAAAACGAGGCTGAGGTGGTTAAGACGAGGCTGAGGTGGTTAAGACAAGGCTGAGGTGGTTAAAACGAGGCTGAGGTGGTTAAGACGAGGCTGAGGTGGTTAAGACGAGGCTGAGGTGGTTAAGACGAGGCTGAGGTGGTTAAGACGAGGCTGAGGTGGTTAAGACGAGGCTGAGGCGGTTAAGACAAGGCTAAGGTGGTTAAAACGAGGCTGAGGTGGTTAAAACGAGGCTGAGGTGGTCAAGACAAGGCTGAGGTGGTTAAGACAAGGCTGAGGTGGTTAAGACAAGGCTGAGGTAGTTAGGAGGAGGCTGAGGTGGTCAAGACAAGGCTGAGGTGGTTAAGACGAGGCTGAGGTGGTTAGGACGAGGCGGAGGTAGTTAGGACGAGGCTGAGGTGGTTAAGACGAGGCTCAGACTAGCCTCAACCACTTCAGTGGTTGAAGCTAGGCTGAGGTTGTCTAAGACTGAGAAGAGGGATACCATGGGTGAGAGAAGACAGAGGGAGAGGGGGGAATAAGGCCGAAGTGAGAGAAAACAGTGAGGAGAGGGAGGGAAGTCATAAAATAATAGCATGGAGGCAGTGAGTGAGAGCTACATGAGAAACGAACAGGTTAGTAAGAATGAGGAAGGAGTGGAAGGGATAAATAAACTGCAATAACAAGAAAAATTCAATGATTCACGGATGAACTAACAAAAACTTGGGTTGAATAAGGCACAAATGGTCATAGTTACGACCTTAACAGAAAAGCAAAATTGAACACGGCTCTATCTTCCCAGGAAAGGAGTGTGTTGGAGGGGCACTGACGGTCTCAATCTGTCACTCACAACACTGATAGTCATTTTGGTATTCAATTGCCTATTATCTGGCCACAATGGAAGCCGAATCTTTAGTTCGGTAAATTTTCCGCCCATGCTTGCAAGTGGCTAAAGAAATCAGCAGTTAGCACTCATGAACGCTTATTAAAAGCAACAGTCAATAGGCACTATTTTCAGCTGGGCTGTTAAGACCATTAGTTGAAAAATACCAGAAAGTGTTAATCACTAGCAATAAGTGAAAGTAAAGAAGCAAGCGTGATAGACGAGTTCAAAGCTAGTCAACGACAGCCAGTCTGATATAAGGCTAAGTAGCTGCAGTCAGTTAGGAAAAATGACAATTGAAGCAAAAGAAGGCAAGAGCAGAGTGCTGGACGAGGGAAGACGGAGGTGCACTTACAAGTCGGTGAGCAACAGAAGTGGGATATCCGTAAGAAAACTGCAAGAAAGAACACGCAAGGGATTAGAGTACGGGGAGGAAGAGAGTCCGGGCTATAGTGAGATGTCAAGACTACGGTGGGGTGCAGGGCAGGTTATACTACGCGCACCCCACCACACCCAAGACTATATTGGGGGTGCAAGGCAGGTCAGCCCGCCACACCCACGACTAAGCTTGAGGGATAGTCACCCACAACGACCCTCCACTCCTGCTCACACAGGAGACACCTACTGAATATTAAATATGCTCGGCGATACATCAACTAATGTTGAGGCAAATTACAATAATTAACCTTATTTATCTATAGTGACCAAACATTAGTGAAAGGTCGACTCTGCCGATGCTATTTCTTATTAAAAAACTATTTTTGTAAATTTATTACACAGTGTCAACTTTCATTAAAAGAGAAGCAGAATATCTGCACAGGATCAAGGGAGGGAGAAGGAAACTGTCACTTACAATGGCTATAATACAGATCATTATATCTACTGCATCTTATGTGTCAAGTAAGTCCTAACAGATCTCAGGGACGTATGGGCAGGAGTATAAGGATGAGAGGAGTGGCAAGTTCCTTTGAATATTTACGGTGCTGGACCTTAAGATCGTTTGCATTCTATGCGCTCCAAGAAAAATAAAACATTCACACAGTTTAAATTAGTAAATTTATTCATTATTAAAATACCCAGCATTAATTTAAAAAAAATCACATAAGTGTGTCTAAATTTTTTTTGAGGTCCCCGTAGGCATCAAGACTATTATGTAAAACACGTAAACTACAAGTTACAAGCCTCGGTCTGACAGATCAATTGTGTTATGTCAGTAGAACGCCACTAATTACATGAAGGTAAATAACCTGAAAGCCGTGAGTGATGTGAGCATGACCTATCCTTGATCTACACAGTATTCTCAGTGACGATTCTCGTGAAAAGATGGGGGCTAAATACCCACACTTGTCACACACTGTATAAATTGTTACTGTCTTTAGGGCCCAATGGGCCTGCTACTTTCTAATGCCATATCAATAAATGTGGCCCAAAAGGTTACTGCAAGGGTTACGTCTGCTGTAAAGATTACTAAATATGGAAGCTTTCACCTCAGCATTTATCCGTTCATTATGCGGGCCAATAATATTGTTTAGGGGTCAATAAAATATGTTCGTGTACCTGTCGTGGAGACAGGTAAACTACTAATGCTTCTTAATCTGGGGGTGAATGAACTGTGAAACAGCTCTCGCCACGTGTACATTAAGAGACAACACAAGAAGTGTCAGGGGCCCAAGACTGTTCAACTGCCTCCCAGCATACATAAGGGGGATTACCAATAGACCCCTGGCTGACTTCAAGAAGGCGCCGGATAGGCACCTAAAGTCAGTACCTGATCAGCCAGGCTGTGGTTCTTACGTCGGTTTAAGTGCGGCCAGCCGTAACAGCCTGGTTGATCAGACTCTGATCCACCACGAGGCCTGGTCTCAGACTGGGCCGCGAGGGCGTTAACCCCCGAAACCCTCTCCAGGTATACTCCAGGTATGTCCACCAATCAGAAACTGAGGAGCATAAACTATATGTACACCAAAGACTTGTTTGGTAACCGGGAGCAATACAAGTCCGAATCAAAGATCACAAAATAAACTCGACTATCTAAGAACATAAGAATGGAGGAACACTGCAGAAGGCCTACTGGCCCATACAAGGCAGGTCCTTATCAAAACCATCACTACCTAAGAATTTAATGTATAATGTGATCCTTTATTGACAACGTTTCGCCCAACGTTTATCAGTTTGTCAGTAAATATCTTTATCGTCAATTTATGACCAGAATCCTCCTCTAGCAAAGTTGACTGAGCCATTAACAGACATGTGTCTTCATCCACTAACTACAAAACCCCACACACTTCTGGCATCATTCAAGAAGGGCAAGGAAAAATCAAACTCCCCTGACAGCACACACACCCACACCAAATTCCAGGAGGGTAGATGGTATTAAACAGTGAAAGAGCACAGGGAGCCTCCAGTGGCTGAAGGGGTACACCTTGCCTTTCACTTATAAGGACAGTAGCGCCAGCTAGATCTCTGGATGTGTTGAACCTGATACATGTATTACAAACCCTGCTCTCCCAATGGAGATTCAGATAAAGCTGCTTGCCTGAGTCAACATGGGCTTTTGACAGGGAAAAGAAGTGTTAGAAGTTTACCTAGCAACAATGAAATAAGGTTTCTCTCACAAGCTAACTACTCACTAAATATCTCTAAAAGAATCATTCGTACAAGCAAACAACAATATTCCCTAATAGGTTATAGTACTCAGTGTCAGTTTAAACAATTATCTATTGAAATGTTAAAATTAAGACTTAAAAGTTCACAAGAGGACCAGGCAGGCATCTCGGTAATAATACCAACCACAACGAAATCGGGAGGCTAAAGCCACTGATGGATAATAAAAATATCTACCAAAGCCATTACGGAAACATCCATTCAGGAAGTCCTCGAGAGGACGAGTAACAGCTGCCTGGTCTAGAGAGACTCGCAGAGGGTAAACTTGGAAAAGTGAGAGGACCAGCAGAAGGTAATTAGCAGTATCATACAAAATAAACGCTGTATTCCAGATATAAGCAGCACCAGGAGGGAAAGGAGACGCACAAGACGTGAGATTTATATCTGGGAATAACACAGTTGCCACATGCTTTGTCTGTTGCAAAGAAATCAGCGAGATAAAGGTAACTAATGCCCTAGGCAGCCTGTACCTCAGTAGCGACCAAGAAGGAAACTTTTCTGCATAAGGTAGCTCACTCTCTTCATGGTCTGATTAAACTAGACGGAAGGCTTTTGCCGGAGACCCACAAAGATCTCAAACCTGAGTGCTGTTCAATACCCAGGAGCTGTATGGTCCTTATGGCTTTAGAACAGTTACTTGAATATATTTATAATAGCCTAATACTCCAAAATCGTTTTAAATCTCTAACTCCCGAGGACCATCCACGTTCCTTGAGGGAGGTACTTTATCTTGGGAGGATGGCAGAAGATGAACTCCCATAAAGAAGCATGAGGAAAACGGCAGCCCACTGACCAGGGTCCCAGGGCCTTCGGGCAAGTCAGTGTAGTTATGGGAGGATGTGGGGGGAGAGGGGGAAGGGTTGGACAGTGACCAATCACGGAGGTTGGAACTGGAACTCTCGAAATAAGGGGCAGGGGTCATCAACCAAACTTGGTTCACTACCAGGTATTCCTGGCAGATGAACCTAAGGGGTTATTTCACATGAAAAAACAAACCCCACCATCATTAAGAAAATAATTACCTGAATGGAAAAAGAGAACACAATAAGTTGCTGGAACAGCCGACGAAACCACAAGCACTGTGGCTGAAAACAAAGTGGGGAGAGGATCATTCTTCCTCCCGAGTCAGGATGCTGAATCTCCTAAGAAAAGTGGATCCCAAAATAACAGGATCCTGCCCACTTTGTGACTGTTGCTGCGTAGGACCTGCCTGGGTACAGGCGGTATGCCTGCTTGCTGGCTTCAGATAACACTCTTCTTTAAAATGTACACCTTGAGCAGCAAAGCACTTTTACCCATGCACTGAGGATCAATAGCAATACGATTACCCTAACAGGTACAATACTGCATCACCCATATTCAGGAGTGGACGATGTCTAACTCCAGCCCACAGGTGATGTACATGTTTAAAGTGGTCTTACATTTAGCCCCCTAATGGCCAAATATATGGAACTAAGCCCTACAAAGGAAAGGGAAGACAGTTCTTAATGTCAAGGTTCCTCCTCCTAAAATCGATGTCAGAAGTTCCTAACACTTAAATGTGAGTACCAGGTAACTGATGTTCGTTCTTATTATTCTCACATTTATGCTCAAGCCAACGAGACCTGATTTCCAGGCAATGTTTTGATTAGTGTGTGAGGAGAGGGCTTTGCTACCTAGTGTTACGGTGAGGAGGGCCCCAAAGTCAGCTACAGGCTACTTTGCGGCCCTCCGAGGGTCGCACCATTACATGTATGAGTCAACATACCAACGTAGAAGTTTTTTCCACCTACCACTGAGCTCTTGAACTGCACCAAGTATTCTGCCACATTTGCTTCACTGGCAAAGTCATGAAGCCGCAGCTATGCAACTTAATGTGGTAAGGGCTAACCCCCACACACTATTAACCATATCGATATTCTTTTCAGAATCACAAAAAATAAGAGCTTCTTTCTAAGCTAGAAGCAACAGCTACTTTCACGTAGGACACCTAAGCAAGTTCAACTCTTGCCTCAAGAGTCAAGAGATCATCAAAAGACAGTGTTCGCTCTTTGTTACATTGTTCGTGCGTAAGTCGTCAGGACAGGTAACAATATCAGAGAAACGCAGAGAGATGACCCAAAACAAACTGAACATCTACCTCAAAGTCCTAGCACCCCAACTAGAGAGACTTGAGGAACTAACATTCCCAGGGGCCACTAAGTACCCTACGTGGTGCACGTGGTGGGGTGAGTCCCACAGAATTACCTGAAGAAAACTTAGGAAACACTTCTGTTTAGAATAGTACATCCAACATTGACACCATTCAGCTAAAATAGGTGGAGCGAGCCTCCAGTAGCACTCGCATCATAAATGAATACAATGATGACCTTCAAGTGGAGTGACAGCCACCATAACACAGCATACAATGACCTTCAAGTGGAGTGACAGCCACCATAACACAGCACACAATGACCTTCAAGTGGAGTGACAGCCACCATAACACAGCACACAATGACCTTCAAGTGGAGTGACAGCCACCATAACACAGCACACAATGACCTTCAAGTGGAGTGACAGCCACCATAACACAGCACACAATGACCTTCAAGTGGAGTGACAGCCACCATAACACAGCACACAATGACCTTCAAGTGGAGTGACAGCCACCATAACACAGCACACAATGACCTTCAAGTGGAGTGACAGCCACCATAACACAGCATACATACAAGGTTAGGCAAGGTTTGTTAGAAAAAGTGTTTAATGACGTGGGTCTTAGTCATATGATGACCCGCAGCTGGAGCTTTTGGTCATCTGACCGAGGCCTTCCGCTGGCTTACCAGTTCACCCCCTTAAAAATTATGGTTATGGTTATAACCATTAGCAGACACACAAGAGGAGAGTAACATTTTTTACCCCCTTAGAAAAAGTGTCTTATAACCCCCACCTCCACTCCACCTCAACAACACCGGTTCGCAGAAGCTCTCAGACAAGCACTCGAGGAGTTCAGCAAGCTGACTCGAGACAAGCAGTGACTCGACAGCTACTCGAGACAAGCAGTGACTCGAGACAAGCGTGACTCGAGACAGCAGATCGAGACAGTGACTCGAGACAAGCAGTGACTCGAGACAAGCAGTGACTCGAGACAAGCAGTGACTCGAGACAAGCAGTGACTCGAGACAAGCAGTGACTCGAGACAAGCAGTGACTCGAGACAAGCAGTGACTCGAGACAAGCAGTGACTCGAGACAAGCAGTGACTACACATACCAAGAACAGCGCTACTATTCCAAGTTACGTTAAATATATGACAAATACAGGATGTTAGTGCTACAAACGTTACTAATGATAAAGATTATAAATTAAAATTAAAAATCATATAAAATAATACAACATTTTAGTCATAATCCGAGAGTTAACATATGATAAATGAAACTGAGAATTATGATAAAGTTCGATAATGAACAGGAAACAATTGACGAAAAGAACTAGGGGAAATAAATAAAACAAAAAAAGAGAAACAAGAAACAAAAAGAATCCGAGGTAGAAGTGGAAGAAATAGGAAAAGAAATAAAAGAAAAAGGAAAGGAAGGGGAGGAGGGGAAGAATTGGAAGAAATTAAGAGTTAAATAAGGAAAGGGAAGGGGAGGGAGAGAGAGAATGTGGCGGAGAATGAGAAATCTATGAAGGAGGCGAGAATCAAAGTGTACAGTGTGTGCGACAGAATTTTTGAAACTTGCCAGTGTAAGTGATGTGTGCACAGTACATGATGTGCGACAGTGTACAGTGATGTGCGACAGTGTACAGTGATGTGCGACAGTGTACAGTGATGTGCGACAGTGTACAGTGATGTGCGACAGTGTACAGTGATGTGCGACAGTGTACAGTGATGTGCGACAGTGTACAGTGATGTGCGACAGTGTACAGTGATGTGCGACAGTGTACAGTGATGTGCGACAGTGTACAGTGATGTGCGAGCCCAACTGTGTACAGTGATGTGGACCACATCGTGTACAGTGATGTGAGAGTACCACTCCAGTGTACAGTGATGTGCGAGTTGCCCACACTCCAGTGTACAGTGATGTGAGTTGACCACACTCCAGTGTACAGTGATGTGAGAGTTGACCACACTCCAGTGTACAGTGATGTGAGAGTTGACCACACTCCAGTGTACAGTGATGTGAGAGTTGACCACACTCCAGTGTACAGTGATGTGAGAGTTGACCACACTCCAGTGTACAGTGATGTGAGAGTTGACCACACTCCAGTGTACAGTGATGTGAGAGTTGACCACACTCCAGTGTACAGTGATGTGAGAGTTGACCACACTCCAGTGTACAGTGATGTGAGAGTTGACCACACTCCAGTGTACAGTGATGTGAGAGTTGACCACACTCCAGTGTACAGTGATGTGAGAGTTGACCACACTCCAGTGTACAGTGATGTGAGTGACCACACTCCAGTGTACAGGATGTGAGTGACCACACTCCAGTGTACAGTGATGTGAGAGTTGACCACACTCCAGTGTACAGTGATGTGAGAGTTGACCACACTCCAGTGTACAGTGATGTGAGAGTTGACCACACTCCAGTGTACAGTGATGTGAGAGTTGACCACACTCCAGTGTACAGTCACACTTGTAATATGGTGACAGTTTTAGTGCCCACTGTATTTGTGCCCTCATGTCACCACAGGTGTGAAGCAACGTCCCATGTTTATATTGCTTATGATGTGAGCACAGTTGCAACATCGTCACTCTTGATACACTAATGATTAACCGTGATCAATAGTCATGTTGCACAAGATAAATAATGGAAGAACATTTGCAGAGAAGAACTTTGGTAAGTTCCAGCTGTGGAACACTGACTAGACAAATGAGACATTTATGCAACATTTGTGTATCTTTATTCTGTAAACGTTTCGCCAGCCAGTGGAAGCGCTTCTTCAGTCCAATGCCGAGAAAGGTGGAAGATGAGTAGTTGAGGTAATCAGTCCCTCAGCTTGGAGTCTATGTCTTGGTAAAATGTTACCAGAATAAAGATACACAAATGTTGTACATGTGTCTTATTTATGAACTTGTCGGTTTTTATTAAACTATTTATTCAAACTGACTAGAGAAGCTTATTCCAAAGGTGAATCGTCTCAAAGTGATTCTCTGGAAATTGTGTCTATCTTGCACCTGTGATCAATAACAGTCTCAAGCTACCTAAAGCTCTCACTTAAGGGGCACGTAAATTCATTTTTCCACTATAATCTACCTTGTCCATAATTATTATCGCATTTGCTTTGCTTTCGTAAGACGAAGTCTAGGATTTTACCATGAATTAAGAAAGTATCCTGGACTTCACCTTACGAAAGCAAAGCTAATGCGATAATAATTATGGACAAGGTAGATTATAGTGGAAAAATGAACATGTTATTAGAAGACTGTGGAACTCGTGCGACCCTTAAACAACAACACTAATCCTTGTTCTAGATCTTACATTTCAGATTTAGGAAAATGACATATTTCGAGTTTAAATTTAAGCCAATCATGGATTCATTTAAAAAAATGTGATTGTATTGTATTGCATTTTTTAAATTATAACACGATTGATGCGCCCCCCCCCCCAAAAAAAAAAGGCTTTTATTTATTCCTTTGAGAAAAACTGTTGAAGGTTTGAAAGGAAAAGATGTTAGATGTCACCTGAACTTCCTAGTATGAAAGACAGATATTTTAATTCTGTAGTCTTACCCAAATGACACCATAAACACAATATAATTAATCAGATAAAAATCTACTATGAATTTTCAGCAATCAGAATACATTAAATTTTGAAATTATAAACTGGGAGGGGAAATATCTAAGACTCGACATTGATAACTCAAGGGGACACAAACCTCACAACACAAACAAGAGGCTTGGGAAGACATCTTGCTACGTCACAGCAAGAGGGTACGACACACCTTTACCATCATCATATAACCACGGGCACAGCAGTCTACAACAGATGGACAACATCCTTGCAACTCCTCACTGTTGAGAAGTGACTGACGTACTGGGCAAGGATCTATCAGGTGGTCTCGCTAAACAAAGGGAAAAAAACTATCTAAATCACAATTCCAGTGAGGTTAGGTGACTATTCACCACACTACTGCCGTATCACTATAGGCGACCACTGTTCACTCTTGGTAAGGCCAAGGCTATGGATTGGTTGGTTTGTCAGGTTTAAGGCCTATCGACTACAAAAGGGTCATGTCACCTATACACCAGCAGTCAAGAATACTTCAATTCATAAAATATGAATTAAAGCAAACTCAACGCACATACAGGCATACACCTTTCGGTGCATATACCATTGCTAGTGGCATATGTGGGTAGGATAAAAAAAAAACTACCCAAACCAGTTTAAGGCACAGGTAGCAGGATTGGGGAGTACTATGGGAAAAAAATGTAACTGCTAGTATGTACTGGGTTGCAAAATGTGTGCAATGAGATCGACAGAAAAAAGTCATTTTTACAAGGATATCAGGATTAAGGATGAAACAGAAGGGAAGAGGGGGATTTCGGTTGACAGAGGGCCGCAGCAAGCGGTTTTGGGGACAATCGGAAGAAGCAAGTGGAAAACCTGAGCGTGGAGTGCAGGGTAGTAGCCTGTAGGTGGGCATGGTGCAGGGCAGCAGGGGCAGGGAGGGATCACGACAACCCAGGCAGTATTTACAGAGTGGGGCAGCTTGGCCGGAGACTTACAGATCTATCATGAACTGGTAGGGCAGCCCTGTGAGAAAGCTGCAAGGAAGCAAGGCGAATGGAAAGTAAGACATGTCAATTACCATTCTTCAAATAATAATTCAATTAATCCCTAGTCAAAAACAACAATTTTTCTAAACTTCTATATAATTCGATATAGGTAGCCAATTCTATAACTTCTAAATTAGTGGAGCTGTTACAAATGAATCTCTAGATAAAATACTGTAAACACGAGGCTACAAAATACTATGATATGAGAACAAATTAAGTTATGTTGAAAAGAAACATTAAGTTCACATGATTAAAGTAATGCTCCCATCAAAGTGGTACTTCTAAATCACTACTCTGCAATTATACTCATTAACAAACTATTTCTAATGCAAATTGAGGTTTCAAAAATTCTACCTGCTCTATGCTCTATATTAACTCATGCATAAAAAGATAAAGATATATATATATATATATATATATATATATATATATATAATGTCGTGCCGAATAGGTAAAACTGATCAATTAGCAAGAACTCATTTAAAATTAAATCCTTCCTAAAATTTTCTGTTTTACGTTTAAATATATATATTTTTTCAATTTATGTTAATGTAAAAATTAATAATTTTGTACCAAAAGAACCTTAGAAAACTTACCTGACCTTATTATAACAAGCACAATTTAATTTAGTCTAATCCAACTAAATATATTTTAGATAAGTTTACACTTTAATAATAAACAAACAATGAAATATATTTTTTATGTTCAGAATGATTGTTGCGAAATTATTGCATACACAAATTTTCGCTTGCCTTATTCGACAAGACGAGCGTTGCAATAATTTCGCAAAAATAATTCTGAACATAAAAAAATATATTTCATTGTGTTTGTTTATTATTAAATTATTGTAAACTTATCTAAAATATATTTAGTTGGATTAGGCTAAATTAAATTGCTCTTGTTATAATAAAGTTAGGTAAGTTTTTAATGTTCTTTTGGTACAAAATTATTAATTTTTACATTAAAATAAATGAAAAAATATAAAAATATATATATTTAAACACATAACAGAAAATTTTAGAAAGGACTTAATTTTAAGTGAGTTCTTGCTAACTGATCAGTTTTACCTATTCGGCACATTATATATATATATTATTTAAAATGTACATACATACACACACTGGGAACTTGCGCACTGCCACTACACATTTTAAATGTTTATATGTATATGGTGGGTACTTTTGCGCTGGCAGGTGTTTATGCACAGTTAGGGCCCCTCAGTGGGCATACTGTACACCCTGCATTTTCGTACAAAGATGGTTTATATACATCAGAGTGCATTATTTACATGCTAGGGCATCTCTGCACAGATTAAGGGATCACTGAGCAGATTAGAGCATCATTGAGCATAGCAGGTTATTGTTAAGGCATGGCTGCGCATACAAGGATATTAATAGGTTGTCAGCGCACATGCCAGGGTGTTACTACGTACGCTAGGGTATCACCGCATAAGTTTAGGGTATCAGCGTGCACAATAGGATATTCCTGCGCATACAAGGGTATCACTGGGTATGTTGGGCCGTCGCGGCGCATCCTCGGGTCAGTGTGCCATGTCAGGCAATTACTGCTCATGTTAGGGGTATCAAGGCACATGCTAGGGTATCACTGCGCACTGCCTCCACGCAGGTTAGGGCACTAATTTTAGTTTTGGGGCATCAGTACACATATGGGGGTATTTCTGAGTATTTTCATGTATTAATCATACTGAGTATCACTGCGGATGATTACGTACCTCAGCACGTATCAACTGTCTGATGATAACTGAGGTATGAATGACGGGTAATAATTGATGAATGATTGATAATTGAAGTATTAATCATGGATGATAACTGATGAAATATGAATGACAATTGAAGTATTAATCATGGATGAAAATTGATGAAAGATGGATGATAATTGTTGGATAATAACCGATGAAGTATGAATGATGAAAGATGGATGATAATTGTTGGATAATAACCGATGAAGTATGAATGATGAAAGATGGATGATAATTGTTGGATAATAACCGATGAAGTATGAATGATGAATACTAATAGACGAATTATGGATGTTACCTGAAGGATAATCGAGAAATAATGGATGATAATTGATGATAATTGATGAATGATTATTGATCAATGATGAATGATAATCGATTAAGGATAATCGATGATAGATGATAAATGATGGGTATACCTGGAGAGGGTTTCCGGGGTCAACGCCCCCGCGGCCCGGTCTGATACCAGGCCTCGTGATAATCGATGATGGATAATTGATGTTAATAACTGATGAATGATAATATAATCGATGAATTATGAATGAAAATCGATAATTGATAATGGATAATTTATGAATAATTTATAAAGGATTATAATTGGTGACTGATGGATGATAATTGCAGTTTGGATAATTATATGATAGATGAAAATCGGTGAATGGATGATAACTGATGATTGAACATGGATGATAATTGAATAAAGCATGGATAATTGATGAATGATAAAGCATGGATAATTGATGAATGATAAAGCATGGATAATTGATGAATGATAAAGCATGGATAATTGATGAATGATAAAGCATGGATAATTGATGAATGATAAAGCATGGATAATTGATGAATGATAAAGCATGGATAATTGATGAATGATAAAGCATGGATAATTGCTGAATGGTAAAGCATGGATAATTGATGAATGATAAAGCATGGATAATTGATGAATGATAAAACATGGATAACTGATGAATAAAAAATGGATGATAATTGATGAATGATAATGAATGATAACTGATAAGGGATAACAAATTATTACATTCATGGGGAGAGCACTACACCCGCAGGGGTCATATATAGCATCTGCCTGGGGGGGGTACGTTAGGCAATCAAGTTCGATCCAAGGGAGGGGAGGTCAGGTGCAGTTCCTTGAATCAAGAGCCCTTCACTGGCATCAAGGAGCCCCCCCCAACCCCCACCCTTGAAGGAATGACGGATGATGATCATTATTGATTTCATGGGAGATGCGCTGCGGAATGGGATGTAATCAGGTTTGATTCGAGGAAAGAAGAATGGATCCAATTCCTTGAAGGTGAATGTTATGTAAATATAATTAAGATTACTGGGCAGGGCATGGTATAACTGCGTGCGGTATGGTATAACTGCGTGCGGTATGGTATAACTGCGTACGGTATGGTATAACTGCGTACGGTATGGTATAACTGCGCAGGGTATGGTATCACGGTGCAGGGCATGGTATAACTACGCAGGACATGTGCATACTGCACAAGGTATGGTATCACGGCGCAGGACATGGTTATCACTGCACACTGTGCGCATTTGAGTGCCAATGCGCCTTTTCGTGTGTCACTGAACGTATTCAAGTACCGCCATAACTACCTATGTCTTGTCGTCTGTGTGAACTGACAAGTCGCTAGTGTACGGACCGTCTTCACATTATAACGTCATAATCCGCACTCTTATTTACACGTGATCCACATCATCGGCCTCATGTATGTCAACATTAACGTCACAGGAAGAATGTACATTCAACTTTTGTCGAGAATAAGAAGTTGCAACACCGTGGCTGCAACAAGTCACTAAAACCCCCGAACTTTGAAGAGGAACCTTATCTGGAGTATACCTGGAGGAGGTTTCGGGGGTCAACGCCCCCGCAGCCCGGTCCGTGACCAGGCCTCGTGGTGGATCAGGGTCTGATCAACCAGGCTGTTACTGCTGGCTGCACGTAAACATTGGAGAGGAAGATTGTAGTGTTAGATTTGTTAACACTTCCATCCGAACTCCAGGATTTGTATTTTTGTCCAATTGCCACCTGAGGCCAGTCATTAAGTGACTTGTTAACACTAACAACCAAACTTTACCGTTATTTCTCATTCATATTGGAGCGCTAAATTCGTAAGCGTCATACAACGCATGTGTAATGGGAGGTAACAAGGGCTGATCCAAAGCTAAGGGATAGTTCCCATTCCCCGCGTCAAGCCACTCTTTCCCTTAAAGGGACTGAAATCTATCACTGTATTAAATTTATTTTAATTTATGACAAAAGTCATGCAATGCGCACACACACACACACACACACACACACACACACACACACACACACAGATAGATAGAGAGAGAGAGATAGAGAGAGAGAGAGAGAGAGAGAGAGAGAGAGAGAGAGAGAGATAGAGAGAGATAGAGAGAGAGAGAGAGAGAGAGAGAGAGAGAGAGAGAGAGAGAGAGAGAGATAGATAGATAGATAGATAGATAGAGAGATAGATATAGATATAGATAGATAGAGAGATATAGATATAGATAGATAGATAGAGAGATAGATAGATAGAGATAGAGATAGATAGATAGATAGATAGAGATAGAGATAGATAGATAGATAGATAGAGATAGAGATAGATAGGATAGAGATATATAGAGATAGAGATAGATAGAGATAGAGATAGATAGAGATAGAGATAGATAGATATAGAGATAGATATAGAGAGATAGAGATAGAGAGATAGAGATAGATAGAGAGATAGAGATAGATAGAGAGATAGAGAGATAGAGAGATAGAGATAGATAGATATAGAGATAGAGAGATAGAGATAGATAGATATAGAGATAGAGAGATAGATAGAGAGAGAGAGAGAGAGAGAGAGAGAGAGAGAGAGAGAGAGAGACACTGTATGAAGCCTTTATCAAGTACGAAGCTTCACACATGATCAAGAAGATGGGTTACCGTTTCAAGTACTTCATTAACAAAGTAACCATGACCAGGTACACTGGTCCGGGGTTCGGCTGTGAATCTCTGAAGGGGCACCATAACCAAAGACGTTTTATTCTGATTTTTTTTTGGGGGGAGGGGGGTGTTGGTGAAATTTCAACTATTTTTAGTTTATTTAGAAAAATAATTATGTAGAATTCACTTAGACTGTGGGCCTCAGCCTGCCCCCAGGGGCCCCAAAGCAGTCTTGTTCCACCTTGCAAAATTTCTCTCTGAGGCCCTGCGGCCTTTCCTGCAATTACTGTCATCACTTATCAGCGTTTTATGCCTTACTTCTCCATTTAACAAACATATGGATGGTTAGGTGAACAGTTATACAGTTTACAGAACACTAGAACAGTGTGGTCAATCAGCGTCGACAGCAAAATGTAGCAATATATCAATACCAAGTGTGGCTATACCAGAACTAACGTACATACACATTACAGGGAACAGAACAATACATAAAAGAACAAAAGTAATCTCAGCAGAGACCTTATCCAGAATTCGATCCAAGAGAAATGATAGTCACTCAACGGAGGAGTTAGCGCTGGCAACGTCAGCAGCAGAGAAATTGCGAGGCAACGGAAGAGTTAGCGCTGGCAACGTCAGCAGCAGAAAAATTGCGAGGCAACGGCTACTGCGTTGAAAGTGTCAACTACCAACGCGGCAGCGTCAGAATCTATTGATATCCAAAAAAAAATCATTACAACTACGAGACAGTCACACTGTAGATATGCACAGCGGTGGTATTTGCAATTAACTATACGGTTCAAACCACATTTAAAATCTTTTACAAGTTATGAGTGATAAGCCACAACAAGTTTTGACGAAATGGATTTTTTTACCAAACGTCAGGCCAAGAAAATGGGAATAAGTTCTTAGTAGGGCAAAGCCACTCAAACTTTCCACCACAGAAAAGTGACGAAGCGTCAGGATGTTAACCAAACTGGTGGATGAATGAAGCAGAGTGAATGGACTGACCTTTGTAAACAAATGCATGAACGGGTGCATGTATATCTGAACACAAGTATGTCTTGGTAGCTGAGGTAAGTTGACTTTGAGCAAGCTTATGATCATTTGTTATACTGAGTGTGAAATAGTCCTTTAATATATACATACTGTATATAAAATATATAGGGCTATATAACCGAAATAGGTAAGTGGTTAAGGTTACACAGACCTATGCATCTTTTTCAAGGGATTTTAAGTGAAGTTTTTGAACACAAGATATGATGGCTTGTGTAACAAGTTTTGAGGAGCGTTGTAGACTTCTAGAGGCAGAGTTAAGAATTGTAAAGGAAGGTGTAATAAGGAATATAATAAAGAATGTTAGGTGATTGGGAGAAACGAAGGGAAATTTTCACAGAAACGAAGGGAAAGCGGTTTCCAGAAGTAGAAGAATGAAACTGAGGAAGGTTGAAGGAGGGTTAGGCAATAGAAATAGTTTTGTTGTTCTTCAGGACAAGTCTGCAAGTAAGAGAACATTCTTGTCGTTGGAGATTATCAGATTTGATATATGGATCTGGCTTTCTGTAATAGTGTTAAGAAGACAAGACAGAAGGTGCGTTTCTCTGGAGCAGGTGTGGGCGATGCAGTGAACACGTTAGATAACATGTCAGGTAGTGAGAATAACTATTATCTGCCCTAGTGCTGGAGGTAATGATGTTGGGAAATGTAAGTGTGAAGATTTGCTGACAAATTAAAAGCAGCTATTGATTTAATTAGGTCAAAGGAACAGGATCCCGATTATATGTAGCATTTTGCCTAGTAGGAGGTAGTGAATGGATATCTAGGACAATTAGGGTAAACTGCTGGCCAGACATGTACTGCAAAGAACTTGAAATTCCATTCATTTACAACTGGGATAATTTCTATGGCAAACATAATATGTATGAAATGGATCGTGTGCATCTCTCTGGTGCATGGGTAAAACAGCATTGACCAATTCACTTGCAGGAGTCATTACTAAACTGTCTAAGATTTTAAAATGTGTGGGGAAACAAAGAGGTAGCAGAATTAGGGGTGGAGAGAGCAAATATTGCCAAAATAAGTTAGGCAAACATTCAGAAAACAAGACAGTTCTTCATAAAAAACGGGAAAATTGGTCTACAAACAAAACGATACAGACAAGAAATGCAAAAACCTTCCTTTTTATCTTTATTGAGAAAACGTTTCGCCATGCAGTGGCTTCATCAGTCCTAAACGAAGAAGAATGGGGGAGATCAGAAGGAGTTTGAAGTAATCAGTCCCTCAGCCAGTAGTCGATGTAATCAGTTTACCTGGAGAGAGTCCCGGGGGTCAACGCCCCCGCGTCCCGGTCTGTGACCAGGCCAGTCCAAAAAGAATACGGAATTTGCGCGAAGAGATAGCTTATATACTGTAGACAGGTGAGGTGAAGCAGTCGTAGGCGATATCACAGTGGACAAATCCACATGTGGAAGTAGGTCATGACTATAGGTTAGGCACGTGAAGAATTCCCAGTATCAAGATACCAAGATGATGTTGTGTCTGACAGGAATGTAGATAAATGGTTCAGAGAACCGAGAAGATTGATGGACTGATTACATCGACTCCAGGCTGAGAGATGGATTACCTCAAACTCCTTCTGATCTCCGCCATTCTTCTTTGTTTAGGACTGATGAAGCCACCGTGTGGCGAAAATTTTCCTCAATAAAGATACCCAAGTGTTGCACATGTGTAATTCATCAACCTGTCGGTTCTCTGAACCATTTATCTACATTCCTGTCTTGTAGATGTTATTTGTACTGTTAATTAAGGTGAGGACGTAGGAGAGACATTTTCAAACTTCTTGAAGTTGCTTCCGGAGAGGTGGTAAACTTGTGTTTTGTTTCCAAAGGTGAATTGTGTGGTTTGATGAACTCAAGTACTTGTGTTAGCGTGAAACGATGTGGTGACATACAGGTAAACTTGACAGTCCCAACACAGAGCCCTTTATACAGCTCCGTGCAGGTCACAGTATAACCATTAGATGGAGAGGTGCAGAAGGTTAGGTTGTCCCATGTGGGCGTACTGGAATGAGTGTCTTCCTCATCCTCTCCTTCGGAAAAGGATTCTGTAAGTGTCTTTTCATAGGTACTGGCAGGTGGTTGTGATCTGTCAGCAGTGGTGAAATGTGTTGGTGGATTGTCGGCTGGGTGGGAGGCGGTGGTTGAGTCAGTAGGATCTTCGTTGTCGTCGATGGAAGCAGTGGGGGTTGTACAGGAACAGTTGCTTGGGCAGAGTAAGGAGACAGGTCTGCAGGTACAGTGAAGTTCACAACGTTGGATACAATCTTGAGAATGTCAGCCGAAGTCAGGAAAGATGAAGGAAGACATTTTGTTTAGTCGGAAGAGTTCGTTGATAGTAGAGTTAAATGCACCAGGGTTTGCAGCATTTGCAAGGTGTGCACACACCTTGTAGTTAAGGCATGTTGGAGCAGTGGTGGCAATGCAGGATTTGAAATTGTGGCCTTCTTTCCCAGAGTTTGAACAGAATTTCCTGTCCTTGAGGGAGTCCTTGGTAGTATGGTTGTAAGAGTAGCAGGTCCAGTAAGTGAAGACGTGTGTGTAACGTTCTGGTCCTATGTGGTTTGGGTGTATGTGGTATTAAGAGATGGCCAGTCCGTCAGAGAGAGCTTGGGCAGCCATGGAGTTGTCTGAGAAAGTGATTTTAATCATGGAGGCGTTAGGAATCTTGGTAATACTGTCTACCGAGGCCCAGGTATTCGGTTCTTCGAGAGATGTCATCAGTGCTTCATTGGAGAGACATATCACGATCTCGTCAAGTCGTTTCACAAAGACGGATCGTTTCGCCTTCACGAATGGAGATGAAGATATGGTGATTTGTCGGTCTTGGTAGCAGAGTTGTCCATAAACTTAGATGCTTCAGTGTCGTCAGTACAGACCACAATGGAGTAATTCAACGAATGAATCACCGTAAATTTGACGTGAAAGCAGGTCCTTACGCTACGGTCTGGAGTTCTGAGACTCTCTGACCGCGGGTTCGAACCCCACCCGTGGTATGTGGTAGCTAAACTTAGCTTGGAGTCATTAATTGCTCCATTTGCTGGCTTGATTTTCACACAATACAATAGCATCGTGTGGAAGAAGAGGTGGTGCTTGTAGGATATAGATTCCCCTCCCCAATGGGGATCGAAGGGAAACTTCTTGATAAGGAGCACCTGTTACCTGACTGTGGCGAGGTCGCAGTGCGAATGTGTATGAGAGAACACGAGAGAAAGCGAAAGTGTGTATCTGATATGGGTGCGTGCATATACAGTAGATGCTAATACACACTGACGTATAATTGCTGTGCACGAACAGTTGACTACACACTCCTTATCTCTATCTCTCTATCTCTTCCTCCCCTCGTTCTGTTGCTTCTCTCCCAGTGAGACTTTAGGAGGGTTGCCCGCCGCCACACTGCCTTCCACGCACTCAGAGTATGTGGGCGTGTGTGACAGCTTGAACCAACAAACATGCCACCTTAACACACACACATTCTCCACCTGCTCACCACAACTCCACTCTTACCAACATAATCACCCACAGCGTCGCCACTACTATCACTAGAATTCCAAACATCCCTTCATCTTGTTTAAACCCCACCCCTGTAACTATACCATCACTCTAGGCTTTATCTGATAGCATCTAACTCTCCCAGCCAACGGTGAACCTACCTGAAGTCTCTTCCGGAGGTCACCGCCCCCGCGGCCCGGTCCCTGACCAGGCCTTCTGGATGCTGGCCTGATCGATCAAGCTGTTAGTGCCCGCCGCCCGTAGTCCAACGTATGCATCACAACCCGGCTGACCAGGAACTGTATTTGAAGAATCTATCGAGTTCCCTCTCGAAGACAGCTAGGGGTTTGTTCATTATCTCCCTTATATATGAAGGGATAGTGTCGAAGAGTCGTGGGTTCGCTCAGTGTACTCATCACTCCCTCTGTTTTTTTTTTTTCATTTGACATATCCTTCACCGTCCACCAAGCCTCCTGTCGTTATAAGTAGTAATTTTGGTGTGCAGGTTTAGGACCAATCCCTCCAGTCATTTATATATCTTTCTCGCCTACTTTCTAAAGAGTACACCTGAGGAACTTTAGGTGCTCACAGTAATTTAAATACTTAACTGAGCTTATACGAGCTGTGACGGTTCTCTATACACTTTCCAGCTCAGCAATTTCACTTATCTTAAAGGGGGCCGTTAGTACACAGCAATAATCCAGGCTAGACAGAACGAGTGACCTGAATTGTATCATTGGCTGCGATAACAACACTGTTGTTCTCCTTGAACGTGAGATTTTCTGTCATTATTGCTCCCAGGTCTCTCACATTTGATTTACGTTCTATAAGTAGTTTAATTATACCTTACAGTCCGACCTATCTTTCATTTCCTCCATTCTTCCGTAACTAATAACCGGAATTTATCCTCACTGATCATCATATTGTAGTCAGTAGCCCACTGACTATGGATGCCACTTTCATACAAATTCTAGGATCTTCCGCAAAGAATAATACATTGCTATGATTGACTCCTCGATGTCAAATAAATGAATAAGGAAAAAAGTGGGACAAGTACCATGTCTTGGACAGCTTTTCACAGAAGCAGTCATTGATTTCACTCTGTTTACTATTACTCTTTGGGTTTTATTTGTTAGGAAGTTAAATATCCATCTGCTCACCTTCCCAGTTATTGATTTTACACTCATTTTATTGTGTAATTACCCAATGATCTCACTTGTCAAAGGCTTTTGCAAAATCGGTGTACACTACAACTGCATTTTGCTGGTCCTCAAGTACGTCCAAAACTATGTCATAAAGTTCAGGATTGTATAAATACTGTGATCCCAAGTGATTGTAACCTTTTTAACACTTTTAAAATCTTGATAATGTAGGGCTATTTGTCTACAGATTTTGCAGTTGCTTTACTGTCACCATTGTGGAGTGGAACAATATTCAGTGGTTTTTAATTAGTATGGGTTGATTCCCGTGTCTAGGTTTCTTTTCTGTATAACAATTAAGGCACATAAGAATTTCATATAATTCTTGATAAATATCGAGTACCATGAGTCTGGGCACAGGGTGGAGTGCATGGGTATGCAATCAATGGCTTCGAAGTCAAGTGAACAGTGAAAATAGAGCGAAATGAAGTAGGAATAATAGAAAAACCCAAGCTTGTATTGGACTATACCTTACAGAATGACCTCAAGGTTAAATTTTCTAACCTCAAGTCAAACACTTAAAAGGTATTTATTAAGAAAAAATTCCTAATGCCTTAAGTGTTTGCACATGTGTCAATTCCTCACGAATTCTTATACTGCTTCAACCCATATCGCCACTACTACTACTATTACTACCACCACCACCCTCGCGGCTTCAATTACCACCTGACTCCTGTCACTATATGTATACTAGTTTCTTAGTTATCTCTGTATCAGGACTGAAGAAGCCACTCAGCCACTCATGGCGAAACTTTTCCTTCAATAAATGTCCTGAACTATAAATGTGTTTTTTTTCCACACGCCCAGGATCTTTCATAGTTGCAGTCAACGAAAGATCCTGGTGAGCTTCGCAGATAATGTCCCCTCCCTGAAATACTCAACATTATTTACAGCAAAAGTACTAGAAACCATACAATTTACACAAACAACAGACAAGTACAAATACGAACTGCACACCTTAAAATAAGAAGCTTCAGCAAATCCAATCTCATCAAAAAGAAGAAACAAAACAAGATTAAACTCACACACAACTACAGCATTTATAATACAGATAAGGTTATATACACCGAGAGGTTTCTCTCTAGGTATAAGCAGAGTTTACTCTAATTCCTATTTTTGAGAGTAAAGTATCCTTGACTGATGGTGAACAAGTTACTTACAAAGATACAACGTCAGCAAGAGATTTACGAGGACGTATGAAAAAGAACTGTCACATGTACAATCGAAGATGTATACGCATCGAAAAATATACACCAAATCCCAGAGACACAAATGTTAGGGAAACTACGAAGCTGAGTACAAAATATAAAGGGAAGACAATACCCTGGGACCGTATACTGGACGCTATTGAATATCTTACCCCTTGAGCCAAAACTCGAAACCCAGATCAGTTTTTCATATTCCTACCCTGCAGCTGAGACAAGCTCCAGGACAACTACTGCACTGCCTACCCTGCAGCTGAGACAAGCTCCAGGACAACTACTGCACTGCCTACCCTGCAGCTGAGACAAGCTCCAGGACAACTGCTGAACTGCCTACCCTGCAGCTGAGACGAGCTCCAGGACAACTACTGTACTACCTACCCTGCAGCTGAGACATGCTCCAGGATAACTACTGCACTACCTACCCTGCAGCTGAGACAAGCTCCAGGACAACTACTGTACTACCTACCCTGCAGCTGAGACAAGATCCAGGATAACTACTGCACTGCCTACCCTGCAGCTGAGACAAGATCCAGGATAACTACTGCACTGCCTACCCTGCAGCTGAGACATGCTCCAGGATAACTACTGAACTGCCTACCCTGCAGCTGAGACAAGCTCCAGGACAACTACTGCACTACCTACCCTGCAGCTGAGACAAGCCAGGGACTTTACTCTTCTCGTTACTTATGACGATAAAAAAGATGTCCGCTTGATTAACATATAATTAGTGTGGATGATGTTTAGATAAAATTGATTTTAGGTGTGGATTAATTAATATTATATTGTAGAAGTGAGAGGTTTTAGGTGGGAAAAATGTATTTTTCAGGTAAAGATGATTAACCGATAATTAATGTTTGGCGATTATTAATAGATATCGATCGTTTCTTTGATGGGTCGTACAAAACTCTCCCTTCACAGCCCGGTACAGCTTCATGTGTGTTGTGTGTGTGTGTGGTGACAAAGCTCCTTACCCGTGAAGGGGCGCCCATCTGTTGAGTGTCTCTACACTCACCTAACATCTACTTCCGCTCTTTAGGTTTTTTCTTTTGTTTTACTGTTTCTTCCCTCTGGTGGTGATGAGTGACGTTACGTCACCTGCAGTTGTATCATCCAGTTCACGTAAGAACTGCTCTGTCTTAAGAGATTCTTAATTGCTCTTGGTATTTTCTTAATTCTACCTGTTATTTTATGAAGATATGGATCACTGTAATTTCTCTGAGTAATGTTGCTCCAGTGCAGTTGTTCCTTATCCTCTGGATATTTTATCTTGTAATGTCTACATCTTCGTCTATAGTTTAATATTGATTTTTTGTTGTTTCTCAGTCTTTAATTTCTCTGGCTTGGTCAGCAGAGTGGATCTGAACAATCATAAATTCATATTTAATTTCGTGAGTAGACGTAGTGTCGACGTTGTAAGACTACCGTGGAAGCCACGGGAAGGTATTGCACCACTCAACTCAACGGTACTTGGCTATAATCCTCTTCCATTTATCAACTTGTCGATTTCCAGGAAGAAACACACTTTTCATTTGGCAGAAGACTGTTTCATGCCAAGTGTTATCTCTCACTATTTGATTTATGGACACCTAAGAAGCCAGCTACGAGGATTGGCTACAGTATTTCTGGCGCTTTGAGGATTTATTATAGTTTAGCGATTTAGCGAGGATTTAAGTCTCTTGAAGATGTATCGTCTTCCTTCACCCTAAATGTTCAACGTAATATATATCCTGCGTGAACAACACTTGTTCCATTTTTAATATTTAGTTTTGTCCATAATTTTATTCACTTTTGGATTTAATATTTTTATTTTTTAAAGATTTAAAATTTTATCAATAATTAATTCACTTTTTTTCAGTTATTAATGGTTATTTATTTTTATTTATTCGCAGGGAGAGTCTATCTTGCCATCACTCCCTTGGCAACGAGGATGTAAGCTGCTAAGACTCGGGTAATGTCACTCAGTGGACTTATAGCTGCCCTCTGTCAGTGCCTCACCCCCCCCCCATCCCCTCATATCCACACACCAGCGGTGTCAGTGCCTCCCCCATCCCCTCATCTCCACACACCAGCGGTGTCAGTGCCTCCCCCCATTCCCCTCATCACACACCAGCGGTGTCAGTGCCTCCCCATCTACACACACCAGCGGAGAGGTAATTTCAACATTATAATAATAAACTCCAGCCTGTGTACTGCAATAGGACAGGGTGACACAGCTCACCTTTGTTCCCACCAATTATCACAAGACAGTGTGGTAACAGTGCACATTATTGTTATTTCTAGATCAAAGAAAAGTTGCGAACAAAAAGTCTGTGGGAATTAACAGTGACGCAGAGTAACACTGATCCTTCAGTCAGTATAAAACTGATCACTGAACGAAACTGAGCATGACAAGTTTATACAGTGTACACACACACGTACACACGTACACACACACACACACACACTTCACAATAGTGACAAGTGTCTAATGTGTATAAATAAAAGGAAAGTCTTTGAAATAGAATAGTGCAACTTTGTAAAAAATGGTTAAACATCTGAATAAAGTGTTATGTATAGAAAAGCAACTTTAAATGTGTGTTATACAGTACGCTTTATACACTTGCTTTTAGTTCATGCTTTTACAGAACCTGATAATACACAAACACGCACACTGAGAGAAAGAAACGTATGACGACGTTTCGAACCTACCTGGACCATTAACTAGTCGGTCCGAAACGTCGTCATAAGTTTCTTTCTCAAGTGTGCGAAACATCTGTGTATTCTTCCAGTCACGGTATTCTGCCTTTTTAGTCTTCAAAAACTGCTTTATTGCAATTTTTTTTATCTAAATTCTAAATACTATTGAAAATTAAGTTATGCCTTAAAACGTAAAAAGTATTCTTTGTTGAACTTATTATTATGTCTATATTATGATACGTTATTTAAGTTAGGATACGTTAATTAATACGTTAATTAATACTATGATACGTTAATTAATACTATGATACGTTAATTAATACTATGATACGTTAATACTATGATACGTTAATTTATATTAAGTTATGATACGTTAATTAATATTGTTTTATTTTATTTTTTTATTAACACATCGGCCGATTCCCACCAAGGCAGGGTGGCCCGAAAAAGAAAAACTTTCATCATCATTCACTCCATCACTGTCTTGCCAGAAGGGTGCTTTACACTACAGTTATAAAACTGCAACATTAACACCCCTCCTTCAGAGTGCCGGCACTGTACTTCCCATCTCCAGAACTCAAGTCCGGCCTGCCGGTTTCCCTGAATCCCTTCATAAATGTTACTTTGCTCACACTCCAACAGCACGTCAAGTATTAAAAACCATATGCCTCCATTCACTCCTATCAAATACGCTCACACATGCTTGCTGGAAGTCCAAGCCCTCGCACACAAAACTTCCTTTACCCCTCCCTCCAACCTTTCCTAGGCCGACCCCTACCCCGCCTTCCCTCCACTACAGATTTATACACTCTCGAAGTCACTCTGTCTCGTTCCATTCTCTCTACATGTCCAAACCACCTCAACAACCCTCCTCAGCTCTCTGGACAATCGTTTTGGTAATCCCGCACCTCCTCCTAATTTCCAAACTCCGAATTCTCTGCATTATATTCACACCACACATTGACCTTAGACATGACATCTCCACTGCCTCCAGCCTTCTCCTCGTTGCAACATTCATCACCCATGCTTCACACCCATATAAGAGCGTTGGTATAACTATACTCTCATACATTCCCTCTTTACTTCCATGGACAAGGTTCTTTGTCTCCACAGACTCGAAGTGCTCCACTCACCCTTTCCCTCATCAATTCTATGATTCACCTCATCCTTCATAGACCCATCCGCCGACATGTCCACTCCCAAATATCTGAATACATTCACCTCCTCCATACTCTCTCCCTCCAATCTGATATCCAATCTTTCGTCACCTATTCTTTTTGTTATACTCATCACCTTACTCTTTCCTATATTCACTTTCAATTTTCTTCTTTTACACACCCTACCAAATTCATCCACCAACCTCTGCAACTTCTCTTCAGAATCTCCCAAAAGCACAGTGTCATCAGCAAAAAGCAACTGTGACAACTCCCACTTTGTATTTGCTTCTTTATCTTTTAGCCCAACACCTCTTGCCAAGACCCTCGCATTCACTTCTCTTACAACCCCATCTATAAATATATTGAACAACCACGGTGACATCACACATCCTTGTCTAAGGCCCACTTTTACTGGGAAATAGTCCCTTCCCTCCTACACACTCTAACCTGAGCCTCACTATCCTCATAAAAACTCTTCACTGCTTTCAGTAACCTTCCTCCTATTCCATACACCTGCAACATCTGCCACATTGCCCCCTATCTACCCTATCATACGCCTTTTCCAAATCCATAAATGCCCAAAAACATCTTTACCCTTATCCAAATACTGTTCACCTATATGTTTCACTGTAAACACTTGGTCTACACACCCCTACCTTTCCTAAAGCCCCCTTGTTCATCTGCTATCCTGCTTTCTGTTTTACTCTTAATTCTTTCAATAATAACTCTACCATACACTTTACCAGGTACACTCAACAGACTTATTCCCCTATAATTTTTGCACTCTCTTTGTCCCCTTTGCCTTTATACAAAGGAACAATACACGCTCTCTGCCAATCCCTAGGTACCTTACCCTCTTCCATACATTTATTAAATAATAGCACCAACCACTCCAAAATTATATCCCCACCTGCTTTTAACATTTCTATCTTTATCCCATCAATCCCAGCTGCCTTACCCCCTTTCATTCTACCCACTGCCTCACGAACTTCCCTACACCCACAACTGGCTCTTCCACACTCCTACAAGATGTTATTCCTCCTTGCCCTACACACGAAATCACAGCTTCCCTGTCTTCATCAACATTTAACAAATCCTCAAAATATTCTCTCCATCTTCCCGATACCTCTAACTCTCCATTTAATAACTCTCCTCTCCTATTTTTAACTGTCAAATCCATTTGTTCTCTAGGCTTCCTCAACTTATTAATCTCATTCCAAAACTTTTTCTTATTTTCAACAAAATTTGCTGATAACATCTCACCCACTCTCTCATCTGCTCTCTTTTACATTGCTTCACCACTCTTTAACCTCTCTTTTTCTCTCCATATACTCTTCCCTCCTTGCATCACTTCTACTTTGTAAAAACCTCTCATATGCTAACTTTTCTCCTTACTACTCTTTTACATCATTCCACCAATCGCTCCTCTTCCCTCCGCACCCACTCGCCTGTAACCACAAACTTCTGCTGAGCACTCTAACACTACATTTTAAATCTACCCCATACATTTTCGACCCCATTGCCTACACTCTCACTAGCCCATCTATCCTCCAATAGTTGTTTATATCTTACCCTAACTGCCTCCTCTTTTAGTATATAAACCTTCACCTCTCTTTTACTTACTGATTCTATTTTCCTTGTATCCCATCTACCTTTTACTCCCACTGTAGCTATAACTAAAAAGTGATCTGATATATCTGTGGCCCCTCTATAAACATGTACATCCTGAAGTCTACTCAACAGTCTTTTATCTACCAATACATAGTCCAACAAACTACTGTCATTACGCCCTACATCATATCTTGTATACTTATTTATCCTCTTTTTCTTAAAATATGTATTACCTATAACTAAACCCCTTTCTATACAAAGTTCAATCAAAGGGCTCCCATTATCATTTACACCTGGCACCCCAAACTTACTATTAAGTTATGATACTGGGTGTATATCTAACCTCTAACTCCCCCGCCCTCCTCCCCTACTCTACTACTGCTATTCTCCTTGCCTCCTTTGCACTCTCCCTCCCTCTATCCATCGCCTCCTTCCTTTCTCATCTCGTCTTTGTCTTCTTCCTGTTTTTACTCTTCGTCTGCTTCGTTTTGCCGACTTTAGGAAAAGTGATTTTTTATGTGTAAATACAAAGTATTTTTAGCTATGTTAGAAAAGGAAGGAGGTGGAGGAAGAAAAGGAAGGAGGTGGAGGAAGAAAAGGTAGGAGGTGGAGGAAGAAAAGGTAGGAGGTGGAGGAAGAAAAGGAAGGAGGTGGAGGAAGAAAAGGAAGGAGGTGGAGGAAGAAAAGGTAGGAGGTGGAGGAAGAAAAGGAAGGAGGTGGAGGAAGAAAAGGAAGGAGGTGGAGGAAGAAAAGGTAGGAGGTGGAGGAAGAAAAGGTAGGAGGTGGAGGAAGAAAAGGTAGGAGGTGGAGGAAGAAAAGGTAGGAGGTGGAGGAAGAAAAGGAATGAGATTGGAGAGGAGGATAAGAAAGGAAAATGGTAATTAAGATTAAGGGAGAATAAGGGACGATAAAAGAGGATGAGGAAGGATATGGGATGAATAAGATGAGAATGAGAAGGATAAGGATGATAGGAGAAAGAATGCGAAATAAGGACGAGGATAGAAGGAAAATGATGGAAGAATGAAGAATGATGAGAGAGAAGGAAGGACGAGGAAGGTTAAGTCAGGAAAAAAGAAAAACTAAGAAGAGAAGCATAAGAGGAGGCTGGAACTAGCGTCTGGTAAGCGTCTAAAAATACAGTTGTTACGTCAGTAGTGGAGGCAGCTCTCAGGGACTGATGACCTATTATTGGATGTCACTAATAACAACTGTCTTCTTCTATCACTGCTATTTTAGACTTGTGCATCTTTCTTAATGCCAGCTACTTCTCTCTTATTATTCAGGCTCATTACACATGTTTACATTCTCAAAATTGTCGTATATATTAACTAATTTGTAAATTAACTTAGCATTTGACTTTTTTTGGCTTATACTAACTTATTTCCGTCGGGGTCTTGTAAAAATATCTCGTTCAAGGGAAGGTGGAGTGTGGCTTGATGCTGGTGATAGACTCTTGATGAGAGGAATTGAAGCTACCCTTCCCTGCCTAGAATCAAACCTTTTCACCTCCCATTCTCACATGCTGTTCGACCTCTTACTGGTTACAATTTCCATGAATATATCTTAAACAATAAACCTAGACGAAGGTGTTTAAAGCAACCACCAGCGTCCTCGAAGCTGTCATCAGTTATAAGAAAGAGGTAAATGTAAGATTCTTGGCCTTGTACATCTTACACACCTGGTGGGTTCTCCCTTGAAAGAGAGACTGATAGATCATACTCCTGTCTGTCCCCTTGTAGGGTAACCTCACTGACCACTGCCGTCATAATGCAGTGTGTCTTTCAGTTTTATCCTTTCTTCTCTATTTGTTGACCTCCTTTGCTCATTAATGAAAACAATTAAATAAAATCCAAGATGTTTATAAAAATACATCACAGCTGCTCATCCACTATATCACAGCGACATCTTGTGCAAACACATCACAGTGTCATCCTATAGATACGTCACACATTAGTCTTGTATAGATATACGTCAGTGACGTTATATGACATTGATGCCTTGTATATAGGTGACAATTATGTCTTACATAGGTATGTCAGTGGCGTCCTATATAGATAAGTCACAGTGGCGTCCTATATAGATAAGTCACAGTGATGTCCTATATAGATAAGTCACAGTGATGTCCTATATAGATAAGTCACAGTGATGTCCTATATAGATAAGTCACAGTGATGTCCTATATAGATAAGTCACAGTGATGTCCTATATAGATAAGTCACAGTGATGTCCTATATAGATAAGTCACAGTGATGTCCTATATAGATAAGTCACAGTGATGTCCTATATAGATAAGTCACAGTGATGTCCTATATAGATAAGTCACAGTGATGTCCATATAGATAAGTCACAGTGATGTCCTATATAGATAAGTCACAGTGATGTCCTATATAGATAAGTCACAGTGATGTCCTATATAGATAAGTCACAGTGATGTCCTATATAGATAAGTCACAGTGATGTCCTATATAGATAAGTCAGTGATGTCCTATATAGATAAGTCACAGTGATGTCCTATATAGATAAGTCACAGTGATGTCCTATATAGATAAGTCACAGTGATGTCCTATATAGATAAGTCACAGTGATGTCCTATATAGATAAGTCACAGTGATGTCCTATATAGATAAGTCAGTGATGTCCTATATAGATAAGTCACAGTGATGTCCTATATAGATAAGGCACAGTCACATCATCTGATCCACAGTTACATCACACCTAAATTACTCTCGAGTAGATTAGATATTGGTCCTAACATAGAAACTACTCGCAAATAAACTAACCCATACCAACGTTGGCTTACTGTTCGCTCCGTGTTACGGCTTTGCAGCAGTGCAATGACAAATGTCAGGTATTTGCTACTGAAGAAGAGGCCATATAAAACAGTCAGGACAGCAACAGTCATCCAAACTAGGAACTCAAAGCATATGAAAGCTGCCAATATTAATGTTTCTCTCAAATCTGCCACGTAATTTATCTGGGTTTGGTCATTTACAGAGACGATAAAGATGATAATTATGCAAACTCAAAGAACAAATTAGCTCAGTCATAACAATATTATTTTACACTATAATTATTCTGTTAAATATATACTTGTGTGTCTTTCAGTTCACATATACCAAGAGTTCATCTGAATCCCTACTTTTAGTCCTGCTGCTCTTAGTATACGGGTGATATGTGACCTCACTGACCCACATGCAGTTTAATCTGCTAACAGTTCTGGGGTCATCGTCCCTGACACCCGATCTCAGACCAGTTTTCCTAAATTGAGTGGTGATAAGACTTAAACATACTATTTAGTGTTTCCAAACAATTAGGTCGGAAATGTTGGTGTGATCATCATTGACACTCAAGGTGTACAAGTTTTACTGACATTCCAGCACTAGAGGTAATGGTCGTCAGGGGTTACAAAGCAGTTTATAAATCAATTAAATCAGTTAAAGGATTAGACATGTGCAACAACTGAGTATCTTTATTACGTAGATGTTTACCTAACCAGTGGTTTTATCAATACAATATAGACACAAAAACAGAAGAGTGAAGAGGAAGACGAGGTAATCAGTGGGTGAGCCAAGCAACAGGTGTTCAGTAAGGTAGTCCTTTATTTTTAAGGGAAGATTACAGATTCCGACGTTTTTCTTTTTGCTTCAGTAATTTTTTTTTACTTCGTAATTGTTTCACTCGTGTTCGTCTTTAAATACGTTGTGTGTTGTGCTAAGCTGAGCATCTTTTAAGATTTTTTGTCCAAATAACACTTAAATTAAAAAAATATTTATATATTTAAATTTCAGCCATCAGTTGGAAAATATATTTCAACGAAAGATGTTGAGCGTAATAATATGATCACAAGTGAAACAATAAAAAATGGACATAGTTGAACATGTAATCCACTGCTTGTGTTCACTCATTTTGGAAGTATGGTAAATAAGCTTAATGTTTGTGTTGACGAGTATGTGGTCTGTAGGAGCCACTGGTCAACCTTAACAGACTGTAGTACTTCCAGGAAAGGAAATCAATGGAATAAACTGGAGAGACAACATCCACTCATCTTCACATCTGTGCATCAAACACAGACATGAGTATTTTAACAGATATTAGCCCTCCGGGGTTAATAATCAGAATAAAGTATAAGTCTTCTTCAACCACTGTCCAAGTTTAGGATTTCCAGTGACCTCAAGTTTCCTAAAAAAAAAAGAACTAAAGAAAACGGACAAGTTTGCAACCTTGACCTCTGGCCCACTTATTCAATCTTTGATGTATTCCTTGCATGTGCACCAACCCCGCCCTCGCACACACACTCCAAGACCACCTTTAAGAATATGTATGATAGGGCCCACGAGGCTAGGTGTGAACCAGGTCATGGCCAGTTAAAAGGCCAGGTCAAGAGCTAAGAATTAACCATTGCAATACAAAGAGGTGAATAGAAAACCAGTGCTAGTGAAGACAGGGTTTATAACGTATACCACGCGAATGTGGCCACTAAAGAAATGTTTAATTAAAACTTCTTGAAAACATTGTTTAAACTGCTTTCCGTTATTCATAGTTTTGGTATAGAGTTGGTGCACAGAAAAAACAAACATAATGACCAGGCTTTTTCTTGGGAGATAGAGACATCCGGTCAAACTGCGAGAATATATCACGTTTCTGGGCACGAGGAATGCCATTAATATATTGTGTAAACTCACTTACCACGTAGTTACGCGGTATTATATGTGCAAAAATGGATATGTAGTTAGGTGATTGCCTGTAAAAAAAAGTCTTGGTGGAAGCTACAGGGCGCTGAGACAATCTACTCCCGAAATAAGGTGACGGAGACTGGTGTCTACCAGTCTCTTCGTCACCCACCTTCGGGAGCAGGACTGTGAAGTGGAAGACAACGAAGACGAAGAAAATTAATTCTGGATTATTAACGGAGGATAACCCAAGAAAGGGAAGTAATGTGAACTATCTCTGTTCTTGTCCTTCAGTCTTCTTCCCAAGGATGACACTCGCATTATATGATCAACTCCTACGCACCTATTTACTGTTAATTGAACAGAAGCACCAGCTGTAATGATACCAGCCCAGACGTCTTTTATTGTATTCTTAGTCGCAATCTGAGTACAGTAATATATGAATTTTTGTCATAACATCATACAAAATTCTTTTTTTTATTGTTCTTTTTTTTCATTACTTTTTATGATTTGTATTTTGAGAAAGGCGGGTTGAGGTTATGTAATATACAAAGAAATAAAGAGTCGTTCAGTATAAGTCCGCACTCAAGACAGGAACGTTAGGATGACGTTTTGGTCCGTCCTGGACCAATGTCAAGTCACAACCAAGCGAGAGAGAGGCAGGGAAGGCCAGAAGACAGAACATAGGGGAAGGTAAAAGAAGGTCGAGAAAGAGTGGTTATTCAGCGCTTTAAGAAATAGTTAATATTATTATTAATTCGTTGTTGTTATTGCTAATTTTAGTTATCTAAATAATTTGCTATCATGACCAATTTATTGTCATACTACGGATGTCATAATCACAATTTAATCAAAACAGTGATAAGTCCAGTAGGCCTCCTAGAGTGTAATTTGAGGTAACACCTCACAAAGTGAGGTGTCTCACTGAGGTAACACCTCACTAGGCGAGTTGTTACCTTCCCCCGAGTGAAATATCACCTCAGATTATAACATATAAAATGTGCTTCTCTCGCCTCTTCTTCCAATTTCTCTGCTCTGAAGATGTGTGTGTAACCATATGAAAGTGCTCAGGTTTTTTTATTATTTTCACTGTATTTTTTATACAAGTCCATTAATGATAGTTCAAACTATATTCATAATTTGTTAAATTTTTTTTTTTTTTTATTAACACATCGGCCGATTCCCACCAAGGCAGGGTGGCCCGAAAAAGAAAAACTTTCATCATCATTCACTCCATCACTGTCTTGCCAGAAGGGTGCTTTACACTACAGTTATAAAACTGCAACATTTACACCCCTCCTTCAGAGTGCCGGCACTGTACTTCCCATCTCCAGAACTCAAGTCCGGCCTGCCGGTTTCCCTGAATCCCTTCATAAATGTTACTTTGCTCACACTCCAACAGCACGTCAAGTATTAAAAACCATATGCCTCCATTCACTCCTATCAAATACGCTCACACATGCTTGCTGGAAATCCAAGCCCCTCGCACACAAAACTTCCTTTACCCCCTCCCTCCAACCTTTCCTAGGCCGACCCCTACCCCGCCTTCCCTCCACTACAGATTTATACACTCTCGAAGTCACTCTGTCTCGTTCCATTCTCTCTACATGTCCAAACCACCTCAACAACCCCTCCTCAGCTCTCTGGACAATCGTTTTGGTAATCCCGCACCTCCTCCTAATTTCCAAACTCCGAATTCTCTGCATTATATTCACACCACACATTGACCTCAGACATGACATCTCCACTGCCTCCAGCCTTCTCCTCGTTGCAACATTCATCACCCATGCTTCACACCCATATAAGAGCGTTGGTATAACTATACTCTCATACATTCCCCTCTTTACTTCCATGGACAAGGTTATTTGTCTCCACAGACTCCGAAGTGCTCCACTCACCCTTTTCCCCTCATCAATTCTATGATTCACCTCATCCTTCATAGACCCATCCGCCGACATGTCCACTCCCAAATATCTGAATACATTCACCTCCTCCATACTCTCTCCCTCCAATCTGATATCCAATCTTTCGTCACCTATTCTTTTTGTTATCCTCATCACCTTACTCTTTCCTATATTCACTTTCAATTTTCTTCTTTTACACACCCTACCAAATTCATCCACCAACCTCTGCAGCTTCTCTTCAGAATCTCCCAAAGCACAGTGTCATCAGCAAAAAGCAACTGTGACAACTCCCACTTTGTATTTGCTTCTTTATCTTTTAGCCCAACACCTCTTGCCAAGACCCTCGCATTCACTTCTCTTACAACCCCATCTATAAATATATTGAACAACCACGGTGACATCACACATCCTTGTCTAAGGCCCACTTTTACTGGGAAATAGTCCCCTTCCCTCCTACACACTCTAACCTGAGCCTCACTATCCTCATAAAAACTCTTCACTGCTTTCAGTAACCTTCCTCCTATTCCATACACCTGCAACATCTGCCACATTGCCCCCTATCTACCCTATCATACGCCTTTTCCAAATCCATAAATGCCACAAAAACATCTTTACCCTTATCCAAATACTGTTCACCTATATGTTTCACTGTAAACACTTGGTCTACACACCCCCTACCTTTCCTAAAGCCCCCTTGTTCATCTGCTATCCTGCTTTCTGTTTTACTCTTAATTCTTTCAATAATAACTCTACCATACACTTTACCAGGTACACTCAACAGACTTATTCCCCTATAATTTTTGCACTCTCTTTTGTCCCCTTTGCCTTTATACAAAGGAACAATACACGCTCTCTGCCAATCCCTAGGTACCTTACCCTCTTCCATACATTTATTAAATAATAGCACCAACCACTCCAAAATTATATCCCCACCTGCTTTTAACATTTCTATCTTTATCCCATCAATCCCAGCTGCCTTACCCCCTTTCATTCTACCCACTGCCTCACGAACTTCCCAAACACCCACAACTGGCTCTTCCACACTCCTACAAGATGTTATTCCTCCTTGCCCTACACACGAAATCACAGCTTCCCTGTCTTTATCAACATTTAACAAATCCTCAAAATATTCTCTCCATCTTCCCGATACCTCTAACTCTCCATTTAATAACTCTCCTCTCCTATTTTTAACTGTCAAATCCATTTGTTCTCTAGGCTTCCTCAACTTATTAATCTCATTCCAAAACTTTTTCTTATTTTCAACAAAATTTGCTGATAACATCTCACCCACTCTCTCATCTGCTCTCTTTTTACATTGCTTCACCACTCTTTTAACCTCTCTTTTTCTCTCCATATACTCTTCCCTCCTTGCATCACTTCTACTTTGTAAAAACCTCTCATATGCTAACTTTTTCTCCCTTACTACTCTCTTTACATCATCATTCCACCAATCGCTCCTCTTCCCTCCCGCACCCACTCGCCTGTTACCACAAACTTCTGCTGAACACTCTAACACTACATTTTTAAATCTACCCCATACATTTTCGACCCCATTGCCTACACTCTCACTAGCCCATCTATCCTCCAATAGTTGTTTATATCTTACCCTAACTGCCTCCTCTTTTAGTTTATAAACCTTCACCTCTCTTTTACTTACTGATTCTATTTTCCTTGTATCCCATCTACCTTTTACTCCCACTGTAGCTATAACTAAAAAGTGATCTGATATATCTGTAGCCCCTCTATAAACATGTACATCCTGAAGTCTACTCAACAGTCTTTTATCTATCAATACATAGTCCAACAAACTACTGTCATTACGCCCTACATCATATCTTGTATACTTATTTATCCTCTTTTTCTTAAAATATGTATTACCTATAACTAAACCCCTTTCTATACAAAGTTCAATCAAAGGGCTCCCATTATCATTTACACCTGGCACCCCAAACTTACCTACTACACCCTCTCTGCATGTTTCTCCCACTTTAGCATTTAGGTCCCCTACCACAATTACTCTCTCATTTGGTTCAAAAGTTCCTATACATTCGCTTAACATCTCCCAAAATCTCTCTCTCTCCTCTACACTCCTCTCTTCTCCAGGTGCATACACGCTTATTATGACCCACTTTTCGCATCCGACCCTTATTTTAATCCACATAATCCTTGAATTTACACATTTATATTCCCTCTTTTCCTTCCATAACTGATCCTTCAACATTATTGCTACCCCTTCCTTAGCTCTAACTCTCTCAGATACTCCTGACTTAACCCCATTTATTTCTCCCCACTGAAACTCGCCTACCCCCTTCAGCTTTGTTTCGCTTAGGGCCAGGACATCCAACTTCTTTTCATTCATAACATCGGCAATCATCTCTTTCTTATCATCCGCACTACATCCACGCACATTCAGACAACCCAATTTTATAAAGTTTTTCTTCTTCTCGTTTTTAGTAGATTTGTACAGGAGAAGGGGTTACTAGCCCATTGCTCCCGGCATCTTAGTCGCCTCATACGACACGCATGGCTTACGGAGGAAAGATTCTTTTCCACTTCCCCATGGACAATAGAGAAAATAAAAGGAACAAGAGCTATTAAGAAAAAGAAGAAAAACCTAGATGTGTGTATGTATATATATGCATGTGTATGCCAGTGTAGTGTGACAAAGTGTAAGTAGAAGTAGCTAGATATACCTGTTATCCAGCGTGTTTATGAGACAGAAAAAAGACACCAGCAATCCTACCATCATGTAAAACAGTTTCAGGTTTCTGTTTCACAGTCACCTGGCAGGACGGTAGTACCTCCCTGGGTGGTTGCTGTCTACCAACCTACTACCTATAAATTTGTTAAAAGTCAAAGGCAAAGAGTAGCAGGAAATTTTGACGAAAGGATAAATCCCCCCGCTATTTAAGCAGAAAAATATCTTAATGGGTCCGTAGGCACTCAGACCGTTCAGACCACAACACTAAGGTAAAAGGCATGATTTTCTACTTGACCACATCAGAGATATCTTCCCGGATTTACAGCAGCATGACTCCAATACTTCGGTCTTTCCTTCGCTTATCCGGGCAGGAACTACCTTGTAGAGTGAGCTGAGAATCTCGTTTCAAAAACTAGTGACACTTTCCACACAGCCAGGAAATTGGGGAGGTGTTTCCATAGCGTCATACAAAGCAAACACAAAGGAACGCATTCGCAAAGTTGTCACCACTGCCAATGTTAAATAGAAGTTTATGTTCAACTGTATATTCAGTACACTGTGCACCAAGGGACGTTGGAAAGAATTAAGGAGCAGAGATATGCTTCACTCTACAACACAGACACCATCACACCATTCCAGCGGTCGAGACTCCTAGCCAACCTTTACATCACAGGAATTAGTAGACTCTGGAGCAGGAACAAGGCTGAAATGATCACACTACAGCTCATCTGAGGATTAGCCGTAAACTCATACCAACAGCCATTCCAAGTGCTGGTATGAGTTGGTATCAACTTTAATCTACACAGTGTGTAACTAACCCTTTGTCGGGCACTGTATTTCGCTCTATGCTGCCTAGGCTTGGTGCTGCCATCTGGTGGGCCTAGTTCTACCTTAGAACTGGGTGCACCACATGATCTTTCGTTCTCACTCACTCGACAGTCCTAACAGCACCCAGATGTCACCACTCAACACTATCTCACTAGGCCACGGCCGGGCGTGAGCTACCACCAACACACTGTACCATATACCCAAATAAACCTAAGGCCCCGAAGACGATTATTATTATTATTATTCCACCAGATTCTCCAGCCTTTATGGATATAAATGGATACCATCACAAAGATACACAAATGAAGAAATTTCCAGGGAGCCCAGATGACAGGAAAGTAGTCGCTGTTATCTAGTGATCATACCAAGACGCTCGAGCTTACTCAAGGAAGAATGATCAAGTCAGATAAGAAATAGGAAGAAGACTATGACCAGTTGAATGATAAAAGTCAGAAGGACGATGTTCGTAAGGTAGATAAAAGCTTAGTCAATGAGTGTGAAGAGTAGGTAGCTGAAAATTTTAGTGAAAGTGAAGTTAATGATAATAAGGAGGAAGCGCTTATAGAGAGCACTAAGAATGCTGGTGGGTTGCTACTCAACGAAGAAAAACTAATAAAACAATTGAAGTGACATTTGAAGAGAAAATGAGTGCGATAAGAGTGAAAGAGAGAGTTTTACATGTGTGGTAACTTAGGCACAACATGATAACTGAAGATACATAAGAGGACGATGGACTGGACAAAACTGAGCACAGGACAGAATAGTCCTGAACACCAGAAACGCTTGATGCTGGATCCAAAATACCAGGGCTGGAAGCCTGTAGACTGAACGTCGATTATCGTTCCTGTCATGTGTTAGGGACAGGTATTGTCATTTTAGGGAAGACAGGTAGGTCAATGAAGGCACTGGACTCCTGAGTACTAAGTACGGTAACGTGAGATAGTATGTACAATTAAACAAGAGGGTCCAAGGGATATAAATTAACCTCCTTTTAAAGTTATTATAATACATTTTGATATTGTTATCATTCAATTAACCCCATATGTTATCCTTCTTGCCATATACAGTATTATCCTCCTTGTCAATTTTGCTTCAGGCCTAAAGGTGCTAGACTATCTATTCATCTCTTAAATAATTAATGCCCAGCGAGCATCTTTACTGAGCTAGGAAAAGCTTTTGACACTATAAACTACAATATACTGGTGTGAAAACTACAACATTATGTAATCAGAGGTCATACTCATACTTCATAAAGTCCAACCTTACAGACATACAGCAGCAAGTGACTGTCAATGACACTACCTCATCTACCCACACTGTCAACATAGGGGTGCCACATAGTAGCATTTTTGGCCCTCTATTATTTATCAGCTATATGACCTATCATATGTTTCCAAGGACCTTAAACCACTCTTATTTGCAGATGACATATATAACCCTGATCAGTTGTCCTCAGCATTACAGTCAAGGTCGAGCTCGTAAAAAATTATATCTGGATGGCCACCAACAAACTAACTCAACATTGAGAAGACCTTCATGTTTGGGAATAAATTTAAGAAATCCTCAGTTTAGCGTAAAAATAGTTAATTCTCACATAGTAAGGCAAGACGAGGGAAAATTCTTAGGTATATACATTGACTACTTCAACCTGAAATTCAACACACATCCGAGAATATTTCCAAAACTGTGGGAGTTCTATTCAAAATACGCTAAGCTCGTCGACTTTCATTACTCTGTACTACTCACTAATCAATCCCTACCTCACTTATGGTATGTGTGCTTCGAGATTCACAACAGCACACTAATAAAAAAAACTATTGTGACCCAGCAGAAATCAACTATTAGAATAATGACTCATCAGGTTACAGACAACCCCCCCCCCTCCCATGATTTGAAAGCCTTAATTTACTCACCTTACAAAACATTCACACCTTTCTGAAGAACTGAAACCGAACACACAGACACTATAAGAAGCAAGTGCCTCTCTGACATAACACGTGTTCTACTCAACCAACCCAAGAACTCCATGCGAATAAAGGGCCTTAAAATTTGGTATATCCTTCCTGAAAAATTTAAGTTCCCAATCCACCACCAGCTAAAAAAAAAAAACTTTTTCACTTGACCTAAATTCTGCTTAGACTAATTTATTGAAACCCTGGCCTGGTCTGGGACCGGGCCGCGGGGGTTCTGACCCCCAGAAACGTCCTTCAGGTATCAATATTATCCATGTTTATCTAATTCACATTAACATATATATTTTTATTCTCACTATTACCAATTTATGTCTACATACGTCAAAACCAGTACAAACATTATAACAAATTATGCGATGAACAGTTTATTGAAGACAGGACACTCAGTGCCTGTAGCTACAAACAGGCGATCCCTAACTACCCCCCTCTCCCTTTTTTTTCTCTCTCCCTCCCTCCCTTCCTTCCTTCCTCTCTTTGCGCACACGTCAAGTGTCCATTGAAAAATACCCATGACAGTTGGTAACTAACACAAGCAGTCGGGTTCACAGAAACTGAGTTCAGAAGTAAATATTGGGAAAGATGGGTCACCTACTGCTGAGTGCCCATCCTTGATGTTAATATGGACTATGACCATACATCGTGGTCACTACATATGTGCAGCAACAACACTCCTAGACTATCATCCTCAGACTAAACAAAATCATGCATTTACATCCTCTACGGAATGAGTGTGACTATCTACAAGGCATATGCATTACCCTACTACACATCACTCAAAAGTGTAAATATCGCTCCTACTAAATTCACGATGATCGTACCTCTTCTCCTCCATAGGTGTGAAGCTCTTCCGCAGGCGCCTCCGCCTCATCGCCTGCTGAAACCGGTTCACTATATCCGACGCCGCCATAGCACCTGGCCAGCCTCCAGCGCAATTAACGAAACAAAACCGGGGAAACGTAATCTGTGACGGGTATACGAAGCATTAAGGCCGACGAGAGGACCACCACGAGTTGCACCAACGACAGTCCTGGAGGCTCGGCCTTTACTACGTCAGTAATATTGGCATGAGGCCCATACCCACTACCAAGGAGGGGCCCATGCCCGCCAGTCAGGAGGGGTACCCCATTTACCCACCAGCCAGGAGAGACCCCATTTACCCATCAGCCAGGAGGGACCCCAATTACCCATCAGCCAGGAGGGGGTGCTCCATTTACTCAATTTTGACCCATTTACCCATAGCTGGGAGGGACCCATTTACCCACAGCTGGGAGGGACCCATTTACACACCACCCAAGAAGTGATGTCGAATAGGGAAGGGAATAGATTGTGTAGATTAAGGTAAGTGCAAGGATATAAAGCATTAAGGTAAAATGAGAGAAAAGCGAGAGGAGAATAAAGAAAATGGAAACGGGAAGTTAGGAATTTTTGTATAGAAATAAACTTAGGAAGGAAGGTAGAGCAAAAGGGAAGAGGCTAAGTCCATATAAAGGAACACTTTATTTCTAATTTCTAGTCTTGCTGTGAGGTTGAGATAACCTTGAATGATGTGTGGAGGTCCGTCACGCAGATACTCTTGTGTTCAAACATCTTGATGACGCCATCGCAACACACTTGTCACCTCTCACCTCAGCACTAGTTGGCACGTAATATATGGCTCAGGCAGCTCAGGCTAATTGACCATTATGTCTGCACACGCACACAAATCCAAACATTTTCCTTCTCAACCCCCCTCTTCCCCCCCTCTCCAAACACATACACACCATTATACAAAGCTCTCATACCTTTCTGTGCGTCTTTCCCTTTTATCTCTCCTCCACTTCCATTTATCTTTTCTTTCTCCTATAGTTCCTTCTCTTGTACTTATTTCTCATTTTCTCTTGTATTTCTGTTTCTAATGTACTTCTTTTTCTATACCTCCACGCCTTTGGACAACTACTCTTGTATATGCTTTGGTTATAAATTGGCTGCTGCTCCTCGCACTTCCTTCACTTCAGATTCATACATTTCTTTCTAAAAGCCACATTAGTTCCCTGTCTCTCCACTGTGATCTCACTTATATCACACTAAAATCTCCTCGCCACCACTATCATGACTACCACCACTTTCTCTCATGCCAACACTACCGCTCTTACCACACTAATTACACTGCCTCATTGTACCTCGTTCAATTAGTGTTCACCAAAAAATAAGGCAATTATAATACGTATAGTTTCAGAAGTATATTTCTAAAGTGTCCTCAGCGCGACAAGCATCACCTGACTATCTCAAATCTGACCATTTTTCTAATCAAGGTTTACGTATAACATTTTTTTGTAAAAGACTCAATATTTACGTATTCTAAGGAGCTGATTACCTTTCGCGATTGAGGATACATGTACAAGAGGGAAGATTAAAACCGGTAAACATAATTCTCATAACTAAATCAAACTATGTCTGTCTTGCATACTGTTGAAGGGTTTATCATGCGAAACTGATTTTACTGAATGCCAATGTACAGTAACCGGTATTTCTGTATTATGCACTCAACCCCTCTCAATTGTTCACACCATTCCAAAACAGAGGGCTCACAATTTTACCCTCAGAGACCCCCCAAAAAAAATATGACCCTCAGAGAATGTAAATAATATATAGTACCTAAATATAACCCTCAGAGATCCTAGATGTAATCCTCACAGACCCTGGATGTGATACTCAAAGACACTAGATGTGATACTCAAAGACACTAGATGTGATACTCAAAGACCTTAGATGTGATCTTCAAAGACCCTAGATGTGATCTTCAAAGACCCTAGATGTGATCTTCAAAGACCCTAGATGTGATCTTCAAAGACCCTAGATGTGATCTTCAAAGACCCTAGATGTGATCTTCAAAGACCCTAGATGTGATCTTCAAAGACCCTAGATGTGATCTTCAAAGACCCTAGATGTGATCTTCAAAGACCCTAGATGTGATCTTCAAAGACCCTAGATGTGATCTTCAAAGACCCTAGATGTGATCTTCAAAGACCCTAGATGTGATCTTCAAAGACCCTAGATGTGATCTTCAAAGACCCTAGATGTGATCTTCAAAGACCCTAGATGTGATCTTCAAAGACCCCAGACAAGACAAAAGACGACTTCTTGAAGACTCAGATTGGTATGGCTCGTGTCTCTGAACTTACTCTTGTGTTGCCTCCGGTGTGAAGACATCTTAGATAGGCCGTAGCCGCATAAGTTATTACACGCTCAGTGGCATACTTACATGTAGTCGGAGGCGGGGTCATCTGTCATCTGCTCCTGGCAGAGGGAAAGCTTGATGGGGTCGAGCAGACTAAAGTCGAGTTGGCTTTCTTCATCACTACTGGTAGACACCGTGATCGTTGGAGGTTCAGTCAGCGTTTGTCTGTTTACCCCCATGGCTAACCACTTTATCTGGCGTCCTGCACGACACAACCTCAACACCAAGTCACACTAAACACAACACTACTTATAACCTCTTTGGGCCGTATCTCTGATGCTTGTTACAGATTACGTTTAATAACTTCAAGGTGTGTGAAGCCACTTGAGGGCTGTCCAGTAATTTATAAGGGCCACAGTTTGTCAAAGGTTCCTTGTCACCAACTATGGCTCTGGTTACTGAGTTAACTGTAGTATACCAGAGGCACCGTTCATGTCTAAATAGATCACTGTTAAAATGGGTGTCTTCGCCACCATGTTCCTCCAATGTCTTACTGACAGCCACTAAATCCTGTTCATTGCCAAGTGTATCCTTCTCAGAAATGGTTTGGTAACACCATATTTCCTGCCATCTTGGGATTAAACTCCATTTTACTGTTCTACACAAACATACTGATGACCTTTTTCTGAAGCATTTGATTACCCTTTTCTATAAGTTTGATAATATTGCATATACTTTTAAATACCAGTAATGAAACAAAATTCAAACTCCTACAGCAGGTAGCATATAGCCTAGCCACCTCCCAGACGCTGAAGACTTCAATGAGACGTAATAAAAGAGATCATCATAACAAGGAAGTTCATCAGAGGATTCAATAAAGTTATAATAACTGACATTTACAACGAAATACCACAGCTACATGAATGGTCACCGCTTAGAACGATGAACTTCCCTTATTTGGAGTGAACCTGACTGCCTCACAGTCCCCAGATGCTACATGACCTCTACAGGTTTAGCGCTTCCTTCTGATTAAAAAAAAGAAAAATGTCCTTCCTGGAAGATGAACACTTCCCCGGATTATAACGTATCCTTTCTGGAAGATAAACAAACTACAGGATGATGAACAAACATTCCAGGAAGATGAACTAACTTTCCTGGAAGATGAACTAACTTTCCAGGAAGATGAACTAACCTTCCTGGAAGATTAACACAATCCAGGATGATGAACAAACATTCCAGGAAGATGAACTAACTTTCTAGTTCAGTCATAGTGAGTGTGGTTTACATCTAGTTCAGTCATAGTGAGTGTGGTTTACATCTAGTTCAATCATAGTGAGTGTGGTTTACATCTAGTTCAGTCATAGTGAGTCTGGTTTACATCTAGTTCAGTTATGGTGAGTCTGGTTTACATCTAGTTCAGTCATAGTGAGTGGTTTACATCTAGTTCAGTCATAGTGAGTCTGGTTTACATCTAGTTCAGTCATAGTGAGTCTGGTTTACATCTAGTTCAGTCATAGTGTGTGGTTTACATCTAGTTCAGTCATAGTGAGTCTGGTTTACATCTAGTTCAGTCATAGTGAGTCTGGTTTACATCTAGTTCAGTCATAGTGAGTCTGGTTTACATCTAGTTCAGTCATAGTGAGTCTGGTTTACATCTAGTTCAGTCATAGTGAGTGTGGTTTACATCTAGTTCAGTCATAGTGAGTGTGGTTTACATCTAGTTCAGTCATAGTGAGTGTGGTTTACATCTAGTTCAGTCATAGTGAGTGTGGTTTACATCTAGTTCAGTCATAGTGAGTGTGGTTTACATCTAGTTCAGTCATAGTGAGTCTGGTTTACTTCTAGTTCAGTCATAGTGTGGTTTACATCTAGTTCAGTCATGTGTTGGTTTTAGTTCAGTCTGTGGTGTTTACATCTAGTTCAGTCATAGTGAGTCTGGTTTACATTCTAGCGTATGCAGGTCACAGTTAGTATAGAGTCTGGTTTACATCTAGTTCAGTCATAGTGAGTCTGGTTTATTTCTAGTTCAGTCATAGTGTGTGTGGTTTACATCTAGTTCAGTCAATGTGTGTGTTTTACATTTACCGATCGTGAATGACTGACAGGTAACAGCAGATTTTGTACATCAGAAGAAGGTAACAGCAAACACTGCACATCAGAAGAAGGTAACAGCAGACACTGCACATCAGAAGGAGGTAACAGCAGACGCTGCACATCAGAAGAAGGTAACAGCAGACGCTGCACATCAGAAGAAGGTAACAGCAGACGCTGCACATCAGAAGAAGGTAACAGCAGACGCTGCACATCAGAAGAAGGTAACAGCAGACGCTGCACATCAGAAGAAGGTAACAGCAGACGCTGCACATCAGAAGAAGGTAACAGCAGACGCTGCACATCAGAAGAAGGTAACAGCAGACGCTGCACATCAGAAGAAGGTAACAGCAGACGCTGCACATCAGAAGAAGGTAACAGCAGACGCTGCACATCAGAAGAAGGTAACAGCAGACGCTGCACATCAGAAGAAGGTAACAGCAGACGCTGCACATCAGAAGGTAACAGCAGACGCTGCACATCAGAAGAAGGTAACAGCAGACGCTGCACATCAGAAGAAGGTAACAGCAGACGCTGCACATCAGAAGAAGGTAACAGCAGACGCTGCACATCAGAAGAAGGTAACAGCAGACGCTGCACATCAGAAGAAGGTAACAGCAGACGCTGCACATCAGAAGAAGGTAACAGCAGACGCTGCACATCAGAAGAAGGTAACAGCAGACGCTGCACATCAGAAGAAGGTAACAGCAGACGCTGCACATCAGAAGAAGGTAACAGCAGACGCTGCACATCAGAAGAAGGTAACAGCAGACGCTGCACATCAGAAGAAGGTAACAGCAGACGCTGCACATCAGAAGAAGGTAACAGCAGACGCTGCACATCAGAAGAAGGTAACAGCAGACGCTGCACATCAGAAGAAGGTAACAGCAGACGCTGCACATCAGAAGAAGGTAACAGCAGACGCTGCACATCAGAAGAAGGTAACAGCAGACGCTGCACATCAGAAGAAGGTAACAGCAGATGTTGCACATCAGAAGAAGGTAACAGCAGACGCTGCACATCAGAAGGTAACAGCAGACGCTGCACATCAGAAGGTAACAGCAGACGCTGCACATCAGAAGGTAACAGCAGACGCTGCACATCAGAAGGTAACAGCAGACGCTGCACATCAGAAGGTAACAGCAGACGCTGCACATCAGAAGAAGGTAACAGCAGACGCTGCACATCAGAAGAAGGTAACAGCAGACGCTGCACATCAGAAGAAGGTAACAGCAGACGCTGCACATCAGAAGAAGGTAACAGCAGACGCTGCACATCAGAAGAAGGTAACAGCAGACGCTGCACATCAGAAGAAGGTAACAGCAGACGCTGCACATCAGAAGAAGGTAACAGCAGACGCTGCACATCAGAAGAAGGTAACAGCAGACGCTGCACATCAGAAGAAGGTAACAGCAGACGCTGCACATCAGAAGAAGGTAACAGCAGACGCTGCACATCAGAAGGTAACAGCAGACGCTGCACATCAGAAGAAGGTAACAGCAGACGCTGCACATCAGAAGAAGGTAACAGCAGACGCTGCACATCAGAAGAAGGTAACAGCAGACGCTGCACATCAGAAGAAGGTAACAGCAGACGCTGCACATCAGAAGAAGGTAACAGCAGACGCTGCACATCAGAAGAAGGTAACAGCAGACGCTGCACATCAGAAGAAGGTAACAGCAGACGCTGCACATCAGAAGAAGGTAACAGCAGACTCTGTACATCAGAAGAAGGTAACAGCAAACTCTGTACATCAGAAGGTAACAGCAGACTCTGTACATCAGAAGAAGGTAACAGCAGACTCTGTACATCAGAAGAAGGTAACAGCAGACTCTGTACATCAGAAGGTAACAGCAGACTCTGCACATCAGAAGGTAACAGCAGACTCTGTACATCAGAAGAAGGTAACAGCAGACTCTGTACATCAGAAGGTAACAGCAGACTCTGTACATCAAAAGGTAACAGCAGACTCTGTACATCAGAAGAAGGTAACAGCAGACTCTGTACATCAGAAGGTAACAGCAGACTCTGTACATCAGAAGGTAACAGCAGACTCTGTACATCAGAAGGTAACAGCAGACTCTGTACATCAGAAGGTAACAGCAGACTCTGCACATCAGAAGGTAACAGCAGACTCTGTACATCAGAAGGTAACAGCAGACTCTGTACATCAGAAGGTAACAGCAGACTCTGTACATCAGAAGGTAACAGCAGACTCTGCACATCAGAAGGTAACAGCAGACTCTGTACATCAGAAGGTAACAGCAGACTCTGTACATCAGAAGGTAACAGCAGACTCTGCACACCAGAAGGTAACAGCAGACTCTGCACATCAGAAGGTAACAGCAGACTCTGTACATCAGAAGGTAACAGCAGACTCTGTACATCAGAAGGTAACAGCAGACTCTGCACACCAGAAGGTAACAGCAGACTGCACATCAGAAGGTAACAGCAGACTGCACATCAGAAGGTAACAGCAGACGCTGCACATCAGAAGGTAACAGCAGACTCTGTACATCAGAAGGTAACAGCAGACTCTGTACATCAGAAGGTAACAGCAGACTCTGCACATCAGAAGGTAACAGCAGACTGCACATCAGAAGGTAACAGCAGACTGCACATCAGAAGGTAACAGCAGACTCTGCACATCAGAAGGTAACAGCAGACTGCACATCAGAAGGTAACAGCAGACGCTGCACATCAGAAGAAGGAAGCGTCAACATACAACTAACAAGATAAAGACACCCTGATAGTCTCTTGGATCAGCTGGTGCTGTGTAGTGCGTTATTTTCTCTGTCGTTCCCAAATACAAATATACCTGGGACTCAGCCTTGATATTTCAGTATAAACCTTAATTATCTCACTAACTTACAAATAAGTGGTGAGGCTTGAGTAAGCCATGGAAGTGTTAGTCACTGCAACGAATAATACGGAAGTACAAAGTACGATTCATAATAGTTCTTGACTTCTGAATATATATCATTAGTGCCTTAAAATTCCCAAAGGTGAGGCTACGGCAAGACTTGAGTCACGTTGATAGTTTCAACCTCCCCCTGACCAGTACTACATCATTCTGCACCTCATGCAGATTTAATGGTTATTGATATATTCATATGGGGAACTCATAAACCCATAGTGAAGGTTTGCCGTGGCAGAGTAATGGGAGACCAGATTTGATCAAATTAGGGAAAATATTTATTAAGGGTAGAAAATTGTGTTAGTGAGGTGTGATGCTTATTTGGTGTCAGGTTCAAGTTACTTTTATAACTCATTCCACCTTTGTAAGTTTACAGTTCAACTATGAACGGTTGGTATAAACACTTCCGCATTAACAGATAACGAAGAAATAATTTTCATAATAAAACATAAGTGCAATATTGTGATTCGGTTTATCATCTGAAGTGTGATGTGCGTGAAGTTGTTGAAAGACACTTGAGAGTTAATATGACATGTGCAACACTTAGGTAGCTTTATTAAAAGAGAGAGATGAGCAAACACTAAGATATACTTATTAGAAAACTATTCGGTCCTGGGACCTTGAAGGCCCCAAGACCGAAATGTTCTCTAATAGATGTAGTGTTTGCTCACGTGTCTTCTTTTAGACCATTCGTCGGTATCAACTTGCGAGGTTTATATCGATAACTTTATTGTCGCCAATAAAGATACCCCGAGATACCACCCTGCTACCCTGCTTTATATTCATCGGTAATGTATACCAGTAATAATAATATGACAAAAAGTAATGGTGAACGTATTTTTCCTTCTTTGGGTCACCTCATCTTGGGCAGAGACGGTCGTTGTGCTGTTTCAAAAACAGAGAAAAACAAACCAAACTAGCAAAGGTAAGATTAATGGGGGAAAAATCAAGTCTCTCAAGCCACTCGTAAGTGCGGAAGCAAGAAGGCGCTGTACCTGATGCCATAATGTGACGAGGGGTCCTTCTCACCAGAGTTTACGACGTGTTCTCTCCTCAAACATAACACACGTCTCGGGTGTCTCGCGCACGCCCATGTGGGAGGCAGGACATTTTTCATATCATGTTTTATTTGTTTAGAGGGGAAGGAGAAGGGAAAAACACCAACACCAGGAGAGACAAAGGCACCACCATTAGACACAGCAGAAGCAGCAAAAGCAGCGAAGTACCACTAGCAACAGCATCGAATGTATAACCAACGAAAGCAAAAGCAGCAAACATACCAGCAGTAGCAAGAAGTGAGCAGTCAGAGATCTGAGAAGGAAGGAATAGGATTAAACGAAATGCGAAAGAGGAATAGGATTAAATTGACAAGGGTATTGAAGAATAAAGGTAACGAGGAGCAGGGAGTAAAAACGAAGTAATGATTATATATAAAAAAGTGGGCTAAGGTGAAAAGGGAATAATTAGAAAAAACGTTAAAGTTGAAGGAAAAGGATTGTAACAAGAGAACTATAATGGTATTAATAGGTCAAACAAATGTTGATAGGTGGTAGTAGAAAGAGGTGGAAAACACACTTGACATACCAACTTGTGAATTAATGACACTCGTACAGTGCTTCGGCAATTTATATAATTTGTCCAATTATCCAGAGCGACTACTAGCAAACCTTCCCTTGATAGAGCTATAATTCCTCTATAACAGTCCATCAACAACATATAACAGCAAGAGCATTTCAACAAATAACGATAAGAGCAACATTATCACAACTAATAATACCTATCAATAATACCCTACGCTGCTACCACCACTACCATCCCCCTCAGGGCTCTCTAAGCTGTCACCACCACTACCATCCCCCCTCAGGGCTCTCCACGCTGCCGCCACCACCACCCCCTCAGGGCTCTCCACGCTGCCGCCACCACCACCCCCTCAGGGCTCTCCACGCTGCCGCCACCACCACCCCCTCAGGGCTCTCCACGCTGCCGCCATTACCACCCCCTCAGGGCTCTCCACGCTGCCGCCACCACCACCCCCTCAGGGCTCTCCACGCTGCCGCCGCCACCGCCACCACCCCTCAGGGCTCTCCACGCTGCCACCACCCCCACCCCCTCAGGGCTCTCCACGCTGCCACCATCACCACCGCCTCAGGGCTCCCCACGTTGTCACTACCACCATCCCCTCAGGGCTCTCCACGCTGTCACCACCACTACCCTCTCAGGGCTCTCCACGCTGTCACCACTACCACCCCCTCAAGGCTCTCCACGCTGGCTTCACCACCATCCCCTCAGGGCTCTCCACGCTGTCACCACCACTACCCTCTCAGGGCTCTCCACGCTGTCACCACCACCATCCCCTCAGGGCTCTCCACGCTGTCACCACCACTTCCCTCTCAGGGCTCTCCACGCTGTCACCACCACCATCCCCTCAGGGCTCTCCACGCTGTCACCACCACTACCCTCTCAGGGCTCTCCACGCTGTCACCACTACCACCCCCTCAGGGCTCTCCACCCTGGCTTCACCACCCCTTCAGGGCTCTCCACGCTGCCCTCACCACCCATTCAGGGCTCTCCACGCTGCCCTCACCACCACTATCTTCACTCAGAACATTATGGTGCCATCACACTAGGACCCTCAACGCATCCTTATTCCTATCACCATGCAAAGGCCTTTCTACCACCATGATTATCTTCCCCTTTTCCCTTAAGAACCCTTCACACAGCACCACTACCCTCTACCACCCACCACACTGCCACTACCACCACCCCTGAGTGTTGCTACCACTACCTAGGACCCTTCACACTGTCGACACTACTACTACCACCAACAGCCCTTGGGTGTGCTCCATGCTGCCACCACTACCCCACTAGTGTCCTCCACTACCACTACTACTACCACCACCACTTCTGACGCTGCCACGAGGTCCTGTCACCTACCGGTACCACATTGTACAGCACACGTGCGCGAGATTTAAGAGATGCACAGGTCGGAGGGGAAAGGCAGGGACTGAACACTGTGAGCGCTACCTGCTCAAAATACTCACTAAGGTGCCACCCCTTCCTTGTTGGCACTGGCCAGCCATAGAACCCTCCTCTCTACTCCATAATAATCCTCATGTTATGGCCACCCCCATTCGGTTATGTAGGATGGCTACATGTGCGCTGAACACGCACTACATGTGCGCTGAACAAGCGCTACATGTGCACTGAACACGCGCTACATGTGCCCAGGTTACTGTAGGAAGAAATGGGTAGACACACATCAAGGTTAAGACAACAAAAGACTTGGTTTTACAGTAAGGAGGTTAGAACCCGTTAAGACAATTAAAACCGTTAACCTCTTTATTATTAAGCTGAATAAAAACCTCTGATAAGTCTGTTAAGGAATTTCGTCATAATTAACAAACAGGAGACTACTTGCATACATACATAATTATTATCACACCAAGTTAAAGTAACCAGGAGCAATTAAAAAATCCCATTAAACTGTCGGTGTGAAAAGACTTCACAGTTTGCCAGAGATCCTCACTGTCGGCCTCAAATACAATTAATTAAATTCATTTTTCTTCGTCCCTGTATTTGAGACAACCAGCAACTAAGCCGAAAAAAAGCTGTCAATCATATTATCTACACAAAAAAATTAAAGAGAGCGGCCTGATAATGGTCCAGGGTGGATCGAAATGTCATCTACTCTATTTCCAAAACTACTGGGCTTGTAGCATAGAACCTGATAACTATTTAAGTGTTGTCTGATCCTGCCAGGGCTAAGCAGAAAGATGGACTCTCTCCAGATTTACTCAACTTTATCACTCACGTCAGTTTGGGCTCCTCTCATGTCATCTCAATCTTAAACAATACAATCAGATTGTCGATAATTATTTCTTCCAAATATTTTAGACCCAATATAACATTCTATGAACTTATTACCATTTTCACTGGTAAAAGAAATTATTCTATTAGTTTACAAAACACTACAACCATTTGGCGATATGGTGCGATAAACACAAGTTGATAAATACAAAGATGCAATAAACGCCAGTCAACAATACAAGTGAACACCTTGAAGAATGAAACAGGGGTTGATAGTAGCAAACACTGTATTTTGACCGTGTAGGTTCACCTTCTGTTTCACTGTCTTCGTGTGGGTTCACCTTCTGTTTCTCTGTCTTCGTGTGGGTTCACCTTCTGTTTCTCTGTCTTCGTGTGGGTTCACCTTCTGTTTCTCTGTCTTCGTGTGGGTTCACCTTCTGTTTCACTGTCTTCGCGTGGGTTCACCTTCTGTTTCACTGTCTTCGCGTGGGTTCACCTTCTGTTTCACTGTCTTCGCGTGGGTTCACCTTCTGTTTCACTGTCTTCGCGTGGGTTCACCTTCTGTTTCACTGTCTTCGCGTGGGTTCACCTTCTGTTTCACTGTCTTCGCGTGGGTTCACCTTCTGTTTCACTGTCTTCGCGTGGGTTCACCTTCTGTTTCACTGTCTTCGCGTGGGTTCACCTTCTGTTTCACTGTCTTCGCGTGGGTTCACCTTCTGTTTCACTGTCTTCGCGTGGGTTCACCTGTTTCACTGTCTTCGCGTGGGTTCACCTTCTGTTTCACTGTCTTCGCGTGGGTTCACCTTCTGTTTCACTGTCTTCGCGTGGGTTCACCTTCTGTTTCACTGTCTTCGCGTGGGTTCACCTTCTGTTTCACTGTCTTCGCGTGGGTTCACCTTCTGTTTCACTGTCTTCGCGTGGGTTCACCTTCTGTTTCACTGTCTTCGCGTGGGTTCACCTTCTGTTTCACTGTCTTCGCGTAGGTTCACCTTCTGTTTCACTGTCTTCGCGTGGGTTCACCTTCTGTTTCACTGTCTTCGCGTGGGTTCACCTTCTGTTTCACTGTCTTCGCGTGGGTTCACCTTCTGTTTCACTGTCTTCGCGTGGGTTCACCTTGTTTCACTGTCTTCGTGTGGGTTCATCTTCTGTTTCACTGTCTTCGTGTGGGTTCACCTTGTTTCACTGTCTTCGTGGGGGTTCACCTTCTGTTTCACTGTCTTCGTGGGGTTCACCTTCTGTTTCACTGTCTTCGTGGGGGTTCACCTTCTGTTTCACTGTCTTCGTGGGGGTTCACCTTCTGTTTCACTGTCTTCGTGGGGGTTCACCTTCTGTTTCACTGTCTTCGTGGGGGTTCACCTTCTGTTTCACTGTCTTCGTGGGGGTTCACCTTGTTTCACTGTCTTCGTGTGGGTTCACCTTGTTTCACTGTCTTCGTGTGGGTTCACCTTGTTTCACTGTCTTCGTGTGGGTTCACCTTCTGTTTCACTGTCTACGTGTGGGTTCACCTATATCAGTATCAATTCAGTCATCACTACCACTTTGAAGTAATCCTAACAATTTATCAATATCATTTTGCTGCTATCGTCATCAAATTTTGGACACCATAATCTTTCATACATTTTTGTTTATTTGTTTGAGTCGCTAAGAAAGCCAGCATGACCGAGCCCGGACTTCCTTATTTATTCCCAGGGGCAAGTTTAAGGCTATACGGCGTTCCAAAAATTTTAATTTAGAAGCAGCGCCCTTTGGTAGACGAGGCCCTTTTCTGGTAGCACTATGCATGACGTATCAGTGTAAAGTTCTTCTTATTCTCTTGTAAAAACAAACAGCATTCCAAAATTTTAACTTGGGGGAGGAGAGAGAGAGAGAGAGAGAGAGAGAGAGAGAGAGAGAGAGAGAGAGAGAGAGAGAGAGAGAGAGAGAGAGAGAGAGAAAGAGAGAGAAAGAGAAAGAGAGAGAAAGAGAGAGAGAGAGAGAGAAGAGAGAGAGAAAGAGAAAGAGAGAGAGAAAGAGAGAGAGAGAGAGAGAGAGAGAGGAGAGAGAGAGAGAGAGAGAGAGGGGGGGAAGGGAGATGGAGAGGGGGTAACGTCATACCACTACGTCACACAGCTCTGATGAACCATGCCAAGAACCCAGGGTGAGGCAAGAGGTCGTGCTCTCTTTACCCAAGTGCTTCCCTTCTTATCGTCTCCCTACTCATTCTTTATCGTCTCCATTTTACCTTCTCATTGTGTTTATTACCTTCTCCTCGTGTTCTTGTTTCCTTTTCTGTGCCTCTCTAGCTGAGTGTTCTGAATACCACTGCTGTGTGTATATATACAGATGTATGCAGTGCGAGGCAACTTGGACAAATAAAACGCAGATAAAGACAAATATACTGCATATATCCACCTCGGTAACAGACCTCATTGAGGTCAAAAATATACATATCTATATTTTTCAAGCAGGAAAATACAGATCTATTTCATTTTTGTGTCCAAGTGGTCTCTCACTTTTAACCGATCAGCGTCATGACATTAATAATAATATACAACAAGGACACGTTGATGAACGACACCCATGTACACCTTGATCAAACCTATCTTATCTAGGCAAAGAAAGTGAGCACCTATCAGTGCTGAGGGACTGACTTAACCGGCACCGTCTCCAGTATATATTCTCCGGCACCGTCTCCAGTATATATTCTCCGGCACCGTCTCCAGTATATATTCTCCGGCACCGTCTCCAGTATATATTCTCCGGCACCGTCTCCAGTATATATTCTCCGGCACCGTCTCCAGTATATATTCTCCGGCACCGTCTCCAGTATATATTCTCCGGCACCGTCTCCAGTATATATTCTCCGGCACCGTCTCCAGTATATATTCTCCGGCACCGTCTCCAGTATATATTCTCCGGCACCGTCTCCAGTATATATTCTCCGGCACCGTCTCCAGTATATATTCTCCGGCACCGTCTCCAGTATATATTCTCCGGCACCGTCTCCAGTATATATTCTCCGGCACTGTCTCCAGTATATATTCTCCGGCACTGTCTCCAGTATATATTCTCCGGCACTGTCTCCAGTATATATTCTCCGGCACTGTCTCCAGTATATATTCTCCGGCACTGTCTCCAGTATATATTCTCCGGCACTGTCTCCAGTATATATTCTCCGGCACTGTCTCCAGGATATATTCTCCGTAATGAAGTAAAAAAAATGCTGACTGGCGAAGTGTTGATAATACAGACACCCAGCCATTGCACGTCAAGTGTCGCCATTCATGGCGACACTTTAATGGAAGCATCCAGATTATAGACTAATAGTTCACAACCAGGATGCCAGAAATGTTTGCCAAGGATGCAGACGATATGTAGAGATTTATAATTAATTAGAGGCTACATCTGTGAAAAAGTCAGTGGTGAAGATAATATGTCAGTTGAAATAAACAGCTAAGGACCAAGGACACGGCTCTCGTATTCACACTGTACTTGGAGCAGGTAGGAATCATAAATAAAACTGAAATGTGAGGGTACGATCTTAGGGCACCTCTGGGTAGTATTACCTTGTTTTCTGCTTAAATTGGGCGTAAAACCCAGCTCCGGTAAGCCAGCGGATGCTAAACTTTTTATGGGTCATCCTTTGAAGAATAAACCACCACAACTACCACCCACGTTCAAACAGGAGTGTCGTGAATATGTGATGAGCCAAGGATGCCATCAATGAAGAGAAATGTGAAAAAACTCAAATGTACGAGCGAGAGAGAGAGAGAGCGAGAGAGAGAGAGCGAGAGAGATTTCTCTCATGGGGTCACTTGTTTTATCCAGTAGTTGTGTCGCTGTATATTCTCCATGCTCGTTTATGCAGAGTTCATTCACAACCCCCAATTCTTTATGAAATCTGGAAGACGTTTGGGTCCTTCTTGAAACATTTTTGAGTCAAGAGTCCAAGATGGTCCGAAACGTCAAGTTTTCTTTTCCAATTTCTTGGGTTAAATCACATAAACCCGTCAAAACATATTTAACCACAATCAAGCAAAAAAAAAAAAATAGCGGCAGAGCAGCACCAGATAACTGACACACACGACACCATTTTCACACACACACACACACACACGGCACTATCTTCACACACACACACGGCACTATCTTCACACACACACACGGCACTATCTTCACACACACACAAAGACACTACACACACACACGACACTATCTTACACACACACACACACACACACACACACACACACACACACACACACGACACTACACACACACATCGGATGAAGACCAAGCAGGACTTCAGAGAGACCTGGACAAGCTTGACATCTGGTCTAGCAACTGGCTTCTCGAATTTAACCCCACCAAATGCAAAGTCATGAGGATCGGAGAAGGGCAAAGAAGACCGCTGACAGAGTACAGGCTAGGTGGACAAAGGCTACAAACCTCATCAAAGAAGACCTTGGGGTGAGTATAACGCCAAGCACGTCTCCGGAAGCACACATCAACCAGATAACCGCGGCAGCATATGGGCGACTGGCAAACCTAAGATTAGCGTTCCGTTACCTTAACAAGGAATCGTTCAAGACACTGTACACCGTGTACGTCAGGCCCATACTAGAGTATGCAGCACCAGTCTGGAACCCACACCTGGTCAAGCACGTCAAGAAATTAGAGAAAGTGCAAAGGTTTGCGACAAGGCTAGTTCCACAACTCAGGGGACTATCCTATGAAGAAAGGTTGAGGGAAATAGGACTACCAACACTGGAGGACAGAAGGGTTAGAGGAGACATGATAACGACATATAAAATACTGCAGGGAATCGACAAGGTAGATAGTGACAGGATGTTCCAGAGAGGGAACACAGAAACAAGGGGACACAACTGGAAGCTGAAGACTCAGATGAGTCAAAGGGATGTTAGGAAGCATTTCTTCAGCAATTGAATAGTCAGGAAGTGGAATAGTCTAGCGAACGATATAGTGGAGGCGGGAACCATACATAGTTTTAAGACAAGGTATGATAAAGCTCATGGAGCAGGGAGAACTGAGACCCAGTAACGGACAGCGAAGAGACGGGGCCAGGAGCTGAGTCTCGACCCCTGCAACCACAATTAGGTGAGTACAATTAGGCGAGTGTACACACGACACTACACACACACGACACTATCTTCACACACACACACAACACTATCTTCACACACACACACACACACACACACACACACGACACTATCTTCACACACAACACTCTTCACACACACACACACACACACACACACACACACTATCTTCACACACACACACACACACGACACTATCTTCACACACACGACACTACACACACACACACACACACACACACACACACACACACACACACACACGACACTATCTTCACACGCACACGACACTAACTCCGTAGACACAACTATATATCCGCAGACACCACTATCTTGTGTCTGCTATCCCCACAACACTACCACACATTGATGGTTCTAGACAATAACAATGTTGCTTCTACACTCTTAGGGGAAAGTTATTATACAAAAATTTATTCGTTTTATGATGACATAGGAAGAATTTTTATTTTCAAAGAGGGGAAAAATATATACCATCAGTAGCACAACTCAGCATCAAGGTAATTGTCGCTGAAGAGAATAATTGTGTGTCGTGCCGAATAGATAAAACTTGTGATTTTGCCTTAAATAGCAACGCTCTTCTTGCCGAATAAGGCAAGCTAAAATTTGAGTATGCAATAATTTCGCAAAAATCATTCAAAACCTAACGAAAAAAATGTATTTAATTGTTTATTATGAAATTATTGTAAACTTATCTAAAATATATTTAGTTAGATTAGGCTAAATTAAATTGAGCTTGTTATAATAAGGTTAGGTAAGTTTTCCGAGGTTCTTTTGGTACAAAATTATTTTTTACATTAACATAAATGTAAAAAATACATCTTTAAACGTACAAGAGAAAATTTTAGATAGGACTTAATTTTAAATGTGTTCTTGCTAATTGACCAATTTCACCTATTCGGCACGATATATATATATATATATATATATATATATATATATATATATATATATATATATATATATATAAATACTTTATTTTCAGACTTCCTTGAAAGTAAACCAGGAAGCCACACCACGTATTAATACACGAAGTAAAAAAAAAAAATTACTTCCACGCTATTTGTGGTAAGGTGTGCGAGGGTGGCAGCCGGCTGGGCTCCGGAGTCACATCTGGTGAGCAAGCAGGCTTGTTTGTGTAAGATGCTCAAGACAGGATGTAAGGAGCCTCAATTTACTTTGATAATCAAGTGAATTGCGTGCGTGATGCCCCCATGTCTACATGAATGCAGTTTAAATTGTGCGAGTTCAAGACCGTAAGTCCTCACCAACAGGTTACCGGGGGATCATGCATCAACTACCAGCCAAGGATCTTAACCTAGAATTCACAGACGTCGTTAGTTCTCAGCCTCTTGGGCCCCTCTCATACCTACTTCGGAAATCGAAAATCTTCTTTCCACTGTATGATGTCTTCAGGTCGCTAGATATGGTTGTTTTACTCTCTTAGCAATGCATTATTCTGAGTTCCGAGACAGAGCTGCGAACCTCTGTATTTGAAGCTTCTATACACTCTTAATGGGATGTGGGCTTCACGCTGGTGCTGCATCCTCAATAAATGTCCTGATATGGGTCAAGCCAGCAGGATAAAAATGACTCAAAGAATTTATTTTTACAGTGTTACACTGATGAACACTTAAAGAACATTATATTTAAAGTGACACCCAAAGGAATTAGTACGACATAAGTAAAATTAACCTTAACTGCAGCTACATTTCCTGTACATCTATTATATTTGTTTTTTTTTCTAATTTTTATTTATACAAGTTTTTTAGTGTTAATTCTTATGAAAACGTTAAAAAACTCGAGCGATCAAAATCAATTTATTTATTTATTGTGTGTGTGTGTGTGTGTGTGTGTGTGTGTGTGTGTACTCGCCTAAATGTGGTTGCAGGGGTCGATTCATAGCTCCTGGCCCCTGTGTGTGTGTTTAATAAACAAAAAGTATAAATATATTACAAATGCGCAGACATGTTTCATTAAATTTTAACTTAAAATCATATATTTTAGGTACAATGGTATTGGAAAAGTTTACTGATGTGATACATTGTTATGCATGACGTCAGCAAGCCATGTGTAGTTGTGATGAGAAGTGTTGGTTGCTACCATCAAAACACCACCATCAAAACGACCACCATCAAAACACCACCATCAAAACACCACCATCAAAACACCACCATCAAAACACCACCATCAAAACACCACCATCAAAACACCACCATCAAAACACCACCATCAAAACACCACCATCAAAACACCACCATCAAAACACCACCATCTGGTCATCATCTGACAAACTGAACTGTCATTTTGATCATGTGTGAAAGTGTCGCCAAACAAACGTACGGTGACTGAAAAAAATACATGAAAACTATTCTCATAATTAGATATTTTTTTATTAATAAGCAGAATCTTATAATTTACCTACTGAGGATCTGAATTTAATATGAATGTTGTGCAGATTCAAAATTTCATTCTGGGTTGCAGATATGACTATAATAAACAAGACTATCCCTAATGCAATATTATCAGTGTTAATATTTGTACCAAATGGGAAGCACGTAAATGTTGTTTCAAGTTTTAGTGTTGCTAAATCTTGGAACAGTCTGTAGAAGTCTGTAATAACCTTCTGTAACTGCTCAATATATCGAACTCTGATGTAATATATCTTTATAGCCGAGATATTTCGCCTGAGCAGCAGGCTTTCTCGAGCGAACACAGAGGTGAATTTTATACTGGAGACAGTGGAAGACTTGGAGAGGTAATTTGAAGGTGTTCAGTCTTAGTCTTGACAGGTTATATCCAACAACTACATCACGTCTTGCAACGCTCTCTCATCTACATCATTAATTGGTCATGCAGACATCTACTAAAATGGCTCCATGATCGACATTCTGGCCGCCCCTGATATAAAATATTCAGTGTTTCTGGCGGGTACATAGTTTCATGTCAGTCTTCAGTAGAACTGCAACTGCTGTGAAGGTGCTGTTCTTGCTGTGATAGTCTTCACTTTCTGCTGTTATGTAGCTCGTCCCACTGAGCATCTTTCAAGTAGATAATTTGCAACGGAAGGTCAAAACTAATTAGTGACAAAAATATTGCCAAACTACATAATATGTCCAAAGACCAGGGAATGAAGGAAAAAAATTAACATAACTGAAGCAATAATATTAAAAAAAACTTTCGAATATATAATTTTCCATTAAAAAATATTTCAGTATTCATATTCATTTCTATATGTTGTTCTGTACAACTTATTCTGCAGGTTACAACTTAAGTTATTTCTCTAGAAACTTGTTCTAAATCAAACCACAGACTGACTGGACTACAAGTATAGGTATAAGCTGTACAGAACATCCGGTTGGTGTATCTATGTCTAAATATTACCCCCTAGACTACTGAGTCCTAGAGTCTTCCCTCATGATCTTGTACTTGTTGGGGTTGTGCATGTGGTTTATGTACATGTACACGCACGTGTCTACTGCACACAAGTAACACGTTTCACCTTCGGTTTCCTGGAAGCTGCCAGGTGGGTGATACGAACACTGCCGGCGGATCGCCCTAACACCAAGAGAGGATCACAAGGATCACGGTGAGTGTATCAGACACCACTGGATATAATTATTTGTTATTGATATAATTATTCCATAGATTACAGTCTTATCGCGTAGTTGTTAATCTATCTGATGCAGTATCAGGATACAGCCTCAATATTGCAGATATATTATCATTAACAATTAAATGATTTCCCATTTTCCGTAACATTTGTTTGGACATACCTCTTAGAAGTAGCAATACTGGACACTATATTGGTCTATGACCTCGTCTTTGTCCACAATCTTGAAGTCTCTACAAACTGAACAGCCATGTACAGCATAGCAGTGTCCTAGCAGTGATATGTTATCTACTGATCTAGTTATTTTCTCCATAATTTATTATAATATACAGCGGCTCCGGAGTTCCTCTCCGCACTCTTCAATCTTATACATTCTCTCTATTTTGAAACTATTGTTTGACAAACCAAAATCATCTTCAGCATTGGTTTTTTTTTTATTCAATGCTAGTTTAGCTAAGGTCTCGACAATCATATTCACACATTTTGGCATGGTCCAGACAAGACACCCTCCCTCTCCCTAAAGTGCCACACCTCCCTTACGTCAGTGCCACTCCCTCTTTTCCTTCCGATGAGACATACAGAATACTCATGGCCGCCAGCAACAGTCATGAGTCGACTACTGACAAGTATGTTGTCCGTTATGGGTCGCTCACCGTACAATAGTTTCTTGCAAGTATTCTTCCTACCTTCAAACAAATATTTTACGGTTTCGCTCAGCGTCCAGATGTTCCCTCTTTAGCAGACCAATCCGCAATTTGCTCAGCTTTTAAACACGCGAATATTTATGAGTTATACATAGCTTTGCGAGTCAGGGCGAGAGTGGGGGAGGGAGAGAGGGTGGGAAGAGAGGGAGAGGGTAGGGAGAAGGGGAGAGAGGGGTGGAGAGGTGGAAGAGATCAGAGGGGGAGAGAGTGGGAGGGGGATATATATATAATGTCGTACCGAATAGGTAAAACTTGCGATTTTGGCTAAAATAGCAACACTCTTCTTGCCGAATAAGGCAAGCTAAAATTTGTGTATGCAATAATTTCGCAAAAATATTCTGAACCTAACGAAAAATATATATTTCATTGTGTTTGTTTATTAAATTATTGTAAACTTATCTAAAATATATTTAATTGGATTGGGCTAAATTAAATTGCGCTTGTTATAAGGTTAGGTAAGTTTTCTAAGGTTCTTTTGGTACAAAATCATGAATTTTTACATTAACATAAATTAAAAAAAATATATCTATAAACGGATAAGAGAAAAAAATAAAAAAGACAATTTAAGTGAGTTCTTGCTAATTGACCAATTTTACCTATTCGGTACGATCGATCGATCGAGATATATATATAATATATATATATATATATATATATATATATATATATATATATATATATATATATATAAACAATTCGCAAACAGGCGAAATTATTTACAAACATTGTCTCTACATTCACAGCAGGACTCAAACCTGCAAACTCTCTATCAGAGTAACCAGTACTTTACCACGGAGCTAGACCCCAAATAAGTATGGGCGCCTAGTCGGAACTAGTCGATGTTTCCCCATACCCCGGGCACCAAGCTCGTTTTGAAAGTTATTTCATCAAATCCTGCCATATTGCAGTGGACAACGAGAGAGATTTGAAATGCAATGTTTGTAAATAATTTCGCCTGTTTGCGAATTGTTAAGCATTTCAAATCTCTTTCGTTGTCCACTGCATGTGGCAGGATTTGATGAAATAACATTCAAAACGAGCTTGATGCCCCGGGGTATGGGAAAACATCCTCTGGCTACGGCTGGACGCCCATACTTATCTGGGGTCTGGCTCCGTGGTAAAGTACTGGTTACTCTGATACAGAGTTTACAGGTTCAAGTCCTGCTGTGGACGTAGAGACAATGTTTATATATATATATATATATATATATATATATATATATATATATATATATCAATAACAACACTGCGACTAGCCGAGGACTCGAACCAATGTCGTTTTGGCCCGCCTCATGGCGAGCGAAAATCACATGACGCTCTAACCCACGTGACCACTCAATCCTACAAGAATGAAGCACCCAGCAAAGCTAGGCGTTTTAACTTGATCCGATGACATACGGTGGTGTGGGTGCCTCTGAGGTAAACGACATGGGTTCGAGTCCTCGGCTAGTCGCAGTGTTGTTATTGATTAAATACCACTCGTTCGTGGTTACATCAATTATATATATATATATATATATATATATATATATATATATATATATATGAGAGAGTCAACAACTACTAACCAGTGTCACTCCTATCAATCACTGGCAAGAGATTCTTGAGACAGTCTCACGAAAGATGACGACATTTCTCGACCACTCGCTTCTTTGTAACCTTCGTCAATATGGATTTAAAAAAGGTCACTGCTATGTGGTACCAGTCACTGGACGAATCCAAGATCAGCCGAGTAGTAGCACTGGACACTGCTGGTGTTTTCCACCAAGTATGACACCAGGGACGCTTGGCAAAACTGCAAGCACTAGGATTCGCCGGCTCTGCACCATGCCTCCTCAGTGTTTACCTTCTTAACTGGACAGTCAACAAGACACTATTGGCGCAAGTGTTCTACAGGGAAGTGTGCTTGAACCATTGTTATGGAATGTCTACTTCAATGACCTTCAACTCATCCCAAAATCCGATGCATATGCAGATGACTGTACTCTGACATTTACATATCCAAGAGAGGAAATAACAGCTGCTCTCAGTTACATCAATCACCAGCTTACAGGTATAGCAGCCTGGGAAAAACGATAGCAGGTCACATTTGCTTCTGAGAAAAAAACAAATGATGATGGTGTCTAGGCACCATGGTGGAAATGCTGGAGCAGTGGTAAGAATGAATGGGAGAGTGTTGGAACCCTGGAATGTGGCTGATATAAAGAACTACGACGTAATAAATCTAGCAAACAAAACGGCCAGGAAGCTAAAAGCCCTTAGACCTATCTCGCATCTGCTCGACAGTAGAGGCTGCAGGATTGTGTATCAGGCACAAGTGCACTCACATCTTGAGTATGCTCCACTTTCTTGGATTGCTTGTCCCTAGTCTCTTCTACGACTTCTTGACATAATAGAGAACACAGCAGGACGACTCATCTCTCGCCTGGACCAAGCCTGGACAGAACTGTCATTTCAGCAGAGCCTTCAACACCGGAAGGATGTAAGTGGCCTTACTGTTATGTACAAGACCAATCTTGGTTTCACTTCGCAGACAACAAGACAGCTTCTGTACAACAAGACGCGTAACAAACAAACTACACTCTGGCTGTACCCTTCAGGAACATCATTTATTCCTAGGATGACTCGAGTCTGGATCATGTTCGTACAGCATAATGACATCAACGAAATAAAGTCAATTGACCAAATGAACTCGCTGACTCACAGATGACTCCAACTTCATCCTATTCCCAATTTATCCCATAACACGTAAAGGCTTTCAAATGAGCTGAGGTAGGTAACACCACTTAGCTTATAAAAAAGGAAGAATTAACAAACCTATAAACAGGAATAAGAGGGGAGAAAGGGAGAAGAGAAAGAGAGAGAGAGAGAGAGAGAGAGAGAGAGAGAGAGAGAGAGAGAGAGAGAGAGAGAGAGAGAGAGAGAGAGAGAGAGAGAGAGAGAGAGAGAGAGAGAGAGAGAGAGAGAGAGAGAGAGAGAGAGAGAGAGAGAGAGAGAATATACAGTGACCGACAAAGACATAGTCACAGACACAAACATCTCTGTATAAACCCTGGTGAAAGCAAGAAGTCTAAAATTAACTCACTAACTTTCCCATATGTATATTACTATGTCCACACATTAGCATCAAAACCACACATAGGCTGTGTTTACACTCAGCCCAAGACCTAAATTTAGAATCGAATCAAGATTTGACGAACAACAATTAAAAAAAATATAAAGAATAACTTTTATCCATCTTCATTAATATAAAACATATAAACACAAAACAGTAGTCATAATTAATATTTATTTATTGTGTCATATCGAAGGAAAATAAAGCAAAATCTCAAGACTTCAGTATGAAGAATTTCAGAGCAAGAAGACAGTGATTACATCACAGCTACTACTAGTATAGCCAGTGTTATGTTCGCCTGTATTCGACTGAAGAAGCCGGGTGTGCTGGCGAAACGCTTCACCGATAAAGACACCCAAGTGTTGCACAAGTGTCTTATTCTTCAAATTGTCGGTATAGTATCCCATCAGTAATAAGTTTCTTCTTGACAAGTATGAAGGAATGATACAACTCCAGCTCTCTAGGTCACACTTTAAGGTGCAACCAATATAAACTAGCCACACTAACACATCACAATAAAGTAGCCACACTAACACATCACAATAAAGTAGCCACACTAACACATCACAATAAAGTAGCCACACTAACACATCACAATAAAGTAGCCACACTAACACATCACAATAAAGTAGCCACACTAACACATCACAATAAACTAGCCACACTAACACATCACAATAAAGTAGCCACACTAACACATCACAATAAAGTAGCCACACTAACACATCACAATAAACTAGCCACACTAACACATCACAATAAACTAGCCACACTAACACATCACAATAAAGTATAAATACTATGACACTGAGTTAAATAAAATATGAAATAAAACAGTCAAAACGATCCCCAAAATATTTTCACGAAGACTCCATTGGTACTGAGAGAGGGGCAAGACCTTCTTCAAGCAGGTGGGTATGTGTGAAGTAGGTGGGTGAGTGATCATACCGTCCTTTCCTCCCCACTGTGATCACACTGACCTTTCTTCCCTCCCCACTGTGCTCATACTGACCTTTCTTCCCTCCCCACTGTGATCACACTGACCTTTCTTCTCTCCCCACTGTGATCACACTGACCTTTCCTCCCCACTGTGCTCACACTGACCTTTCTTCCCTCCCCACTGTGCTCACACTGACCTTTCTTCCCTCCCCACTGTGATCACACTGACCTTTCCTCCCTCCCCACTGTGATCACACTGACCTTCCTCCTTCCCCACTGTGATCACACTGACCTTTCCTCCTCCCCACTGTGATCACACTGACCTTTCCTCCCCACTGTGATCACACTGACCTTTCCTCTCCACTGTGATCACACTGACCTTTCCTCCCCACTGTGATCACACTGACCTTTCCTCCCCACTGTGATCACACTGACCTTTCCTCCCCACTGTGATCACACTGACCTTTCCTCCCCACTGTGATCACACTGACCTTTCCTCCCCACTGTGATCACACTGACCTTTCCTCCCCACTGTGATCACACTGACCTTTCCTCCCCACTGATCACACAGACCTTTCCTCCCCACTGTGATCACACTGACTGTTGCTTTCCACTGCCAGCACAACACACAGGTACAAGCACTCTACCTCGCACCAACACAAGTAGTCAACCTTTACTAACCAAATTTTTTTTAACTATCTGGGCTAAAGAATGCCTGGTTAAGAATACACGAAAGCCAGTGTTACTGTACCACCTCACTCTCTCTCTCTGTTATATAAATAAAGGGGTCATCCTAATACGTATCACGTGGACAAGATGTTTCAGTATCTTTACCATTCGCCCAACCCTTGGATAATGATTTTTGTTATATCTAACGTGTTTTTTATTAACAGTATACACACACGGACCACTGAGTCCGACCGATAAGGCGGTGGTCACCCAGCCGTGGCCAACCACAGCACGAATGACAAGTGAACCAGTCGTTAAAGATACCAGTGTCAGGGGATTGTATTATAATACTACAAGTACTAGCAGTATTATTGTAGACTATTACAATACTACTACTAGTTCTAGTAGTACTACTACTACTAGTAGTAGTATAAGAGGAAATTTTTTTTATTAGCTCTCTCCCTGTCTCGTTCAATCCCTACCTCCCTCCCTCTCCCATTCCATCTGTCCCTTTCACCTTCTCTCGTTCCATCTCTCTCTCTTTCCATCCTTCATTCTCCCCCTTTTTCCACCCCTCATTCTCCCCCTCTCTCTTTCCACCCCTCCCTCTCCCGCCTCTCCCTCACCCCCTCCGTCACCTCTTTGTAAATATCTAGAAATAGTTTCCCAGAAGTGAGCGAGGTTGGGGTAAGGAAAGATTTTTTTTATCCAGTGTTTTCGTTTAAGATAACTGAGAAAACAGAGGAAAAAATACAAGAGAAAATACATAAAGGGTGATAACACGTTCATACACGATAATTAAGATCATGAAACAAAAATGACTCACAAAAGGGATAAAAAATAATATGATAAAATTAGACCCAATTAATAAGGTGTTTGGTTTTAATCAGTAAGTTAATAATTATGATAAAATGAAGAGACACGGTTTAAAAAACGGATGGGGGGAGGGGGTTATAATTTATTTTTTTAATCAATTACAAAGCACTAAAAACTTATCAAAACTTCCTTCAGTGCCAAGTATAACATGGTTAACTAGGTTCCTAGGAGAAACTACTGATAAGTTGATGAGCAAGACACACCTGCAACACCTGGGTATCGTTAGTGTTGAAACATAAGAACATAAGGAGGAACACTGCAGCAGGCCTGTTGGCCCATACTAGGCAGGTCCTTCACATTTCATCCCACTAACAAGATATTTAACATAAGAACATAAGAAAGGAGGAACACAAAACATATGAAAGGAGGGACACGTTTCGCCTACAGTCAAAATAGACAGCAGCAGCAGGAGCAGCAGCAGGAGCAGCAGCAGGAGCAGCAGCAGCAGCAGCAGCAGTAGAGATGTAAACTCAAAACTACGTCTTGGAGGGTGATGGACTGATTACGTCTTTACTGCTTCTGCTGTCTCCTCTGTACTTGACTGAAGAAGCCTACTGTGTAGACGAAGCGTTTCAACAATAAAGACACCCACTACTGCACATGCGTCTTATACATCAACTTGTTTGTATTTTATACCATTTTCTACATACTGACAAGCAGCCTAAGATAAACAATAATAGCTCGATTGCTAGCGCACTCGGCTCACACACTGTGGTCCGGGGGTCGATCCCCGGTACGGGTGGAAACATTAGGACGTGTTTCCTTAAGACCCTTGCTGTCCAATGTTCACCCATCAGTAAGATGGGTATCTGGGTGTTAGTCGACTAGTGTAGGTCGCATCCTGGTTCAAAATTAACCTAATTTGCTACAAATGCTCTGCATAACAAGGAGCTTTCTATATAGTAGTATCTCACTGATGTCAGCTAGGCTTGTATAACTTGTAGAAATAATTATTATTATTATTAAGATTTCATTTATATTCTATATAATTTCACCCACGGATGTTTTACAAAGGTGAGCAAACTCAAGGTGAAAAAGCTTACCTTTGAGCGAAACATTCTAGAAATAGAGCTTGCTTTACTCGTATTTTCTATTGTACCTAACTAGGTTTCTCAAGGAAGAATTAACATGAAGTACAAATAATAACCTTGGTAGCTGAAAATCAGGTGAGGTCGACCCAGCAGTTTAAACCAGGGAATTCCAAACACCTGTAAACAACTCGACATAAAATGCCAGAAATTCTTCCGAACACAAAAACACCGAACTGGACAAATAATGTTATCAGTAATAAGTCAGAAATCCTAGCAAAATACTCAAACATATTCGACCTTAACTGAGAGTCGAGCACAAGGTTGCCAGTGCACCAATATAGACTGCTCGACCAATTTCAACTCGAGCAGTATAATGTGCAATACTGACAAGGTGAAGAATAAGTCATGTGCAATACCTGGCAATCTTTAATACGAAGACGTTTCGCTAGCCAGTGGCTTTATCAGTTCAGTATAGAGGTTATTTGAAGTTGTTGAAACTGGAGACACTAGACGACGAGGTAATCAGTTACTCAGATAGCGTTGATTATTATTATTATTATTATTATTATAATCAAAAGAAGCGCTAAACCACAGGGGTTATACAGCGCGGCAGATAGCGTTGAACTGATGAAGCCAATAAATGGCGAAACGTCTTGACCCAGGTGCTGCACATTTGTCTTATTCATCACTACCTATTTTCCTCAATAACCATCCTCACTTTATATACAACGTTAAATGTGTATCTCAATATATATATATATATATATATATATATATATATATATATATATATATATATATATATATATACATACATACATACACACACACTGTTTACCATCATTTAGAACAAAGTTAGTATGTTGACTACCGATTTTCATGTATTAAGATAGGCATTAACCCTAACAAACATGAAGAGAAGGTACGCTATGATATTCAGTTTTCTGGACATCTTAATTATCAAAAAAGCGTAAATGCCTGGCCACGTTTTTAGTACAAATATAAATCTTGGTAGTCAAGTGGAAGAGGCAGCAACGGGAGGAGAGAACTGGCTTGTCCAGTCACTTCTGTGATTGACTCTTACCAGCCAGATAGAGTTAGATCAACGCACAATCTTTCCAAGACGGATCAATTAAGAAGGAATCTCCATACTTGATGCTGGAGAGAACGTCAAACTGAACAGGTCGTGTATATACACAAAAGGTGTCTATCAGTTTATATATTGTACATAGAGTTTACTTTAACTCCTTTAATGACAGCTTTAATGACCTTCGTGCAGTCAACAGGTTTTCCGTCTAACACACCAATACCTTCACAATATGAACTTGATGAAAACGTTACTGATCATTTTCCCTTATGACTTGACACTCCAAGCTTCAAGTTACACTGCTGACTTGACCCTCCAAGCTTCAAGTTACACTGTTCACTTTCTAAGTCACAATTTTCACTTTACTGATCATATTTTAACACTACACTGGTTACTTAATTCCGATCATAAAAATATCAATGCTCAATAACACGTTTTTTTCCTTCGTTTGATATCCAGCATTTATTGCAGCACTTGTTTGTTAAACAAAACCCATATTTAAGATTCACTGTGTCTACTTATGTGTTACTTGTTTAAGTAAGTATGGAATGGAGTTAAGTAGTTCCGGGTAGAGGCGGAGCACTCCTGTCCAGATGCCTTCAGGGTGCCACACAAACAACTGGTGAGCCAAACACTGCCCAGCTGCTAATTAGTGCCTAGGGGGCACTGGCCCCGGGGGGATAAGGGGGGTGCAAGGAGGATGGGTGCACTTGGCCGTGGAGGAGTGAGCACCTGGCGGGAGGGGAGTGTCTTTGAGAGGGGGCTGGGGGAGGAACTGGGAATCGCACTAGGGAGAAGTGGGCACTGTGCCCCAGGTGGATAAGGGTTGAAAGGGATGGAGGGAACTGGTTAGTGGGGGTGTGGGTAAATGATGGAAGGGAAGGAAACATCAGGATGTGAAGAGCGGATTAACTTAGATCTCTCAGCACTCCTGCTAATAAACATAATACACACAACACTCTGGGTAAAATTATGCAACAAACAACTACTAGCACCAATATATACCAGAAACACCATCATACCGATGAATGGAAGGACACTTAGGACATCTTCAGTGGTTACGTTTCGGTTCTGGAACTTTTACCAAAGTCCCAGAACCGAAACTTATAAAACAACGATGTCTTAAGTGTATGTATTAGTCCTTCCAACCATACTGTCGGTATCGTTGTACCTACTTTCCGCCATCATACCTAGTTAAAATAACCTGCAATAAATTATTAAATAGGTAGTCACACGACTCCACAAAAAGTTCCCCGAGGTCTCTCAGATACCACCGCAACTATAAAATTCACAATTTTAGCAAGAAATCCGAAGCAATAGGCCAACAGTTAAAATATACTCCACAGTCAGCTGTACGCTGTAAGACAGCTGGCAGAAGCATCTGCAAAATAGTAGCTATGGTAGACATGTGCTCCCGCAATTCTCATTCGATAGAAAAGTCTCAAAATGACGACTCGTTTGAATGAGAAGGGTCAAACTTCCATATCTAGTCAAACACTACATAACCTGTTGCTCACCTGCCACTTTCTCAGGACGTACCTATGCGAGGTACTGTGAGGTTCACTAGAAAGTAAGCTTGAAATAGCAGCCTTCACCTCAGCATCAGCCTGTTCATTCATGCAACTCCAACATGGCCAACACACACACACACACATCCTAGTGCGACGTGTGAAGACAGGCTAATCAGTCCTGGATCTTTTGACCCTCAGCCAGCTACCAGGACGAGAACAGAGATCACATGGAGCTCCACATTGAACAGCCAGAGAAGTCATTGGTAACTGTATAATACGAGTCTTCACTTGTGACCATCACAAAGCCAAGGGATGAGCAGGGATGGGAGAAGAAAGGGAGGAGCCAGGATAAGGGGAAAAGAAAGGGGAAAGTAACAGTTGAAAGAGTAATAATGGGGTAAGAGTTTGGTCAGCGAAGGAATATGCTCAGACAAAGTTATGTCCACTACTGACACAACAACGACCATTAACTTTCAGCATCTTTATAAACCTCGCCTGTGACACCTCAGTTTTACCCTCTTACTTTTAACCCCCGTGTAGCCCAAATCTATACAACCCTGCCTCTCACATACAACACCCTGACCCTTCACCTGTAGCACCCTGATTCTCACTTGTGGCACCCTACTGACCCTCACCAGTGGCACCCTGACCCTCACCTGTGGCACCCTACTGACCCTCACCTGTGGGACCTACAATCTGCGTCTCCCGCAGTGTCTGCTATAGTGCCAAATCTATTCGCTGCAGAGTGCGTGTAAATGTTGTGTTGGCAGCAGCTGGTGTACAACAGCATTCGAAGAATTCTCTCACAGTACTCCGCCATGTAGCTTTTGTTTAGCTCTTCAAATTTCCAAGGAATGTCCTTGTGTTTAATGGGTGCCAACAAAGCCGTCCCCCATCAATTATATTGTCGCTCTAGATTATTAAAATAATCAGTAAGCGCTAAATCCATAATGGTCATACACCGCCTGGGGAATGGGAGGTAATCAAATTTGATCTAACGAAGGGATAAATTCAGCTCTAGTTTCGCAGTTTGAACCCTCCATGGTATTCAGGGCACCCATAAAGGGCCATTGTTATACGTATATATTAAGATATATAAAAGCAGGAGCTGTTTTGTACACATTATGGTAGTTGAACATTACAAGTACAAACAACATGTGAACTGTTACAAGTACCTCAGTATGGAATTGTCTGTATTCACAGCTTCTTTAGCGTGCATCTCAAAGTCTTGAATTCTGTGGCTGGCTGATTCAGCAGCTGTGTTAGAACATACAGTTAAGTATTATATATATACATTGTAGCCTATACCTGTAGGTTATCTGTAGTCGCTTTCGTGGGGGGTCACCGCCCCTAAAGCCCGGTCCCAGATCAAGCCTCATGGTGGCCGGACTGATTGATTAGACTGTTGGTGACCACTGCCCGCAGTCTAACATATGCACCATAACCCGGCTGATCAGGAACCGTAATCTTTCTTTTTGAAGACAGCTAGGGGGTCAGCAATTACCATTATTCATGATGGGAATATGTTGAGTTGTGGTCCCTTTGCACTTATTGAGTTCTTTGCCAGTACCCCTGTTTTTTTTTTTTCGGTGGTATCTTGCATTGTCTGGCAAGCCTCACGTTTATATACGAAGAGTGTGAAGGCTAAGACCAATATCTCCAGAATCTTCAGGTGTAGATTATATCTTTCCCGCATATGTTCTAGGGACTTCAAGCATTCCCAGTAATTTAGGTGCTTGACTGAGTTTATACAAGCATTATTACTCCTAAGTCTCTCGCATTAGACTCCAGGTCTATTAAGTAATTTGAGCGTATTTTGTACTCTGACCCCTTTTATATTACCTCCATTAATTCACCGAACATCATGTTTCGAGTGATCCAGTGGATGACTTGGTTTATATCAGTTGGAGGCTAGCTGTGTCTTCCATAGCTACCACTCTCTTACAAATTCTTGTATCATCTGCAAAGACTAATACAAAAATAGGGTTTACGTCCCTGACTATGTTAGATATAAGAATAAGAAACAAGTTGGGAATGACATGCCATGAGGACGAAAACATTTTACTGCGCCACCTTCTGATTTCATCCTGCACTCTGTTACTATTTGGGTTCTGTTTGCCAGGAAGTTAAATACCCATCTGTTCCCTTTCCTCTTATTCCATTTGCATGTATTTTGTGACCAACTACCCCATGGTAGCACTTGTCAATGACTTCTGCAAAATTATTGTATACATCTGCATTGTGCTCGTCTTCCAGGGTATCCAAGACCACGTTGCAATGGTCCGGCGCTGCGAGAGACATGGTCCGGCGCTGCGAGAGACATGGTCCGGCGCTGCGAGAGGCATGGTCCGGCGCTGCGAGAGGCATGGTCCGGCGCTGCCAGAGACATGGTCCGGCGCTGCCAGAGACATGGTCCGGCGCTGCGAGAGGCATGGTCCGGCGCTGCGAGAGGCATGGTCCGGCGCTGCCAGAGACATGGTCCGGCGCTGCCAGAGACATGGTCCGGCGCTGCCAGAGGCATGGTCCGGCGCTGCCAGAGGCATGGTCCGGCGCTGCCAGAGGCATGGTCCGGCGCTGCCAGAGGCATGGTCCGGCGCTGCCAGAGGCATGGTCCGGCGCTGCCAGAGGCATGGTCCGGCGCTGCCAGAGGCATGGTCCGGGCTGCCAGAGGCATGGTCGGCTGCCAGAGGCATGGTCCGGGGCTGCCAGAGGCATGGTCCGGGGCTGCCAGAGGCATGGTCCGGGGCTGCCAGAGACATGGTCCGGCGCTGCCAGATTCATGGTCCGGGAGAGGAAGAAAGATGGTGATGGGGAAAAATGGGGAGGTAATAAGGTGTGGTTGTGGGAGATGGGAGAGGTAATAAGGTGTGGTGGTGGGTGGGGGAGAGGTAATAAGGTGTGGTGGTGGGTGGGGGAGAGGTAATAAGGAGTGGTGGGTGGGAGATGTAATAAGGTGTGGTGGTGAGAGATGGGAGAGGTAATAAGGTGTGGTGGGTGGGAGATGTAATGTGTGGTGGTGAGAGATGGGAGAGGTAATAAGGTGTGGTGGGTGGGAGATGGGAGAAGTAATAAGGTGGTGATGGTAGGTGGGGGAGAGCTGGGAGAGGTAATAAGGTGATGATGGTGGGTGGGGGAGAGGTAATAAGGTGATGATGGTGGGTGGGGGAGAGGTAATAAGGTGATGATGGTGGGTGGGGGAGAGGTAATAAGGTGATGATGGTGGGTGGGGGAGAGGTAATAAGGTGATGATGGTGGGTGGGAGAGAGGTAATAAGGTGATGATGGTGGGTGGGGGAGATTAAGGTGATGATGGTGGGTGGGGGAGAGGTAATAAGGTGATGGTTGACATCATCGTCATCAGTTTTCATCTATTAAACATGACGTCACTTTTCAGGTCAACAACCTTCACTCGTACACAACAATTACATGCAACTTTTTCCCATTAAAAACTGCACTCATAGCGAGTGCAAAATTTCAGTTTGCATAGATACGATTTATGAAAATTTTGACCAATATTACTTAGCCTCTGAGATATTATTGGTATATACGTAAATCCTTCATTATCAATTAACATTCACTACGCCCTAATTTCTTTTCAATTTTTTTTTATTTTCATTTTTTCTATCAAAATTAGGATACTTTTGGTAAAAAAAACCAGAGTAAATGTGTCTAATTTTCTGAACTTTAATGGATTTTCATATTCAATTTTAAACAATAGGAAATATTACCATACACAGAAGTCGGGCCTCGTAGAGGGGTTCGACCCTACGTGTTCTCGGGCGTGAGCGAGCCTGGTAATCACTGCCATACAAGATATGAAGTTATCCTACCTTAATAACCATAAGAAGAGTAGTGCAGTAGTCGCTATTTCAGTTCACAAACAAAAGTACCAGGATTGAACCCTGGGTGAGGCCGGACTATGGACAAGTCCATTACCTTTTTTTTCACCTAAAAGTACCCGGGTACCTGGGTGCTAGTCGGCTGTTGTTGATGGTATCCTGGGAACGGAGAGAACAGCACCCCGATGGAAAAAAAGCCACACTGGCTTTCTTGGGTTATCTTGGTTACTAACCCTCCGGGTTAATAATCCAAATATGTTTCTTCTTGCACTTGTTACTAAGCAGTTAGCAGAAACCTGAAACTTACACAACTGTTATGGGTCTAATTGTGAAGTACGATCTAAATAAGACCCCATTGTAAATAAGCCACACCGTACCTGGCTTTAATAAGTTATCCTGGGTTACTAACCTAAAGGACCCCGATGGACTTTATAGGATTATCCAAGGTTAATGCACATTGTGTAATACACATATGAGTGTTAATGTTGTGTGTGTCATCACGACTATTGTATAAAAAAAAGTATGTTATGTATTGAGTGCCTAATTAAAAAATAAAGTTTTTGTGGCTCGTTTGGTAGCGTAGACGTAGACATGTTATTCCAGGTGGAGTCTCGGCCCAGGTATTGTTTATGTGGTGACCCGGCATCGACTCCCCGTTGGGGAAGTGTTGTATCGTCTTCTGTTCTTGACATCTTGTATAGAAGTCATGCTTTGGGAAGAGGAGTCCCTCTTTGTTTTGTCGGGTACTTGCTGTCTTGCACTGGCAATAGTCATCTCAGCATCAGTAGTCTGGAGTCTTGCACTGGCAATAGTCATCTCAACATCAGTAGTCTGGAGTCTTGCACTGGCAATAGTCATCTCAGCATCAGTAGTCTGGAGTCTTGCACTGGCAATAGTCATCTCAGCATCAGTAGTCTGGAGTCTTGCACTGGCAATAGTCATCTCAGCATCAGTAGTCTGGAGTCTTGCACTGGCAATAGTCATCTCAGCATCAGTAGTTTGGAGTCTTGCACTGGCAATAGTCATCTCAGCATCAGTAGTTTGGAGTCTTGCACTGGCAATAGTCATCTCAGCATCAGTAGTCTGGAGTCTTGCACTGGCAATAGTCATCTCAGCATCAGTAGTCTGGAGTCTTGCACTGGCAATAGTCATCTCAGCATCAGTAGTTTGGAGTCTTGCACTGGCAATAGTCATCTCAGCATCAGTAGTCTGGAGTCTTGCACTGGCAATAGTCATCTCAGCATCAGTAGTCTTGCACTGGCAATAGTCATCTCAGCATCAGTAGTCTTGCACTGGCAATAGTCATCTCAGCATCAGTAGTCTGGAGTCTTGCACTGACAATAGTCATCTCAGCATCAGTAGTCTGGAGTCTTGCACTGGCAATAGTCATCTCAGCATCAGTAGTCTGGAGTCTTGCACTGGCAATAGTCATCTCAGCATCAGTAGTTTGGAGTCTTGCACTGGCAATAGTCATCTCAGCATCAGTAGTTTGGAGTCTTGCACTGGCAATAGTCATCTCAGCATCAGTAGTCTGGAGTCTTGCACTGGTGTGGGTAGTCGGTTGGTAGCGTTCTCAGCTTACACACTGATAGACCGAGGATCGTTCCCAGGTACCGGTGAAACACTGTGAATGTTTCCTGACACCTGGTGCCCCTCTCCACGTAGCAGTAAGTCGCTACATTTGTTAGTAGACTGTTGTGAATCGCATTCTGGAGGAGAGCAAACCTGAAATAATGGAAATAAGACCGACAGTGGCCAATGACACTGACTTAATTTAGGTTATCCTGTGTGGCTAACCCTCCAGGTTAAAAATTCCAGCAAAATCTTGTATTATCTGAAGAATATCAGCGTCTGCCCTGGGAACCAGCCTCTGGATAAGACACTCGCTCGTTTTCTTTGAGCACAGTAATATTGGTTTAAAGTATTGACATAATTTGATAAGTATCGTGACGATCTACGAGTGTTAATCACTATTAATATGGCGGTAGTTTTCTCATTACTGGTGAGGCATTTTATTCAATGAATATTTACCTGGGGACTCAACAATGGTCTGAGTGAGGGAGAGCTTACATGTTTATGTCTGGGTTTTTGTCTGGGATATAACCTGAAACAAAAGCAGCGAGAGATTTAATTTTGAATTGTTTTTATCATTATAATAGTTTTTGTTCAGTAACTAGGGAGATTACGGCTATAATGATGGTGGTGATCAGCAGGCCTAATTTAAAAGTGTAAGCTAGAGTGCGCTGAAGCTTGTCCATTCTCTGTAGTACTTTGAGAGGGAGACTGCAGCCAACCCACACACTCAGCTGTCTCTACATCGCTTTTAGAAACGGGTTAGAGAAAAAAAATATGACTTAAAATAGCTCAAAATATTTGTAGTGCCACTGATATAATTGTTTGCAGAAGGAACCTGCTTAATATTGGTTCCTGAGCAACTCCAGAGGCACAGGAGGAAATGCAGTATTTGGGTCATTACTGCTTTGACCTTTAATTTGTTGTTCACAAACTCGACAGGTGTCACTATCCACCCTCACCCCTCCACAGCCCTCCCACATACCTTCCTCTCTCCTATACTCTTCTCCCTCACTCCCACACCCTTGTCCCTTACCCCTTCCTGATCCCTTCCTCACTCCTATATTCTTCTCCCTCACCCTTGTCCCCTTACACCTTGTCCCTTACTCCTCCCTCAATCCTACATCCTCCCTCCTTCACTCCTATATCCTCCCCTCCCGCACTTCTACGTCCTACCTACCTCTCTCTCTCTCTCCTCTCTCCTCCTCCCTCACTCCTACATCTTCCAACATCCCGTACTCATCCCCTCCACACATCTCAACTGTCCACTTGCACCAAAGTCCTCTTTCACCCCTCCACAGGCAACAAAGCCCTCCCTCAACTCTCCACAATTACAAGTCGTCCTGGTTCATCCTCCACAGGTCACTTCACCCCCACCATCTGCGCCTAATACCAATACCAAACACTAACTACTGTTACATAATACTTCTAATAACAACAAAACTATATAAAGCAGCATTTGGCTTGTGTTCGTCACTAAAACATCAGTATGCTAAAGAGATAATCCAGCCATGATTCCTGGATCTACCGACCTGAACCACAAGCAATGGCAAGCCAGCCAGCCAGGCTTATACACCTCCTACAATATTAACATGTTTACACAAAACTCTAAGAGTGGGAGGGAGGGGATACCTTGATCCTAGTGAAGAGCTCTTTATCAAGGAAACTGGAGCTACTCTCAAACGTCTCTGATCAAGCCTGACTGCCTTCTATTCACTAGTTACTATATTACCCTTATGAGTTTAGCGCGTCTCAAATGAGGATTTTGGATATTATTTTTTTTAAAGTTTCCGCCAGCGGTGGAGTTTACAACACAACTGTGGTCACAGTAGCAGCAGTTATGGTATTTACAGAACACTGACCATGCAGGGCACTCAGCGCTCGTATCAATATAAAAGTAATGATATACAACACAATATACAGATAAAATTAAACAAAAGCTACGAGCATGAACAAAACGTACAACACAAATAAATACTATCATACCAAGTTAAAATAACTGTCAATTAAAAGTTCACAAGATATATACACCGAAAGGTGTTTCTCTCTCACCGAATATATGCTGAGAATTTAATTTAATCCCTGTTTAAGGGATTAAAGTAGTCTTGTCTGGTGGTGAAAAAGGTGACGTGCAGCCTTGATGACCCTAATGCAGCCCATAGGCTTCAAACCCACATTAATCACACAACCAAAAAGTTGTCAGAGATCTCAGCTGTGATCAAAGAAGACATGATGTAGTGCTGCATGCACCACGACTGTCTTGTACCAGCCCAGGACAAAGAAGACATGATGTAGTGCTGCATGCACCACGACTGTCTTGTACCAGCCCAGGACAAAGAAGACATGATGTAGTGCTGCATGCACCACGACTGTCTTGTACCAGCCCAGGACAAAGAAGACATGATGTAGTGCTGCATGCACCACGACTGTCTTGTACCAGCCCAGGACAAAGAAGACATGATGTAGTGCTGCATGCACCACGACTGTCTTGTACCAGCCCAGGACAAAGAAGACATGATGTAGTGCTGCATCACCACGACTGTCTTGTACCAGCCCAGGACAAAGAAGACATGATGTAGTGCTGCATCACCACGACTGTCTTGTACCAGCCCAGGACAAAGAAGACATGATGTAGTGCTGCATCACCACGACTGTCTTGTACCAGCCCAGGAAGCACTCATTCCTCCACTTACTCCAGGCATCACCTAGATTTTTTTTTTGTTCTATTGGCATTCCTACTCGACAGCAAGGTCATGGATTATTCATTCATCCCTGTGGCACCTACATGACCTCTGACCTATCTTCCCCACAATCAATATCAAACTCTACCTTGTGTGCTTATCTGGCAACACTTGCCCATGGTATATATATATAGATTGATGAAGGAAATGCTTGGCCAGAAATGTTTTGCACAACTATGAGCATTATCACGTGTAACAACTTACCTCATTTAATCATTTATACAATGTATCATATCATCTTGGTGTATATATATATATTATATATATATATATATATATATATATATATATATATATATATATATATATATATATATATATTGGTATTACAGGGGAAACTCGCATTGTACGAATTATCATTAAGACAACGTATCACTCCGCGTAGAATGTTATCAGTTTATGCGTTGACTAAGCTCTACAGATGGCTACACGTTGCCTCAATAGGAGGTTGTTCTGCAACGCGTCTCTTCACCATTCTCGCCAGCATTATTTGCATCCATAATAAGCCTAGAAGCCAGCTGGTGGTTCATCAGAGCTTTGCTAGTTGTTGCTCCAACCAGACTCAAAAACAGATTAACAAACACCTGCTATACTCATACATAAAGTGTCCCCATACATACATGCCCCCACGAACGTCAACTTGACACTATGGGGATGAAGATTAGTATTTGGGGTTTTATTAAACTGCGTAAGAGCATAAATCTACAAAAAATGTATAAACACCATGAATTTTAATCAATAAAACGTGAAAAAAGCTTCGCAAGTTTTAAGACCGGGACTTTATAGTGCTCACAGAGACTACAAGCGCAACAGATCACTATACAATGAGGAAAGAAGGAAAAGTAAAGGTGGAAGAAACATGGATCTGCTGCTTAGGAAATACTGTAACGTCAAGAATATCTAAAAGAGAAGTCACGGACCTCACAGCTGAAAAAAACTAAGAGGGATTAAAGTACTGGTAGCAGTTAACTAATCAAAGACAGTTGTCTTATATCATTTATCCATTAATAATTCCGGGATCAGCGTAGCCCGACTTCTGACCAGGCTTCCTAAATTCAAAGGTTAATATTACAAAAAAAGAGTTATTAAGAAACACAAAATAAAAAATAAATTTATGCTGAATGTAAGCAATATTTTCTGTGATTTACGGGTCATCGTGCATGATCGTGAGACAGCATTCTAACATTCCTGCCAGAATGCAAAAAAATCAACAGACTTGTTTTTAACATTCATATAAGAGTATAGCCGTACTTTCCTGGACTAGGACAGGAATACAACAACAGCGAAGACCAACGTCCAGAAGACCGCACAAGCAACTCGACTGCAATAACCAATTAACTACACAAAAAAAAAGAACTTGAAATATTACATAAGTGCAGTTAATTTTCCTAGTTAGAAAACTTGCCAGGAATATTAAGTTTACTAGGTAAAGCCCATATATATTTTAACATGAGCCTCGTATGTGACAAGGGTATATGTGTACACACACACGTATGGTGTACAATCGTGTGAATACACATTTATGTACACCTACGATAAATTGAAAATAGAAGACAGGGCATTACGAGCATAAGCTCTGTTGCTGTAACAACAAACATGGAACTACGAGTGTGCGAGGAGACAACTCTGGTGGTCAACACTGCACACCATCCAGCATCAAGGCAAAGCTGTCAGGTTGACACTGTCAGACTGGCAACAATCACATCCCTAGCACTGGCAGCAGTGAGTGAGTGTGTGAAAGTAATTACTAGGTATTTGGTGTCACCTCTCACATTGCCAATCTCTCGTTCAGTCTCGTTCTTTCGTCTTTCACTGTGTGTGTGTGTGTGTACTCACCTAATTGTACTCACCTAATTGTGGTTGCAGGGGTCGAGACTCAGCTCCTGGCCCCGCCTCTTCGCTGTCTGCTACTGGGTCTCTGCTCTCCCTGCTCTATGAGCTTTATCATACCTTGTCTTAAAACTATGTATGGTTCCTGCCTCCACTGTGTGTGTGTGTTAGTTACCATTTTGTCCTAGGCACATGTCAATTAGACACTAGGCCTGTTGTATGTATGTGTGTGTGTGTATGTGTGTGTAAGGAAACACTTCGAAATGTTTCTGCCCCACCGGGAATTGAACCCGGCCCCTCCGTGCGTGAAGCAAGAGCTTTACCCACTAGGCCACCGGGGGCGTGTGTGTGTGTGTGTGTGTGTGTGTGTGTTTTGTCGTATTTCTCCAACAGTGCTTGCAATCTTTGTTTTTTATATATCAGAATAATTTATAGTATATTTCATTGACTTCAAGTAATCCCAACTAAACTTTGACGGAGATAATTTAGGCCTGATAAAATTGCATTAATTTTAGCAAGGTTGGGAGGTGTTGCTAAGTAAGTTTTAGTGAAGAATTAAAAAAAAATGTAATTAGTTAACAAACACATATCCACCAACGAATAGGAGAAAAAATTAGTTGGAGATCTACTGTTAGTTCAGTTTGGCTTATTTCACTAGCTCTGCCCAAAATGCGTGACAAAAATGTATAAAATGTGTGTTTTGTTTTAGCCAAAACAGTTAAAAAATTAAAATGTTCTTAAAATTAAATTAATATACTTTTTCTTATAGAATGATAAAGATTCACGAGAAGTTCCACAGTTCGGCAAATAGGATACAGGAGTACCAGTATGTTTGTAAAATGCACACGAGTAATGCCTGTCTTATATACAGGGAAAGTAACACACGAGATGCTCTGGGAAGACTCTGGCTTAGTACTTAAAAGATACACAGCCCGACAAAAATGCCTGGAAAGTTGCCTTGATCACTAAAATACTACTGGGCAAAACCAGGAAGCTTTGAGGTCGCGAGCATACACAAGCTGTCCAGTAGGCCTCCTGCTATGCACCATGGCCTACTCAGTAGGCCTTCTTCATTAACGCTTGCCTCCGTCCACGGTATATCATCATACCTCACCTCCCAGACTATTCACTCACACCTGACCTCATATTAGCGCAGCAGGTTGTGGATAGACTGGAAGGGAAAGTTAAAAAAAAAAAAAACAGCCAAGTGAAGTGACCACTTTGGATGAGTTTTAATAGTAGTTGTCACACAGTGGCAAGTGGTATAACTCTGGTGGTTTACTGATCAGGAAACAACACACTTTTCCCTGACTGGGGTCTTACTCTCATGATTTCCCGTTGACTGGAGAATCATCCCAGCAAGGTTTTACACCAACACTCAAAGCACTAACCACAGTGTATCCTGAGACGATGATTACCTTACATTGACATACATATCTTATTTCCCTGGTCTTTGTTTTATAAGGTTATATATAGTTATCACTTCTCTCTTCCTGCTACCAGCCAGTCTCTGCATACCCGGAGAGTTGAACCTATTATCCTAGCTCATGTTTATACTGTAACTGACAATTATCCTAGCTCCAGGTTATATTGTAACCCAGTTATTATCCTAGCTCCAGGTTATACTGTAGCTCTGACAGCTATTATCCTAGCTCCAGGTTATACTGTAGCTCTGACAGCTATTATCCTAGCTCCAGGTTATACTGTAGCTCTGACAGTTATTATCCTAGTTCCAGGTTATACTGTAGCTCTGACAGCTATTATCCTAGCTCCAGGTTATACTGTAGCTCTGACAGCTATTATCCTAGCTCCAGGTTATACTGTAGCTCTGACAGCTATTATCCTAGCTCCAGGTTATACTGTAGCTCTGACAGCTATTATCCTAGCTCCAGGTTATACTGTAGCTCTGACAGCTATTATCCTAGCTCCAGGTTATACTGTAGCTCTGACAGCTATTATCCTAGCTCCAGGTTATACTGTAGCTCTGACAGTTCTCAGCTCCTCTTTGGCTCTTTTTTTTTATCTAATCGTGTGCGCGCGAGCGTGCTCGTGCAGAGAGCGAGAGCAAGAGAATGTATTCCTGTGTCAGGGAATAAATGTTTCAGGGAATGTGAAGTGCATCCCAGTTGCCAGTCCTCTCTTCCTGCTGACAGCTGTGCACACAAGCACACACAGCCGTGCACACAAGCACACACGGCCGTGCACACAAGCACACACGGCCGTGCACACAAGCACACACAGAAGCACGCACATCAGTATTCACAAGAGAACACAGGTTTACATAGGTAAATGCATACAATTTACATATACAAGCGCGCACAACTTTGTACACAAGCGCACACAGCCATACGCAAAAGCGCTTCATACACATAAGCTAACACATCCGTACACACAAAAAAGGTGAACAGCGATGTACACATTATATATAAACGATATTACCCGGGTGAAACATGCTTTAAAACGCGCACACAAACACACACACACACTCCAAACAACTACACACCCATACAACCACACACACATTCAACATGCCAAGTGTCTTTCGACAGGTGCCTTTAACAACAATTAACGAACACAGTGAATGTTTTTCCAGTCTCCCCTAAAGAAAACTGAGACAAGTGTCCCAGCTGAAGTTACTGTTGTTATTGGTGATGCTGCTGCTGCTGCTGCTGCTGTATTTTATCCTCGCAAAAAACGGTTTGTCCTTGTAGTAAACTTGGTTTACTACATAAAAAACGTCACAGGACAGCGCTATTCTATACTAATATCAACTGTCTAGACGGAATTAAATGTAGTCAGTGGTAAAGCTTTCTCAGTAGATAAGAGAGACTACCGTCTATATCATGGGAGATCCTACGGTAAATATCCAAGCTATCTGACTTTTACCTATACTTCCATATCAGTTTGTCAATAAGATAATATGCGGTTTATGACATTTTAGTGAAAATACGTAGTGCTCTCCAGGGACTTCATCAATCCTCACTTTATTCTGTGAAAATTTAAAAGTTGGTGGTGGACGAAACGTCTTCTTAATGTCTTAAACCTCATATTATATCTTATTAATATACCTGTCGGTATATAATAACACTGATATAAACTTCCATATCAGTACTGTTAAAGCGCTAAACTCCTAGGAGTAATATAAGGCCATGCTAACGCCAGGTAATCAGGTTTCACTTGAGAAGGCAGTTTCAATTCCTTGCATCATCATGAAGGATGACTGCTAAACAATCTTGGACGCCGTTCACAGCATGTTGCAAAATGCAACACAATGGCGGTTCCCTTTCATTTATTTCCCAGTTTCCTTTCATTTATTTCCCAGTTTCCTTTCATTTATTTCCCAGTTTCCTTTCATTTATTTCCCAGTTTCCTTTCATTTATTTCCCAGTTTCCTTTCATTTATTTCACAGTTTCCTTTCATTTATTTCCCAGTTTCCTTTCATTTACTTCCCAGTTTCCTTTCATTTATTTCGCCAGACCAGAAAAAAACTATAAAATTATCTTGCTTCCAAGGTTTCATAAAATGTTTACCCCACGAAGCGAGGTTTCCTTGTAAATACGTATCAGATACTCAAAGGTTTCCTGGGAAATAATACTATTTGTGAGGTTTCCGTGTATATACAGAATGTGCAAAAGACACGAGGGCTTCCTTGTAAAGGTATACCAGATGTGAAGCTTCCTTGTTTATATGTATCAGTAAGATATATATTGACAAGAAATCCTTCCACATGAAAAGTGAAAATGAAATCACGAAACAAGTGATTTTAAATCATTAACAGAACTGCGGCTGGCCAGGACTCGATCCTGCGTGCCCATGCCCAGCCCTGTGAAAACAGGACACCAAAAATTCTCAAATTCCACTGGTGTTTGAGAATTTATGGTCCAGCAGTGATGCGTACTGTGTCCTGTTCTCACAGGGCTGAGCATGGGAACGCAGGATCGAGTCCTGGCCAGCCGCAGTTCTTTATTATATATATATATATATATTTATATATATATATATATATATATATATATATATATATATATATATATATATATATATATATATATATAATGTTTATATATTTGACACACACAACCCTCATATCTGTGGTACATTACATTTAACCAAATGCAAATTTCTCTTAATATTTTAAAATGCAAAACAGTTACGCGCTTTAACTTAAATTGTTCGAATCTTTCGAAGTTGATGATCATTGTTAATTCAAATGTTAATTCAAATCATTTCACAAAATATCAGTGGAATTTCCAGTTGCAAAAATGCTTGGAATATTGTGTTCAACATTATGTACATACACTATACACGAGGCTTATGTAAATAAGCCTCGTGTGTGTCGAGATATATATATATATATATATATATATATATATATATATATATATATATATATATATATATATATATATATATATATATATATATATATATATAATGTGCCGAATAGGTAAAATTTATCAATTAGCAAGAAATTTAAAATTAAGTCATTTCTAAATTTTTCTCTTATACGTTTAAAGACATTTTTTTCATTTATGTTAATGTAAAAATTAACAATTTTGTACCAAAAGAACCTAAGTAAACTTACCTAACCTTATAACAAGCGCAATTTAATTTAGCCTAATCCAACTATATATATATTTTAGATAATTTTACAATAATTTAATAATAAACAAATACAATTAAATTTTTTTTTTCGTTAGGTTCAGAATTATTTTTGCGAAATTATTGCATACACAAATTTTCGCATGCCTTATTCGGCAAGAAGAGCGTTGCTATTTAAGCCAAAATCGCAAGTTTTACCTATTCGGCACGACATATATATTATAAAAATTGTATTATATTTACACGCATTGGCCACTTTATTAGGTACACCTGCTCGTTAATGCAAATATCTATTCAGTCATACCATTTGTAAGGGTCCAGCAAGTATAGACTCCACAAACCTCTCGAAATTAACTATAGTGGTTATAACCACCTTGATGGATTGCAGGCACAGCCAGTGGCTGACTCGTGGAGTCAAATGCCATGTCTACAGCCTTCACAAAGACCCACACTAAAGACCGCTTTTGACAACGAAATGTGGATAACAGATTACAACTTATGTAGATGCGACAGAAAGTACAGGCAACAAGGGGGGGAGGGGTTGGCCTGTATGTCAGAGTCGCTCATTTGCAGAGTTACTAAACACCACAATTGATGTAGTTGAAGTTTTCGCAATAAAGACTGAGAACGAAAACCTAATCATCGTGGTTGTGCATAAGCCACTAGATGTAACTTCCCAAGAGTTCAAGAAACGGTTACCGAAAATTGATTACTGTCTGGAAAATCTTCCAACCGCAGTCCCAAATATCTTGCCGCATGACGATTTCAATTTAAGAAATAGAAAATGGAAGAATGTAGCAAATAATGAGATAACCCCAGGAGGCAGGTCAGATGAAAATTCTCACACACATGAGCTACTGAATCTCTAATAAATTAACCCTAAGCCAGCAAATAGCGGAACCAGCAAAGCTGTAAAACACATTTGACCTTATTTTCACGAATAATGATGAGATGGTACGAAATATAACAGTATTAAAGACAGATCACAACCTAATCGAAGTTCGGACTCGTTTGTACAGGATTCCTACACCAAATTCAACTTTAACAACAACATTAACTGGGTTCAAATATATCATGTCTTTAATGAAACGTGCTGGGAAGAAATCTTAAATAACATGGATCAGAACCAGTGTCCTTAAAGAATACTCTTTGGCAGCTGAAATATGCTCAAGACATGTAGATGAATGGTTCAGAGAACCGACAAGTTATAAATTAGACACATATGCAACACTTGGGTATCTTTATTAAGGAAACGTTTCGCCACACAGTGGCTTCATCAGTCCAATACAAAGTAGAAAGGTGTAAGGAGAGGAGGAGTTTGAGGTAATCAGTCCCTCGGCCTGGAGTCGATGTGTTCAGTCCATTAATCTTGTAGAAAGTACAGCACATGTCCGTAGAGGTGGCTTATATACTGTTGTCAGGTGAGGCGAAGCAGCAGGAGGCGGGGTCATAGTGGTACCATCCACTAGTCGAAGTAGGTCTTCGTCCAAAGGTTGGACAAGTATTGAAGAATTCGTTTGTATCAAGATCCCAAGATGATGATGTGTTGTCGGTTCTCTGACCCATTCATCTACACCCTGTCTGACACAACATCTTGGGATCTTGATACAAACGAATTCTTCAACACTTGTCCAACCTTTGGACGAAGACCTACTTCGACTAGTGGATGGTACAACTATGACCCCGCCTCCTCCTGCTTCGCCTCACCTGTCTACAGTATATAAGCCACCTCTACGGACATGTGCTGTACTTTCTACAAGATTGATGGACTAACACATCGACTCCAGGCCGAGGGACTGATTACCTCAAACTCCTCCTCTCCTTACACTTTTCTACTTTGTATTGGACTTATGAAGCCACTGTGTGGCGAAACGTTTCCTCAATAAAGATACCCAAGTGTTGCATATGTGTCTAATTTATGCTCAAGACATATTTCCCTAAGGAAAAGAAGAGATGTAAACTGAAGAGAGAAGCTTCCCCTACATTTGAAGGCGAAGAATCACTGAGCTTCTCAATGGGATTAGACTATCTGAAATGCAAAAGGAAGCACTGACTATGGAAGTAGAAAATATTTAACTTAGATGATTTAAACAGGATCCAGGAGAGACAGAAAAAGCTAAAAGCAATTAATGAAATTGAAAGGAATCCAAAATATTTCTTTTCATATGCCAAAATAAGGCAAAAACTAGATGGGCAAGATGGGCTTACACTGACGATACCAAAGAAATGAAGGAGATACTGAAGTCTCAGTGTGACTGCGTGTGACTAAAAATCGACAATCCAAATTAATTTTTCATGAACGAATCTGAAAACCTTGTCAATATATGCCAAATTTCTGACTTAACCCTTAATCCACTGGGATTTTGAAAAAAATACCATTGACAGCATGCTCATGCACTCTGCCCCAGGCCCTGACTCGTGCAACTCTGTGTTCCTCAAGAGCTGCAAGAATCCCCTATCGCATGCCTTCAGCATGCTATGTAGCGGGAGCCTGGACACGTGGGGGATGGAGGTTCATCTCACAGTCGGTAAAGCAACGGACACAGCCCAACTCAATAAAGGTGGCAGCAGAGCAATAGCAAAGAATTATCGACGAAAGCAGTAACGTCCCATACAATAAGACGGGCAGCAAACAACTACACTGACTGTACCCTTATCAAGAACATTACTTCATCTGAGATCATTCATTATTAGAATGACAAGTCTGGAACATGTTCGAACTGCATAAAAAAAGGGCCTTCAAATGAGCTGAGGTAGGTAACAGCTTTTAGCTTGTAAATAAAGAAAGGAACTCTTAACCGGGAGGGTGAGATGGAAGGAGGGAGGGATGGATAGAGAGAAGGAGGGAGGGAGGGAGGAAAGGAGAGAGGGAAGGAAAGGGTAGTGAAGGCAGTCACCAAGGTATACACGAGAAACACCTTCACTATGCTCTGTGCCAAATGACTTGCCTCGTCAACTCTCTGAGAGCCTGAGTCTTGTATATTACTCACCTAAATATACTCACTCTCTCTCACTCTCACTCACTCACTCTCACTCTCACTCTCTCTCACTCTCACTCACTCTCTCTCACTCACTCACTCACTCACTCACTCACTCACTCACTCTCACTCACTCTCACTCTCACTCTCACTCACTCCTCACTCTCTCACTCACTCACTCACTCCTCACTCACTCCTCTCACTCCTCGCTCTCCTCACTCTCACTCCTCACTCTCACTCACTCCTCACTCTCACTCACCTCCTCACCTCACTCACTCTCACTCTCACTCACTCACCTCCACTTCTCACTCACTCTCACTCACTCTCACTCTCACTCTCTCCTCACTCACTCCTCACCTCACTCCCCTCTCTCACTCCTTCACTCACTCTCCTCCTCACTCTCACTCACTCTCCTCTCACTCTCCACTCACTCTCACTCTCCCCTCCTACTCCTCACTCCACTCCTCACCTCACTCACTCTCTCTCACTCTCACTCTCACTCACTCTCACTTCCTCACCTCACCCTCACTCTCACTCACTCTCACTCACTCACTTCACTCACTCACTCTCACTCACTCTCTCACTCACTCCTCCTCACCTCACTCTCACTCACTCTCACTCTCACTCTCACCTCACTCACTCACTTTCACTCACTCTCACTTCCTCACTCCTCACTCACTCTCACTTCACTCTCACTCACTCTCACTCACCTCCCTCACACTCCTACTCTCACTCACTCACTCATCCCTCACTCTATCTCACTCACTCACCTCCTCACTCACTCCTCACTCACTCACTCTCACTCACTCTCACTCACTCACTCCTCTCACTCACCTCACTCTCTCACTCACTCTCACTCACTCACTCACTCACTCTCTCACTCTCTCTCACCTCACTCCTACTCACTCTCTCACTTCCTCACTCTCTCACTCACTCTCTCACTCACTCCTCACTCTCACTCTCACTCACCTCTCACTCCTCATCTCACTCTCACTCACTCTCACTTCCACTCTCACTCACCTCTCACTCACTCTCACTCCTACTCCCTCATCTCACTCCTCACTCACTCTCACTCCTCACCTCACTCACTCACTCCTCACTCCTCACTCTCTCACTCACTCTCTCACTCACTCTCACTCTCACTCTCTCACTTCCTCACTCCTCTCACCTCTCACTCACTCCTCACTCACTCTCACTCTCACTCTCTCTCACTCTCTCACTCTCTCACTCACCTCACTCTCACCTCACTCACCTCCTCCTCTCTCTCCTCACTACCACTCCTCTCACTCACCTCACTCTCACTCACTCACTTCCCTCACTCTCTCACTCTCTCACTCTCACCTCACTCTCACTCACCTCTCACTCATCTCTCACTCACTCTCACTCCTCTCACTTCACTCTCTCTCACTCTCACTTCTCACTCCTCTCACTCCTCTCACTTCTCTCACTTCTCTACTTCTCTCACTCACTCTCCTCACTCTCTCTCACTCTCTCTCACTTTTCGGCAACCTTTCACTTCACCTCTCCTACCAGATGCAAACTACGGTACATGGGCGGATGCAGGAGCTAGGCGCTGGAGTGCAGAGCTTACGGCGGAGTGTCAGGACTTAGGCGGGCGGGAGTGCAGGAGCTTAGGCGGGCGGGAGTGCAGGAGCTTAGGCGGGCGGGAGTGCAGGAGCTTAGGCGGGCGGGAGTGCAGGAGCTTAGGCGGGCGGGAGTGCAGGAGCTTAGGCGGGCGGGAGTGCAGGAGCTTAGGCGGGCGGGAGTGCAGGAGCTTAGGCGGGCGGGAGTGCAGGAGCTTAGGCGGGCGGGAGTGCAGGAGCTTAGGCGGGCGGGAGTGCAGGAGCTTAGGCGGGCGGGAGTGCAGGAGCTTAGGCGGGCGGGAGTGCAGGAGCTTAGGCGGGCGGGAGTGCAGGAGCTTAGGCGGGCGGGAGTGCAGGAGCTTAGGCGGGCGGGAGTGCAGGAGCTTAGGCGGGCGGGAGTGCAGGAGCTTAGGCGGGCGGGAGTGCAGGAGCTTAGGCGGGCGGGAGTGCAGGAGCTTAGCCGGGCGGGAGTGCAGGAGCTTAGCCGGGCGGGAGTGCAGGAGCTTATTCGGGCGGGAGTGCAGGAGCTTAGGCGGGCGGGAGTGCAGGAGCTTAGGCGGGCGGGAGTGCAGGAGTTTGCACAGACGGGAATTTGGATGGGCGGTCGGGCTTAGGTGGGTGGGTGGACAGTCTTGGAGACGGTATGATAACACTGACATTAACAAACATAATATACATGCACTGCTTCAAGATTAGACATAATAAGGCCAAAATATCTGTTTATTGGTGAACCTGAAATTGTTGATAGTCCAACATATTTTTCACATGTATTATCCCCAGGTATCCTTGATACTGGATCACATGAATGCTATCTTGGTAGAAGTCAGTGTTTACAAACTTTAGAAATCCATGATAGCCATTGGGAAAATTGGTATATATATTGCTTTCTTTGCTCATAGCCTTATTTCTCATATTTTTTTTAGACAGTTCAAATTCATACCCCCTGCTTTCCAAAACAGTGTATACAGTTTATTCACTTTTTTTCATTGCAAATTCACCAAAAAGATTTTTTCTCTAAATTCAAGTTGGTACAAAAAAAATGTTGCAAGTCTTACACATTGATAATTAACTCGTACTGCCATTTTCATAACAAATAGATATCTATCAAATAAAGTATGATTAATATAAATTAGCAACAAAACTGGTTGCAATTTTAACGGAAATATACACGAGAAACAAACACTTCCCAGAGACCAAGTTCTAAGTGAAGATTGTTTCATTAAAGATTACAAAGTTGGTTAAAGAGTTAAAAAGAAAGTCTGCATTATGGGTTACAAACAAAAGGTCACTGATAATGATAGCAAACTAGAATTATATCCCTTAGTAGCTGAACAGTGGCAATATATGGTGCATGATATACCAGCAGTTAAAACAACTGCATCTCTTTTGAGCACATACCTTTCGAATTTGGCAGTTCTATGCTTTAATCTTCATCAGTACTGGAGGGATAGACATATTTAGAACTGAAGATAAGCCCAAGGCAATTATTTTCTAGACAGACCATAATGTCCACAGGTGGTGGGTGTTGCACCCTGAGCGGAGAGTGCCTTTCCTCCCAGGAGAAAACACCCTCCACCTTATGCACATACCACTCAAACCTGAACAGTGTGTTTTAAGGTGAGGCAGCGTCGTGCTGTGGAGATTAAACAAGTGACAGGTCACCTGATCAAGAGAAAGGGTAATGCTAACAAGACCACCTTTTGGCTTTCCATAAAATATATGTACATTTATTCAACACACTGAGTCAGGATCAGTAATAGCACATCCATATTCAGAAAGTACTTGTTTAACCGCTAGTTTAAGGAACTTGTTGTAATGTGTATTGTAAATCAGCTGCATGAAAATCACATATCGCACCTACATGTCGAACCTAGAAAGCTTAAGCTCATTACTGTCTTCATACCCGCCAAGAAAATCCTCATGTGGTCTATGTCCTACACTTTTTAACCACCTTTTTGAATTCCTCGGATCTAGAGGTAAACAGCGTTCATCACAAACACTATCAACTGGGAACGTGGGCGTCTTTACACTAGAGGCTCACTATTAAAACTAGAGCCTAAACTTTTGACTCTAATAATATTAATAATAATAATATTCATCTCTACAGGTACAAACAGGCCTAACCGACATCAATGGCATATTACTATACAGAAAACACCTGGTTATGCAGAGCAATTCGGACAAATTAGGTCAATTTTCTCCACACCCACACGAGTCGACTAACACCCAGATACCTATTTTACTAACAGGTGAACATGGACAGCAGGTGCCTTAAGGAAACAGTCCTAATGTTTCCACCTGTACCGGGGATCGACCCCCGGACCGTAGTGTGTGACCCGAGTGAGCTAGCAATCGAGCTACGAGACACCTAACACCTTATAAATTGTAGATGACATGTGAAAACCGAAAAAAACTTTTTATGGCAAAACAGAAGATAATCAGGATCACTGGACATTATGGTTTATATGTCCGTCAATGAGGTGTGAGTCACCTGTCTTTATATTGTTCTTTATATTTGTGTAAACTCACTTGGAGCAAGACACGAGTTGTATGAAGATGTAAACACCGAGCGTGTAGGCTGCACTAAACACCTTTCTAACACTAAAATGTAACGTTTATGCATGTGTTATAACAGATATTTTGGTAACACTTTGATAACGGTACATTTTATAACAATTGCAAAATTGTAAGATACAATGCTTAGGATTTTCTATCCCATAATATATCTGTTAACCTGGAGAATTATATCTGTTAACCTGGAGAATTATATCTGTTAACCTGGAGAATTATATCTGTTAACCTGGAGAATTATATCTGTTAACCTGGAGAATTATATCTGTTAACCTGGAGAATTATATCTGTTAACCTGGAGAATTATATCTGTTAACCTGGAGAATTATATCAGTTAACCTGGAGAATTATATCAGTTAACCTGGAGAATTATATCAGTTAACCTGGAGAATTATATCAGTTAACCTGGAGAATTATATCAGTTAACCTGGAGAATTAGATTCCTGGGGTTGTAAATGGGATATACTGCAGCAGCTACCTTATCAGTTCATTTTTTTCCACTGCAAATCTTCCTGATGAATATTAAGTATCCAAAAATGAATTCTATAAAAGGAAAAAAAATAGATGTTTAGAAGTCTGAGCTATCTTAAAAATTCTAGGCGTCCATCCTCGATTCCTACAAAATACTCAAATATCGCCGTGGTGGCATTAATGGGTTCATGTAACCAGGGACTCGGAAGGATAATAAAATGGTTAGTAGCTGGACTACGATCAGAAATCAGTAATAACGAAACGTCCAGAAGGCGAGGTCAGGAGCAGATTCGATTTTAAGTAAACAACTGAGTACACTTCATTTGGTCAGTTTTATTTAAATAAAAAGTGTTCAGTTTCTAAGCATCTTTTCTGGGGGCAGGAAGAGTTCAGTTTTTGTAAATTTCAAAGTTTATTTAGTTTTGGTTTCTAAGAAAAATTGTCTAAAGTTTGTAGTGTGTGTGTACTCACCTATTTGTGGTTGCAGGGGTCGAGTCATAGCTCCTGGCCCCGCCTCCACTACGTCGCTTTCTAGGCTGTTCCACTTCCTGACAACTCTATGACTGAAGAAATACTTCCTAACATCCCTTTGACTCATAGGAGTCTTCAACTTCCAATTGTGACCCCTTGTTTCTTTGTCCCCTCTCTGGAACATCTCGTCTCTGTCCACCTTATCTATTCCTAGCAGTATTTTATTTGTCGTTATCATGTCTCCCCTAACCCTCCTGTCGTCTAGTGTCGTCAGGCCGATTTCCCTTAACCTTTCTTCGTAGGACAATCCCCTTAGCTCTGGGACTAGTCTTGTTGCAAACCTCTACACTTTCTCTAATTTCCTGACGTGCTTGACCAGGTGTGGGTTCCAAACTTGTGCTGCATACTTCAGTATGGGCCTGACGTATATGGTATACAGAGTCTTGAACGATTCCTTAGTGAGGTATTGGAACGCTATTCTTAGGTTTGCCAGCCGCCCGTATGCTGCAGGAGTTATCTGATTGACGTGTGCCTCAGGAGATGTGCTCGGTATTATACTCACCCCAAGATCTTTTTCCTTGAGTGAGGTTTGCAGTCTTTGGTCACCTAGATTATACTCTGTCTGCGGTCTTTCTTTGCCCTTCCCCGATCTTCATGACTTTACATTTGGCGGGGTTAAATTCAAGGAGCCATTTACTGGACCAGGCTTGTAGCCTGTCTAGATCCTCTTTGTAGTCCTACCTGATCCTCAACTGATTTAATTCTTCTCATTAACTTCACATCATCTGCAAACAGGGACACTTCTGAGTCTATCCCTTCCGTTATGTCATTCACATATACCAAAAACAGTACAGGTCCTAGGACTGACCCTTGTGGAACCCCACTCGTCACAGGTGCCCACTCTGACACCTCGTCACGTACCATGACTCGTTGTTGCCTCCCTGTCAGATATTCTCTGATTCATTGCAGTGCCTTTCCTGTTACGTGTGCTTGATCCTCTAGCTTTTGCATTAACCTCTTGTGAGGAACTGTGTCGAACGCCTTCTTGCAGTCCAAGAAAATGCAGTCTATCCACCCCTCTCTCTCGTGTCTTACTTCTGTTACCGTGTCATAAAACTCCAGTAGGTTTGTGACACAGGATTTTCCTTCCCTGAAACCGTGCTGGTTGTCGTTTATAAGCTTGTGTCTTTCTAGGTGCTCCACCACTCTCCTCCTGATGATCTCCATGACTTTGCATACTATACACGTCAGTGACACAGGTCTGTAGTTTAATGCCTCGTGTCTGTCTCCTTTCTTAAAAATTGGGACTACATTTGCCATCTTCCACACCTCAGGTAGTTGCCCAGTTTCAATGGAAGTGTTGAAGATTTTTGTTAGTGGCACACTTAACATCTCTGCTCCTTCTCTAAGGACCCATGGAGAAATGTTGTCAGGTCCCACCGCTTTTGAGTTATCGAGTTCACATAGCAGCTTCTTCACCTCCTCCTTGGTTGTGTGTATTTCATCCAGCACTTGTTGGTATACCTCCCTATTCTGAATTCCTGGAGTCCTTCCTGTCTCCTCTGTAAATACTTCTTTAAATCTCATGTTGAGCTCCTCACATACCTCTTGGTCGTTTCTTGTGAACTCCCCACCTTCCTTCCTCAGCCTGATTACCTGGTCCTATATAACTATATAATCAAAACGCAGAACCAAATGATCACTAGCTCCAAGGGGCCTTTCATAAGTGATATCCTCAATGTCCGAACTACTCAAGGTGAATACTAGGTCCAGTCTTGCTGGATCATCCCCACCTCTCTCTCTGGTAGTGTCTCTTAACATGTTGATGCATGAGGTTTTCCAGTACCACATCCATCATCTTGGCTCTCCATGATTCAAGACCTCCATGGGGCTCCAGGTTTTCCCAGTCAATCTCCTTGTGATTGAAATCACCCATAACTAGTAACTTTGCTCTCCCCATGTGGGCTCTTCTGGCTACCTCGGCTAGTGTGTCTACCATTGCTCTGTTGCTCTCGTCTTATTCATCTCTTGGCCTTCTGCAGTTCTGTGGCGGGTTGTACATTTCATCAATTACCCCCTTATGGCCCTCAGACTGAATTGTTCCTACTATGTAGTCCCTTTCGCCCATTCCATCCATTCCTTCTACTTCCTCAAATCCTCACCGATTCTTAATGAGTAGTGCAACTCCTCCCCCTCTGCTCCCTCTATCTTACCTGAGGATTTGATATCCGGGTGGAAAGATTGCATCTGTTATCATCCTGGTGAGTTTCGTTTATGTGAGTGCTATTGTGTGTGTGTGTGTGTGTGTGTGTGTGTGGGGGAGGGGACCGATGTGTCACGATATTACTTGAAAACAATCAGCAACCTACAACTTTCTTGCTAAAAATTGATAGTTCATTTAAAAGAGAAATTTTTAATTAGAATAACTAAACTCAGACTTGCTATAAACTAAAAGAAAAGTCAGTTTTTTTCGGAGGGAATTCTAAGAAAAATACCAGAAGACAACAGAGTCTAAAGTGGTGATGATAGGAAAACAGAGGAAAAACAAAATATAATAACAAACAAATATAATATTTCTTTATAAATGTAGTTGAAATTAATGAAAACCAAGATGAATTAGTACGTACTAAAGCAACAAACTTTAACATCATTATGACGACGGAACACTAAAAGCTTAGCGCTACTCCTGCAGCTACAGAGGTAAATATACCCACACCAACAATTACCTTGTCTCTTCATCTTCCCTCCCTCACACCTGTTCTTACCCTTGCTTGACGCACACCAACCTAGTACCACCAGAAGCAATGCTCGTTCTTAATTCTCAGGAAGATCATGGCAACACAGGCTGTAGTTAAACGATTTACGAGTGTGCGAATATTAAGGCACGCACGTGAGCGCACGCACACATTAACGACCTAAATTATGAAGACAGCTTTTACGATCTGAATCTAACACTGCAGGCGCGTACAACGAGAGGAGACATGGTAACGACGTTAAAAATTTTCAGGAGATATTGAGGTGGTCGTAAACTGAAAGGTGTGTGGCCAGAAAAATAAAACAATGAGGGAAACAGAAAACTAAAATTAGCGAGTGAAACTGGAAACCTTCCTTGAGGACAATGAACGTGTAGCTCTCTGGTACGACAACGCTCGATTCACAACTAGAAGTACCTGGGTTCGATGACCTTGTTCGCCCAGTAGTAAACAGGTGTCTCAGTTAGTCGAATGTTGTTGGTCGCATCCTGAGAGGTTGAAGCAAATTAAACTAAGTAAAAAAAATAAAGGCACTTGGGGCAGAGTCAGTAAAGATTTAATACATGCATGAATTTAACTGTACAGTACATATAACAAGGACTACTGTAAACATGACAAAATTATACAGTATTTATTACAAGGACTGTACAGCACATATGACAAGGATTGTACAACACACATGGCAAGTACTGTAAATATAACAAAGACACTTGTGGCACTTTCTCACATTGTTATTGATAATGTGAGAGATCACGAAACCGCTTGGAATTTCACTATTTTCTCACTGTGCTTATTTTGCATTACTGTTATATAATTGCGAGCACACACACAATATATATATATATATATATATATATATATATATATATATATATATATATATATATATATATATATATATATATATATATATATATATATATATATATATATATCTGCTGATCAGTTATGTACCAACCTGAATATTCTTCTCACATTTTCAGCCAGATGAGGCACTAGACACAAGCTACACCTGAGTATATTTGAAGACGTTTTGTCAACAAGTGGCTTTATCAGTTCATTGAAGGTGATATAACTGAAGATAGTAGATGATGAGGTAATGAGTCCCTCAGCCTGAAGTCGGAGTTCAGTACCTTAGTACAGTACCTTGGTATCATATACCAAATCTTCACCTACTTGTCCTCGCTCTTTATACTCTGTGCTTCTGTCAAGGGTCTAGCACCGGGCCGATCGAGAATTATATTTACATGAAGCGCTAAACCCGTGTGGGTCATTCCGTGGAAGATAGTAGTGGAGGCTTTATCCTCCAACCATTAATAACGTCACAAGCTACTTCCCCGGTCATAATTTCCCACAAGTTTAGAGAGAACAAGCCGAGGACGCAAATGGTTGGTGGTTGTGTGTTGAACGAAACAGTCTAAAAAAACAACTGTTGGAGATGTTCATCGTGAGTGTTCATCGCGCATCTGGTTGAACAGCATCGCATAATTGCGAGAAAAACTGCCTGAAAATATGACTCAACACCTGGAAGATATTTTGATAACCTCGCGACCACCTGCGGTGTTGACTCACTATTGCGCATGCTCAAGTGCGCGAGTGCGCGCGCGTGTACTCTCAGATCTACCTACAGTGTTGTGTTTGCGAGGTTCGAGACTAAGCTTTTTGATCAGCATCACTGATTACTTTGATCAGCATCACTGATTACTTTGATCAGCATCACTGATTACTTTGATCAGCATCACTGATTACTTTGATCAGCATCACTGATTACTTTGATCACCATCACTGATTACTTTGATCACCATCACTGATTACTTTGATCACCATCACTGATTACTTTGATCAGCATCACTGATTACTTTGATCAGCATCACTGATTACTTTGATCAGCATCACTGATTACTTTGATCAGCATCACTGATTACTTTGATCAGCATCACTGATTACTTTGATCACCATCACTGATTACTTTGATCACCATCACTGATTACTTTGATCACCATCACTGATTACTTTGATCACCATCACTGATTACTTTGATCACCATCACTGATTACTGGCTTCTTGGGCCTTATAATATCTACTCTTGAAGCTGTGTATTGAGTTTCCCTCCACCATTATCCTATTCGATTTATTCCACTTTCCAACCTACTTGAGACTAAAGAAATGCTACCTAACATCTCTATGACTCGTCTGTGCCTTCAGTTTCCGTCTGTCCCACTGATCGTAATCTTTAATTCAGTTTGTTTCAAGATATTTTGCATGTCGTAATCAAATCTCCTCTTGTCCTTTTCTGTAAAGGCTGACAGGTTCAGTTCCTTCAGACTCGCTTCAGTGTGCAGTCCTCGTGGTACTGGTACTACTGTGGTAGCAAAGCTACCACAGGTTAACCAGGTGTGGGCTCCATGTTGGGGCAGCGTACTCAATGGCTGGCATAATATATGTCGTATACACAATTTTTGAAGGATTCTTTATTTAACTTTATGAATGCTGTTCTGAGGTTTGCTAACTTTGTTTATGCTGCTGACGTTATACATTTTATGAGCAATTCTGGTGATATACTTAGTAATATATTTTTCTCTCAGGTACTTCACTATTCTCTTCACAATGTACGGCATGGCCGCACCTCCAAACTGCATTTTTTGGAGGTTGAATTTCAGAACACTGAAGTTTGAGCAGATCTGTGGTCTGAAGTCTCCGTGGAGCTCATCACTGTCCTGCTCTTATTCTTCTCATCAGTTTCACATTATGAGCACACAATGACACACAAGACTGTCCTCTCGTGCTGGTTCCTCAGTAGGATACAGTGTATCGTTTACCATCCCGCCTTTGTCCTTAAGAGCATTCTACACTGCCTGATTATGTCTCCTCTTGATTTATGTTTCTTCTGCGCCGAGACCACCTATGTACTCTCACGGATATGCTCACCTGTTTACCTCAGATTCAACCAACCATCTCTCTCTCCATCGACGAATACTAGCAGCCTGTCAGAAACCAGACTGCGTTTAGCGGACGGAGGATAGAGCTTCCAACACTCCTTACAAATAAGGGTTCAGTGTTTCTTAAAATACATAAAATAATGCAGTCACTCCCACTGCCCTACCCGCTCCTCCTCATCTCCACTGACCCAGACTCAGCAAATTTTGTATATTTTATTGTATCATTAACTTGGTCAGTGACCTCCCACACTGTTATCGTGTTTGTTCTTAAATATTCAAACATTTCTCCCGATAGTCATCGGTCTATTTTGTATTTCTATTCGTACCAAACTTGCACACGAAAATCACTGCCTATGAAAGCAAAAGACTCGGCAGACTATGCATCATCTCCCCAATGAAAAGTAGGGGCGCCACTAGCACGATAAGAAACCCAATAAGTGTCAGGGGCCCAAGACTGTTCAACTGCCTCCCAGCATACATTAGGGATATTACCAATAGACCCCTGGCTGTCTTCAAGAAGGCACTGGACAAGCACCTAAAGTCAGTATCTGACCAGCCGGGCTATGGTTCATACGTCGGGTTGCGTGCGGCCAACAGTAACAGCCTGGTTGATCAGGCCCTGATCCACCATGAGGACTGATCACAGACCGGGCCGCGGGGGGCGTTGACCCCCGAAACCTTCTCCAGGAATACTCCAGGTAGAACTTCCATTTACCTCCACACTATTTTCCTATCTATGTTTACTATTTTACTGTGATGCAGAGTTTGTATGTGCGGGGGGAGGGGGTCACAATACTCGACTCACTGTTTCTGTCCTTGTTGCTCCCTTCTTGCCGGTGAGGGGCTCTTGATTCAGGACTTGGAGCTACCATCAACTTCTAAAGATCGAATATGTATTACCTGTGCGAGTTTAGCGCTTCCCCGTGAATAAAAAACTATTAGTGATATTGTTAGGACCAGAATTCCACTTTAGTTCTATATACCACGTTCCACCGACAGTAGTTCTATACACAACGTTCCCCCGACAGTAGTTCTATACACTACGTTCCACCGACAGTAGTTCTATACACCACGTTCCCCCGACAGTAGTTCTATACACTACGTTCCCCCGACAGTAGTTCTATACACTACGTTCCCCCGACAGTAGTTCTATACACAACGTTCCCCCGACAGTAGTTCTATACACCACGTTCCCCCGACAGTAGTTCTATACATCACGTTCCCCCGACAGTAGTTCTATACACCACGTTCCCCCGACAGTAGTTCTATACACCACGTTCCCCCGACAGTAGTTCTATACACCACGTTCCACCGACAGTAGTTCTATACACCACGTTCCACCGACAGTAGTTCTATACACCACGTTCCACCGACAGTAGTTCTATACACCACGTTCCACCTACAGTAGGTCTATACATCACGTTCCACCTACAGTAGGTCTATACACCACGTTCCACCTACAGTAGGTCTATACACCACGTTCCACCTACAGTAGTTCTATACACTACGTTCCACCTACAGTAGTTCTATACACCACGTTCCACCTACAGTAGTTCTATACACCACGCTCCACCTACAGTAGCTCTATACACCACGTTCCACCTACAGTAGCTCTATACACCACGCTCCACCTACAGTAGCTCTATACACCACGCTCCACCTACAGTAGCTCTATACACCACGTTCCACCTACAGTAACTCTATACACCACGTTCCACCTACAGTAGCTCTATACACCACGTTCCACCTACAGTAGTTCTATACACCACGTTCCACCTACAGTAGGTCTATACACCACGTTCCACCTACAGTAGGTCTATACACCACGTTCCACCTACAGTAGGTCTATACACCACGTTCCACCTACAGTAGGTCTATACACCACGTTCCACCTACAGTAGGTCTATACACCACGTTCCACCTACAGTAGGTCTATACACTACGTTCCACCTACAGTAGGTCTATACACCACGTTCCACCTACAGTAGATCTATACACTACGTTCCACCTACAGTAGGTCTATACACCACGTTCCACCTACAGTAGGTCTATACACCACGTTCCACCTACAGTAGGTCTATACACCACGTTCCACCTACAGTAGGTCTATACACCACGTTCCACCTACAGTAGGTCTATACACCACGTTCCACCTACAGTAGGTCTATACACCACGTTCCACCTACAGTAGGTCTATACACCACGTTCCACCTACAGTAGATCTATACACCACGTTCCATCTACAGTAGGTCTATACATCACGTTCCACCTACAGTAGGTCTATACACCACCTTCCACTTCGTGTCATCGCGTCCCACCTCCCGCGGCGTGCGCGCGCTCTGACAGTCCACTATCGATCGCTTCTATACACAAATCTTGCTTTTCGCCAATTACTCTTAACAACCAACTAAAAAATCGCCAATCAGCAGACCATTCGCCAGACAGGTCACATTGTTTACCATGTTGTATTTTTCTTGTTAAGTTCATAAACCCACCCTCCCTCCCTCCACAACTCCGCTCCTCCACAACTCCGCTCCTCCTCTCATTCTCCTACCCTCCACAACCTCTCCATACCCTACCCTCCACAACCTCTCCATACCCTACCCTCCACAACCTACATCCTTCATTACCCACCTACAGCTACATTCCTTCCCAACCCACACTCTTCCATACCACCTACATCAAACACCACACTCTTCCAGTCACTCAAAAACACCACACTCTTCCAGTCACTCAAAACACCCACACTCTTCCAGTCACTCAAAACACCCACACTCTTCCAGTCACTCAAACACCCACACTCTTCCAGTCACTCAAAACACCCACACTCTTCCAGTCACTCAAAAAACACCCACACTCTTCCAGTCACTCAAAAACACCCACACTCTTCCAGTCACTCAAAAACACCCACACTCTTCCAGTCACTCAAAAACAACACCACACTCTTCCAGTCACTCAAAAAACACCCACACTCTTCCAGTCACTCAAAAACACCCACACTCTTCCAGTCACTCAAAAACACCCACACTCTTCCAGTCACTCAAAAACACCCACACTCTTCCAGTCACTCAAAAACACCCACACTCTTCCAGTCACTCAAAAACACCCACACTCTTCCAGTCACTCAAAAACACCCACACTCTTCCAGTCACTCAAAAAAAACACCCACACTCTTCCAGTCACTCAAAAAAAACACCCACACTCTTCCAGTCACTCAAAAAAAACACCCACACTCTTCCAGTCACTCAAAAAAAACACCCACACTCTTCCAGTCACTCAAAAAAAACACCCACACTCTTCCAGTCACTCAAAAAAAACACCCACACTCTTCCAGTCACTCAAAAAAAACACCCACACTCTTCCAGTCACTCAAAAACACCCACACTCTTCCAGTCACTCAAAAAACACCCACACTCTTCCAGTCACTCAAAAACACCCACACTCTTCCAGTCACTCAAAAACACCCACACTCTTCCAGTCACTCAAAAACACCCACACTCTTCCAGTCACTCAAAAACACCCACACTCTTCCAGTCACTCAAAAACACCCACACTCTTCCAGTCACTCAAAAAAAACACCCACACTCTTCCAGTCACTCAAAAAAAACACCCACACTCTTCCAGTCACTCAAAAAAAACACCCACACTCTTCCAGTCACTCAAAAAAAACACCCACACTCTTCCAGTCACTCAAAAAACACCACACTCTTCCAGTCACTCAAAAACACCCACACTCTTCCAGTCACTCAAAAAACCCACACTCTTCCAGTCACTCAAAAAAAACACCCACACTCTTCCAGTCACTCAAAAAAAACACCCACACTCTTCCAGTCACTCAAAAAAAACACACACACTCTTCCAGTCACTCAAAAAAAACACCCACACTCTTCCAGTCACTCAAAAAAAACACCCACACTCTTCCAGTCACTCCACCTCAGAAAAACACCCACACTCTTCCAGTCACTCAAAACACCCACACTCTTCCAGTCACTCAAAAAAACCCACACTCTTCCAGTCACTCAAAAAACACCCACACTCTTCCAGTCACTCAAAAACACCCACACTCTTCCAGTCACTCAAAAAACACCCACACTCTTCCAGTCACTCAAAAACACCCACACTCTTCCAGTCACTCAAAAACACCCACACTCTTCCAGTCACTCAAAAACACCCACACTCTTCCAGTCACTCAAAAAAAACACCCACACTCTTCCAGTCACTCAAAAAAAACACCCACACTCTTCCAGTCACTCAAAAAAAACACCCACACTCTTCCAGTCACTCAAAAAAAACACCCACACTCTTCCAGTCACTCAAAAAAAACACCCACACTCTTCCAGTCACTCAAAAAACACCCACACTCTTCCAGTCACTCAAAAACACCCACACTCTTCCAGTCACTCAAAAACACCCACACTCTTCAGTCACTCAAAAACACCCACACTCTTCCAGTCACTCAAAAAAAACACCCACACTCTTCCAGTCACTCAAAAAAAACACCCACACTCTTCCAGTCACTCAAAAAAAACACCCACACTCTTCCAGTCACTCAAAAAACATCCACCCCCATTTCCATCATCCACCTCCAGACATTCTCCCCTCCCCCAATGTTTTTCAATTCCCAAATTAAAGACCATGTTCTTGAGTTTTTATTTCAACGATAATAGACATTTTTTCATTGGGAAACACCAAACGCGCAAGGGTTACAAAGCGCCCGGGAAATGGGAGGCGATTCAGAACTGATACAAGAGGATGGCAGCTCCAACTCCCTGGATTAAGAGCCCCCTCTACAAGCATCAAGTGATGGTAAAACGTAAAAGAAATAGTTAAAAAATAATTATCAATCTTTCCTGGAGTTCAGAATTATGAATTACCGAAAGTTTGAAATATCGATCATTAAAGGAGACACTTGAGCAAGACTTGGGTATCTTTATTCTGGCAACGTTTCGCCAGTCAGTGGCTTCACCAGTCCAATACAAAGAAAATCCGATGAAAGCTCAGGCGTTCAATGTAATCAGTCCCTCATCCTGGAGATGTGTTCAGTCTATCAGCTTTTGATAAGAGAAGGGCATGTGGACGGGTGAGGCGCTTATATAGTGCAGAAAGGCGACCTCAAACATTTGGAGGTGGCGTCACTGCAGAAAATCAACTGGTGGAAGCAGGTCATGGCAATAGGTTAGGCGAACGTTGAAGAAATCTCTAATACCTGTGTGACACAGCAACATCTTGAGATCGTCATAGCTATTTCTTCAACGTTTGCCTTCCTTGTTGCCATGACCTACTTCCACCAGTGGATTTTTTCCAGTGACTCAACCTCCAAATGTTTCCCCTCGCCTCTGCAGTTTATAAGCGCCTTCTCCATGCATATACTTCTATAAAGACTGGTGCACTGAATACATCCCCAAGCTCAGGGACTGATTACCTCAAACTCCTCATCTTCCATTGTTTTCCTCTGTACTGCACCGATGACGCCACTGGCTGGCAAAATATTTCCAGAATAAAGTTACCAAAGTGGCAGTGTTTCAAGAGTGGCAGTCAAGCGGCAGTGTTTCAAGAGTGGCAGTCAAGCGGCAGTGTTTAAAGAGTGGCAGTCAAGCGGCAGTGTTTCAACAGTGGCAGTCAAGCGGCAGTGTTTCAACAGTGGCAGTCAAGCGGCAGTGTTTCAACAGTGGCAGTGAAGCGGCAGTGTTTCAACAGTGGCAGTCAAGCGGCAGTGACTAAAGACTAATAACTACTGCCAGATGTGCATATTTATTGCTAACTATTGAAGTGACATCAACATAACTGCTGCTGTTTACCAATCAACTGGTAATTAATGACAAAGAAAAGAGAAAGAAAAACAGATGAAAAGAGAAAAAAGCAGAGAGAAAATAGTGAAAAATAGAAAAAATTGCAAAGGAATAGAGGAAAAGAGAGGAAAGAGAAGAGAGAGGAAAGGAAAGAGGAGAAAAGTGGTGAGAAACAGTCAAATCCCATTAAGCTTGGAGGTGAGGAGTGGCTGTGGTTACCGCAGCAACGCAGTTAACCAGCTACCGCACCCCATCAAGATACCGTGCAGTGGACACCCTAGTTTGTACCAGACCCTCAGTGTCATGTCTAGCAGTCACTGCTCAGTGTTAAGACCCTCAGTGTCATGTCTAGCAGTCACTGCTCAGTGTTAAGACCCTCAGTGTCACGTCTAGCAGTCCCTGCTCAGTCTTAAGACCCTCAGTGTCATGTCTAGCAGTCACTGCTCAGTCTTAAGACCCTCAGTGTCATGTCCAGCAGTCACTGCTCAGTGTTAAGACCCTCAGTGTCACGTCTAGCAGTCACTGCTCAGTCTTAAGACCCTCAGTGTCACGTCTAGCAGTCACTGCTCAGTCTTAAGACCCTCAGTGTCACGTCTAGCAGTCACTGCTCAGTCTTAAGACCCTCAGTGTCACGTCTAGCAGTCACTGCTCAGCCTTAAGACTCAGTTCCACGTCTAGCAGTCACTGCTCAACCGTAACAGGGATCTTAATCTAACGCTTTACGACCCCAGTAACGCGTTACAGTATAATAACGCGTCTTCTACATTTCCTCCCTTCAAGAATTAACGAGGTTGTGTTGATGCTGGTGAAGGGTCATTGATCCAAGGAACTGAAGCTACGTCTCCCCCTCCTCTATTAATGAAAAATCAACACTTTCTGGCCTGGATCTGACCAAGTGTGAAGACGACCCACAATTTAGTAAATGGTTCTTACTCTCGATAATGGCCTTTCCCTCTTCCTTCCCTGGCACCCACGACACTTTACCTATCACCATTGTCTTTCCTCCCTCCCAACTTTCACTCCTCTATTGGTGAGGCATAAAAATTTCATTGTTCCTATGTATGGGATAAGCTATCCTGAGAGATGGTATAGCCAAGTGACAGTAACCGCAGCTCTGCTGGAACTCCCGTAGCTGATGAAGCCTTGCTGAAATACTTAACGATATCCTCGTTGGCCCACTGAAGTCTCTCAGCTCTGACACATTTTCAACACCCTGTATGAGACCCATCCTGCCTGATGGAATATGACAGGAGAACATAGTTAAACAGTACGAACAAAAGTCATCTAGAATAATATACCAGAACGCTCCTGTATCCAATTTTGCGAAATATGAAAAAAATGGAAAAGCAGACGACCAGTGCGGTAAACTAACACTATTGATCTAATACCGACGTTTTCACCGAGAAGACAGGAATTACACACACATCTTGCTCTTATACCTTTTAGCTAAGTGATCTGTTGGTGGTGGTGGTGGTGGTGGTGTTGCTGCTGCTGCTGCTGCTGCTAGTCTCATGTTATGTCACACCTTCAGTAAGCTGATCTCTTGCTCCCAGTCTCATGTAAGCTTACATCTTTATTCTCATATCCTGTTCTTGCTCGATAAGCTGATTCTTTGTTCCTAATCTCCTAATATCTTATTTCTACTCTCACACTGTCACCTTCTTGCTGTTAATCTCATGTTGACTAGGAAACTATGTGGACGAGTCTCAGTGTTCCATCAGTTGAAGGTCACAGGTTACCAACCTTCAGCATCCCTAACCTTTAATCTTAATTTAGCCTGAGCACCAGGTGGGATGAATTAACATTTCCTATTGTACCAGGTGGTATGTATTAACATTTCCTATTGTACCAGGTGGGATGCATTAACATTTCTATTGTACCAGGTGGTATGTATTTACATTTCCTATTGTACCAGGTGGTATGTATTTACATTTCCTATTGTACCAGGTGGTATGTATTTACATTTCCTATTGTACCAGGTGGTATTAACATTTCCTATTGTACCAGGTGGGATGCATTAACATTTTCTATTGTACCAGGTGGGATGCATTAACATTTCCTATTGTACCAGGTGGTATTAACATTTCCTATTGTACCAGGTGGGATGCATTAACATTTCCTATTGTACCAGGTGGTATTAACATTTCCTATTGTACCAGGTGGGATGCATTAACATTTCCTATTGTACCAGGTGGTATGTATTTACATTTCCTATTGTACCAGGTGGTATGTATTTACATTTCCTATTGTACCAGGTGGGATGTATTAACATTTCCTATTGTACCAGGTGGTATTAACATTTCCTATTGTACCAGGTATCATGTACATTTTTCTTTGTACCAAGTGACAAGTATTCCATATTTCCTGCAACCGCTTAGTGACCTTACACAAGTTGTTCAGTAAGTCTGGATGTACGTCACTGTCTTACGATCATTAACCATAAGAAAACATACGTGTGCAGAATTTAAACCAAATTCAACATGCAGTTCCATTACCAACGTAACATGATAAATATCGCAAAAGACGCATCATTTTCAATATTAGACCCATGAAGGAGCGCTAAATCTGCAAAAGTCATCTATTGCCTCGAGAATGGGAGGAAATCAAGTTTGATTCAAAGGGAGGGTACTTTCACTTTCCGGGATCAAGAGCCCTACAGCCGGAGATATTAGCGATTTGACACATGGAATAACTGATGTAGCAGCCCAGTGCTCTGTACACTCATTTCCTGCTGTGAAAGGAAAGGGGAACCAAAGTTACATGTAAAAGAATATTGTATAAAGTCCAAGGTATCAGCTTGCCACATTTAACATCACTCTCGCCATGATTATGGAAGCCACCCGATACATACATACATACATACATACATACACACACACACACACACGCACACGCACACGCACACGCACACGCACACTCACACGCACACTCACACGCACACTCACACGCACACTGCGACATCTGCTAGCATGGAGATCTACCAGAGAATACCAGGTCAACTTGTTTACCATCCTCTAGCACCTAGCCTGTTTCTGGCTTTGTAGCAGTTTTTTTTAGTTATAATTCTAATCCAATTATCCTGTACCATACTGGGCTTTTCATAGCGCTTTAGGATTACAACTGAATGAATACAAATCAAACAAGTAAAAATTTGATAACTTTAATAATATTTAAAGTAAATTTAGAAATAATGGAGACAGACTCCTATATATCACTTGGTGTAAAGCTTCAGTAAACTACATATATTATACTTACTCTGTATATTTAATTTAGTTATGTTAAGGGTACTTTACTGATATTGTGCACTATAATACTCCTTAAGAAACTATCTTCTGATGCGTTACTATAATGAAATGTGCTCAAAAGTACAAGAGTAATAAATGTGTGTGTGAGAGCGCTCGCGCTCTCTCTCTCTCTCTCTCTCTCTAGAATGTGACTGACAAAACAAAGTCCCTAGACAAGCTAACTTCTGACACACACAGAGGCAATATAACAGTTTGCTTGAACAGTACGACAACCAATTAGTCAAACAGTAAAAATGCATGAACCTTCCGTGAGCAGCACAACGCCAGACAAGGAAAAACAAAAAAAAACAACCATTACTGAGAACAAACAGAGTCCTCCCCTTAAAGCAAAAAAAAAAAAACCCTTATTAATAAATCTGAGTTCAGCAACTTGCAAACCCCGACTACAACAGTGTGTAGATGCCAGAACAAGGTAGGTCGTGAACTCGGGGCCTGAAGCACAGTGTCTCTCACAGTGTAGATGCCAGAACAAGGTAGGTCGTGAACTCGGGGTCTGAAGCACAGTGTCTCTCACAGTGTAGATGCCAGAACAAGGTAGGTCGTGAACTCGGGGCCTGAAGCACAGTGTCTCTCACAGTGTAGATGCCAGAACAAGGTAGGTCGTGAACTCGGGGCCTGAAGCACAGTGTCTCTCACAGTGTAGATGCCAGAACAAGGTAGGTCGTGAACTCGGGGCCTGAAGCACAGTGTCTCTCACAGTGTAGATGCCAGAACAAGGTAGGTCGTGAACTCGGGGTCTGAAGCACAGTGTCTCTCACAGTGTAGATGCCAGAACAAGGTAGGTCGTGAACTCGGGGTCTGAAGCACAGTGTCTCACAGTGTAGATGCCAGAACAAGGTAGGTCGTGAACTCGGGGTCTGAAGCACAGTGTCTCTCACAGTGTAGATGCCAGAACAAGGTAGGTCGTGAACTCGGGGTCTGAAGCACAGTGTCTCTCACAGTGTAGATGCCAGAACAAGGTAGGTCGTGAACTCGGGGCCTGAAGCACAGTGTCTCTCACAGTGTAGATGCCAGAACAAGGTAGGTCGTGAACTCGGGGTCTGAAGCACAGTGTCTCTCACAGTGTAGATGCCAGAACAAGGTAGGTCGTGAACTCGGGGCCTGAAGCACAGTGTCTCTCACAACACAACCGCAGAAAACATAAGAAGTTACTATCTGTAAATAAGTCTCTGAAAACAGCTGCACGGTTTTACAAGACGTATGTTCCAGCTAAGTTACTATCTGTAAATAAGTCTCTGAAAACAGCTGCACGGTTTTACAAGACGTATGTTCCAGCTCACCAACGGAAACATACACTAACAAAAACAGTAGTCTATATAACACGAGATGAGGAGAACAGCGTTCTCCCAGACAAAGCAGAGAGGTGTTGTCTCAACATAAGAACATAAGAAAGGAGGAACACTGTAGCAGGCCTGTTGGCCCATACTAGGCAGGTCCTTCACAATCCGTCCCACTAACAGAATATTTGTTCAACCCAATTTTCAATGCTACCCAAGAAATAAGCTTTGATAATTCTATTTACTCATGTGCGAGTCCCACTCAAATCCAACCCCTCTCACTCATGAATTTATCCAACCTAAATTTGAAACTACCCAGGGTCCTAGCTTCAATAACCCTACTAGGCAGACTGTTCCACTCATCAACTACCCTATTTCCAAACCAATACTTTCCTATATCCTTTCTAAATCTAAACTTATCTAACTTGAATCCATTATTGCGGGTTCTCTCTTGGAGAGATATCCTCAAGACCTTATTTATATCCCCTTTGTTACACGCGCCAGCACTCAAACAAGCGAACAGGTAGTTTCCAGCGTGGGTAGGCACTCAAAACCCGCCTTTTAACGAGCACAAAGTGTATATACGTAAGCTAAACATATAAGACAACTAATAATATAAAGCATATTTTCGTTTTAGGTATTAACAAAATAACATTAGCAATATTAGATGAAAGAAAGGTTTCTCAAGGTAGTGAAGCGGCAGTTCATGCCGCATAGGCCTACATAAGGCCGTAGTCAAACTAGACTCTAGGAAGGTCTTTAATATGGTTTAAAAAGATGTGGTCTTGCCAGCTGTTCCAGAGCAGCTCCCCAGCACGAAATCATCTCATCAGAGGGTGTTCAGCAGGGTGACCCACTTGCTCCATTTCTCTTTCTGCATGGTGGTAAGAGAACTAACTTTTAGAGTTCGCATCGAGCTCAATATCTCGTACCTCAATGATGGCACTCTGGCAGTTACGGAAGAGTCCCTGCTAGATAACCTACAACTGGTGAAGTCACAGGGACATGACTCATTCTCAATCCATCCAAGTGTTAAATCATCATAACTTAACTAGGAAATAATTAAAGCTCTCTATATATATATAAACACTGCGACTAGCCGAGGATTCGAACCCATGTAGTTTTGGCCCTGCCTCGTGGTGAGCGAAAATCACATGATGTAGGAAGGGCCAAAACGACATGGGTTCGAATCCTCGGCTAGTCGCAGTTTTGTTATTGATTCAATACCACTCGTTCGTGGTCATAATATATATAATACTTGTTCAACTGCCTCCCAGCATACATAAGAGGGATTACCAATAGACCCCTGGCTGTCTTCAAGAAGGCGCTGGACAGGCACCTAAAGTCAGTACCTGACAAGCCAGGTTGTGGCTCGTACGTCGGTTTACGTGCGGTCAGCAGTAACAGCCTGGTTGATCAGGCCCTGATCCACCACGAAGACAGGTCACGCACCAGGCCGCGGGGGCGTTGACCCCCGAAACCTCCTCCAGGTAGGAAGTAACTAATATAAAAGTTATTGATAAAGCGTAGTTCCACAAATATTGGTTGATGACAGCAATGTCATCAGAAGAAACAGCGTGTGCAGTCAATGTCAACTTACATAAACATGTACGGCAAATCCAGAGAAACCATGGAACAGTAAACGTTAAGACTAGTATTACCTCTTTCCCTAATACTACTGTTACTAATGATTCTGCTGATACTTAACTAATATTATTATTACTGCTACTACTAACTTCTTCCCCTCCCTCAGTCCTTTAAGGGGCACGTCAGAATCCCTGTTTTCTTATATGTTATTTTTCCCCTATAATCTACCTTGTCCATAAATAATATCGCATTTGATTTGTCTGCTTTCGTAAGGTGAAGTCCAGGATCCTTCCTTAATTCATGGTATAACTTAACAAATTTGGGGGGACAATTGTGTTGTAAAGGTCTCAGGCCTCTCAAATCTCAGACCTCTGCAACGCAATTGTCCTCAAAGATTAGTTAAAATTATGCCATGAATTAAGGAAAGATCCTAGACTTCACCTTACGAAAGCAAAGCAAATGCGATAGTAATTATGGACAAGGTAGATTATAGTGAAAAAATAAACATGATATTAGGAGACAGGGAAACTCACTCGCCTCTTAAGTCCTCCTCTGTTTTTAATAATGGTCTTGGACAGATAGAAACGTCACCACAAGTTTCCTGTGTGCGAGTTATTTGTTAAAAGGTAAAGAGATGTGTGAAGAGACGCATGCACAGATTATCACCGTTATGAAGAGTAAACACTCAGGAAGGAGTCCTTCAGTCCTATTAGAACTGAAATTACTCGTGTGAAACGTCTAAATAATTACGTCTCTTACATACACGTCTCTCCTTCCATGACGTTTAGGTATTAATAAGTCAGATCAACCTGAAACAATATCTGTATTAGCAAACCAGTTATACCTAAAACAGATCAATATTAAGAAACCGGTTTAATCTAAAACAGATCTGCACTAGGTGTCCCGTAACTCGAATGCTAGTGAACTCAGCTCACACATTGAGGTCCGGGGTTCGATCCCCGGTACGGATAGAAACATTAGGACGTGTTTCCTTCAGACACTTGCTGTCCCTGTTCACCTATCGGTAAAATAGGCACCTGGGTGTTAGTCGACTGGTGTGGGTCGCATCCTGGGACAAAACTGATCTAATTTGCGGGAAATGCTCAGCATAACAAGGGGGCTTCTATATAGTATTATGGCATTGATATCAGCTAGGCCTGTACATCTTGTACTTGTAGAAATAAATATTATTACATCAGTTTGTTTACCTCTTCATTTTTATAATAATAATAGTTACATCAGTTCAACCTGAACATACATGAGAGAGGTTCTTCAACAGAACCCTCCTGGCAGGTGTCAGGGTGCAGGTGATGGGGCTCTCGATCCACGAAAATTAAGCTATCCTTCCCTAGTATGACTCTAATCTTATTTCCTCTCATTCCCCCCCGGCACTGTTTAACCCCCTACCGGTTTAGACTTTCCTAGCCATGGTTATTATAATCATCAGCGGCCGATATTTACAGAGCTCTTTCCCTCGTTTATGGTTCTTTAATATTAACGTATACTGGTAAAATATTGATGAATTGTAACATCAAGTGTAAATACACTGCAAAAACAACAGTAATTGTAACATCAAGTGTAACTACACTGCAAAAACAACAGTAATTGTAACATCAAGTGTAACTACACTGCAAAAACAACAGTAATTGTAACATCAAGTGTAACTACACTGCAAAAACAACAGTAATTGTAACATCAAGTGTAACTACACTGCAAAAACAACAGTAATTGTAACATCAAGTGTAACTACACTGCAAAAACAACAGTAATTATAACATCAAGTGTAAACACTGCAAAAAACAGTAATGAAATCATGTAACTACACTGCAAAAACAACAGTAATTGTAACATCAAGTGTAACCACACTGCAAAACAACAGTAATTATAACATCCAGTGTACTACACGCAAACACGTAATCTAATAATGAATATTTAAAATTCTCAAGACATTAAACAAAAAATATTTTATTTTGAAAGCAAAATGGAAATGCAAGGATATATATGGTATAAAACAACAAGGTGTGGCCCAGTGCAGCCACGCACTCGTGTGGCCCAGTGCAGCCACACACTCGTGTGGACCAGTGCAGCCACGCACTCGTGTGGCCCAGTGCAGCCACGCACTCGTGTGGCCCAGTGCAGCCACGCACTCGTGTGGCCCAGTGCAGCCACGCACTCGGTGGCCCAGTCAGCCCGCACTCGTGCCCAGTGCAGCCACGCACTCGTGTGGCCCAGTGCAGCCACGCACTCGTGTGGCCCAGTGCAGCCACGCACTCGTGTGGCCCAGTGCAGCCACGCACTCGTGTGGCCCAGTGCAGCCACGCACTCGTGTGGCCCAGTGCAGCCACGCACTCGTGTGGCCCAGTGCAGCCACGCACTCGTGTGGCCCAGTGCAGCCACGCACTCGTGTGGCCCAGTGCAGCCACGCACTCGTGTGGAGCCCAGTGCAGCCACGCACTCGTGTGGCCCAGTGCAGCCACGCACTCGTGTGGCCCAGTGCAGCCACGCACTCGTGTGGCCCAGTGCAGCCACGCACTCGTGTGGACCAGTGCAGCCACGCACTCGTGTGGACCAGTGCAGCCACGCACTCGTGTGGACCAGTGCAGCCACGCACTCGTGTGGACCAGTGCAGCCACGCACTCGTGTGGACCAGTGCAGCCACGCACTCGTGTGGACCAGTGCAGCCACGCACTCGTGTGGACCAGTGCAGCCACGCACTCGTGTGGACCAGTGCAGCCACGCACTCGTGTGGACCAGTGCAGCCACGCACTCGTGTGGACCAGTGCAGCCACGCACTCGTGTGGACCAGTGCAGCCACGCACTCGTGTGGACCAGTGCAGCCACGCACTCGTGTGGACCAGTGCAGCCACACACTCGTGTGGACCAGTGCAGCCACACACTCGTGTGGACCAGTGCAGCCACACACTCGTGTGGACCAGTGCAGCCACACACTCGTGTGGACCAGTGCAGCCACACACTCGTGTGGACCAGTGCAGCCACACACTCGTGTGGACCAGTGCAGCCACACACTAGTGTGGACCAGTGTAGCCACACACTAGTGTGGACCAGTGCAGCCACACACTCGTGTGGACCAGTGCAGCCACACACTAGTGTGGACCAGTGTAGCCACACACTAGTGTGGACCAGTGTAGCAACGACAGTAATCTAATCGTGCCAAGTGCAAGGTTGTCAAGAGTCAAGAAGTACGTTAATTACTGCGCAGAGTTACCTGGAGGCTGCAGAGTTACCTGGAGGCTGCAGAGTTACCTGGAGGCTGGACTCGAGGGAAGACAGCAGTGGTTCACACTCCACCCTCCCCACCACCTCCACATACAATACTGACAAGTTGATTAGCAAAGAGAATAATACAACACTTGGGTATATTTTTTCCAGAAACTTTTCGCCTGTACAACGGGTTTCTTCAGTCAAGTATAACACTGGAAGTAGTAATAGTAGTTTTGACGTGATAATCCCTTAAGAGAGAATTAAGGTAACCTCTCAGTGTATATACGGAGAGGTGTATACCTCTCCGTATATATCCTATGTGCTCAGCATTTGTTGAATCGTCTGGAGTTGGCGTCACAGGTGAGTGCCACCCACTACTGGGAGTTGGCGTCACAGGTGAGTGCCGCCCACTACTGGGAGTTGGCGTCACAGGTGAGTGCCGCCCACTACTGGGAGTTGGCGTCACAGGTGAGTGCCGCCCACTACTGGGAGTTGGCGTCACAGGTGAGTGCCGCCCACTACTGGGAGTTGGCGTCACAGGTGAGTGCCGCCCACTACTGGGAGTTGGCGTCACAGGTGAGTGCCGCCCACTACTGGGAGTTGGCGTCACAGGTGAGTGCCGCCCACTACTGGGAGTTGGCGTCACAGGTGAGTGCCGCCCACTACTGGGAGTTGGCGTCACAGGTGAGTGCCGCCCACTACTGGGAGTTGGCGTCACAGGTGAGTGCCGCCCACTACTGGGAGTTGGCGTCACAGGTGAGTGCCGCCCACTACTGGGAGTTGGCGTCACAGGTGAGTGCCGCCCACTACTGGGAGTTGGCGTCACAGGCGAGTGCCGCCCACTACTGGGAGTTGGCGTCACAGGCGAGTGCCACCCACTACTGGGAGTTGGCGTCACAGGCGAGTGCCACCCACTACTGGGAGTTGGCGTCACAGGCGAGTGCCACCCACTACTGGGAGTTGGCGTCACAGGCGAGTGCCACCCACTACTGGGAGTTGGCGTCAAGGATACACACTTGGAAGGTGAGTGCCGAACCCACTACTGGGAGTTAGGCGTCACAGGGAGTGCCCCCACTACTGGAGTTGGCCAGGCGTCACAGGATTGCGTCGGGAGTGCCCCCACTACTGGGAGTTGGCGTCACAGGGAGTGCCACCCACTACTGGGAGTTGGCGTCACAGGCGAGTGCCACCCACTACTGGGAGTTGGCGTCACAGGCGAGTGCCACCCACTACTGGGAGTTGGCGTCACAGGTGAGTGCGACCCACTACTGGAAGTTGGCGTCACAGGTGAGTGTGACCCACTACTGGAAGTTGGCGTCACAGGTGAGTGTGACCCACTACTGGAAGTGGATCATGCTAAACACTTGACTTAACAAAGAAGCTGCAGAAAGCTTCCCTTTTACCAAAATACACTTCTGCTGAAGTATAATACAAGATCTCTCTGCTTGTCTATGCTTTAGGCTTGAGGGACTGACCACCTCACACCAAGGCTTGAGGGACTGACCACCTCACATCAAGGCTTGAGGGACTGACCACCTCACACCAAGGCTTGAGGGACTGACCACCTCACACCAAGGCTTGAGGGACTGACCACCTCACACCAAGGCTTGAGGGACTGACCACCTCACACCAAGGCTTGAGGGACTGACCACCTCACACCAAGGCTTGAGGGACTGACCACCTTGGGGCTCCACCTCACACCAAGGCTTGAGGGACTGACCACCTCACACCAAGGCTTGAGGGACTGACCACCTCACATCAAGGCTTGAGGGACTGACCACCTCACACCAAGGCTTGAGGACTGACCACCTCACACCAAGGCTTGAGGGACTGACCACCTCACACCAAGGCTTGAGGGACTGACCACCTCACACCAAGGCTTGAGGGACTGACCACCTCACACCAAGGCTTGAGGGATTGACCACCTCACATCAAGGCTTGAGGGACTGACCACCTCACACCAAGGCTTGAGGGACTGACCACCTCACACCAAGGCTTGAGGGACTGACCAACTCACACCAAGGCTTGAGGGACTGACCACCTCACACCAAGGCTTGAGGGACTGACCACCTCACACCAAGGCTTGAGGGACTGACCACCTCACACCAAGGCTTGAGGGACTGACCACCTCACACCAAGGCTTGAGGGACTGACCACCTCACACCAAGGCTTGAGGGACTGACCACCTCACACCAAGGCTTGAGGGACTGACCACCTCGCACCAAGGCTTGAGGGACTGACCACCTCACACCAAGGCTTGAGGGACTGACCACCTCGCACCAAGGCTTGAGGGACTGACCACCTCACACCAAGGTTGACGGACTAATCACGTCACAACTACTTATATCGCTTCGTGTTACTGTCACCTGAAGAAATCTGCGGCAATAAGGACAGCCAAGAGTTGCACACGTTTTATTTACCCTCCATTCCTTCCCCAAACTTCCATCTTTCTTCCCTCAGCCAATCTATCATCATATCTCCCTCCTCCAAATTACCTTCTTTCCCTCCCTAAACAACACTCCCTCCCTAAATGACCCTCCAGCTTTCCCTCCCTCCATTCCTCTTCCTCTCCCCAAAACTTCCTGCCTTCCTTCCTCTTCTCTCCCAAACTAGCCTCCCTCCTCTTCCTCAAATTACTCTCCCTTCCTCTCCTACCACTCATCCTCCCTCACTCTAAGACCAATCTTCCTCGTCTAAACTTTCCCCTCCATGTTATCTTATACCACTCGTTCCTTATCTTATACCACTCGTTCCTTATCTTATACCACTCGTTCCTTATCTTATACCACTCGTTCCTTATCTTATACCACTCGTTCCTTATCTTATACCACTCGTTCCTTATCTTATACCACTCGTTCCTTATCTTATACCACTCGTGCTTCCATGTTACCTTATACCACTCGTTCCTTATCTTATACCACTCGTTCTTCCATGTTACCTTATACCACTCATCCTCCCTCACTCTAAGACCAATCTTCCTCGTCTAAACTTTCCCCTCCATGTTACCTTATACCACTCGTTCCTTATCTTATACCACTCGTTCTTCCATGTTACCTTATACCACTCGTTCCTTATCTTGTACCACTCGTGCTTCCATGTTACCTTATACCACTCGTTCCTTATCTTATACCACTCGTCCTATCTTTTACCACTCGTTCCTTATACCACTTCTTATCTTATACCACTCGTTTTATCTTATACCACTCGTGCTTCCATGTTACCTTATACCACTCGTTCCTTATCTTGTACCACTCGTTCTTCCATGTTACCTTATACCACTCGTGCTTCCATGTTACCTTATACCACTCGTTCCTTATCTTATACCACTCGTTCTTCCATGTTACCTTATACCACTCGTTCTTCCATGTTACCTTATACCACTCGTTCTTCCATGTTACCTTATACCACTCGTGCTTCCATGTTACCTTATACCACTCGTGCTTCCATGTTACCTTATACCACTCGTGCTTCCATGTTACCTTATACCACTCGTGCTTCCATGTTACCTTATACCACTCGTGCTTCCATGTTACCTTATACCACTCGTGCTTCCATGTTACCTTATACCACTCGTGCTTCCATGTTACCTTATACCACTCGTTCCTCCATGTTACTGTATTGCTCCTCTTCTCCCTGCTCCACAAAAGCACCAAGATGTTGTTCCACTACAATACACACAACTCACACGGGAGGCTCAAACTTAAGACGACGTTTTATGCCTTTTTTTTTAATTTTCCACAACTGATAAAATTCCTGCTCTACACGTCTGACGTAACGCAGTTAACTGCTTAGTTGGTACGCGGCGTAGGTGGTGGGTGTTACGCAGGTCAGGTGTAAGGTAAGTGTGTGTAGGCAAGTGTGTGGGTTAGAGATGAGGGGAGGGAGTATCGAACGAGCAGAGGCGCCATGATGGGTGCTGACGACTTTTTTTCCCTCCACTTATCACCCCTCCTTTCCCTCCCCCTCCTCTTCCTCCTGCAACTGGAGTTCAACTAGGTAGTGAGCGTGTCTTGCGCTCACCGTACGCAGAATCAAGCTTCCACCAACCTATATGATGAATGACAAACTACTACTAATAATTTTTCACCACGTGGCACATATATATATATAAAACAATCACTTTATATGCTTTCCTGTTGATGTTTTGTCTTTTATAGTTCCTTGATAATGTGAGAAGTCACGATAGCGCTTGGAATTTCAATATTTTTTCACAGTGGATGTTTTGCATATTCTGATATCACCTGTTTACTGTGGTCTTATTGCATGCATGTATATGTATATATATATATATATATATATATATATATATATATATATATATATATATATATATATATATATATATATATATATATATATAAACAGTGGAACCTCTGGTCACGACCATAATTCGGTCGCGACCCGAACCTAATTTCCCCATTGGATTGTATGTAAATACGATTAATCCGTTCCAGAACCCTAGGAACTGTATATAAATAGTTTTTTTTTAAGATTTTTAAGCACAAAAATAGTTAATTATACCATAGACTGCACAGTGTAATAGTAAACTAAATGTAAAAACCTTGACTAACACTGAGAAAACCTTGAACAACAGAGAAAACTAACATTGCATGAGTCCAAAGAGTTTTAAGGGGCGTCTAATGGCTGAGCAGTGAACTCCGTTATTTATTGTCCGATTTCTTTCATTTTTGGTGTACGTTAAGAAACATCTTTCCATCATACATTGCCCAAGTTTCAATAAGATAGCCCAACAAGCTGAGATACTGGCACTGCGAGAAGCTGTTTCGGCACTACCTGCTGATAAAACATTGCTAATCCGAATTTATCACGGTCGTAATTACAGGAAGTGGGGAAAATTGGCGCCTGCGGAAAAAAATGGCGCGGAATTCGGCACCCGATTATGTGTTCGTGACCAGATGCAAAAATTTAGCGAAATTTTTAATCGTGAACCGATTTCTTCGTGATCGGAAGTGTTCGTGATCAGAGATTCCACTGTATATATAATATGTATATATAATTATTTATATATATATATATATTTTTTTTTTTTTTTCCAACAAGTCGGCCGTCTCCCACCGAGGCAGGGTGACCCAAAAAGAAAAAATCACAAAAAAGAAAAAATCCCCAAAAAGAAAATACTTTCATCATCATTCAACACTTTCACCTCACTCATACATAATCACTGTCTTTGCAGAGGCGCTCATATACGACAGCTGAGAATAAGTCCCTCCCAACTGTCACTATCCCAGACCCCTCCTTTAAAGTGCAGGCATTGTACTTCCCATTTCCAGGACTCAAGTCCAACTAAATCAATTAACTGGTTTCCCTGAATCCCTTCACAAAATATTACCCTGCTCACACTCCAACAGCTCGTAAGGACCCAAAAACCATTCGTCTCCATTCACTCCTATCTAACACTCACACTTGCTGGAAGTCCAAGCCCCTCGCCCACAAAACCTCCTTTACCCCCTCCCTCCAACCTTTTCGAGGACGACCCCTACCCCGCCTTCCTTTCCCTACAGATTTATACGCTCTCCAAGTGATTCTACTTTGATCCATTCTCTCTAAATGACCAAACCACCTCAACAACTCCTCTTCAGCCCTCTGACAAATACTTTTAGTAACTCCACACCTTCTCCTAATTTCCACACTGCGAATTTTCTGCATAATATTTACATCACACATTGCCCTTAGACAGGACATCTCCACTGCCTCCAGCCGCCTCCTCGCTGCAGCATTTGCAACCCATGCTTCACACCCATATAAGAGTGTTGGTACCACAATACTTTCGTACATTCCATTCTTTGCCTCCATGGATAACGTTTTTTGTCTCCACAGATATCTCAACGCACCACTCACCTTCTCTTCATCAATTCTATGGTTAACTTCATCCTTCATAAACCCATCTCTACCGTCAACTCCCAAATATCTGAAAACTTTACTTCTTCCATAATCCCTTTCAATGTGATATCAATATTTTTTTATAAAATCATTATGATACTCATCACCTTACTCTTATCTATGTTCACTTTCAACTTTTACCTTTACACACTCTCAAACTGTCCATAACTTAATATTTATATATATATATATATATATATATATATATATATATATATATATATATATATATATATATATATATATATATATATATATATATTGTGCCGAATAGGTAAACCTTGCGATTTTTGCCGAATAAGACAAGCGAAAATTTGTGTATGCAATAATTTCGCAAAAATCATTCTGAACCTAACGAAAAAAAATATATTTCATTGTGTTTGTTTACAATTTAATTATTATCTAAAATATATTGAGATAGATTAGGCTAAATTAAATTGCGCTTGTTATAATAAGGTTAGGTAAGTTTTCTAATTTCTTTTAGTACAAAATTATTAATTTTTACATTAACATAAATTAAAAAAATATATCTTTAAACGTATAAGAGAAAATTTTAGAAAGGACGTAATTTTAAAAGAGTTCTTGGTAAATGACCAGTTTTACCTATTCGGCACGACATATATTATAATATATATATATATACACACACACACCCTCTGTGTCCTTGTAATGTTTGTAACGGTTTGACAAAGCTCTTGGAGAGCGAAACGTTGCCACAACAAAATGTCACATTAGTTGCATCTGTATTCATTTACCTAACAATAATTTTCTTCCTTCCACTTTTGCCTCCTTCACTTACCCTTTACCTTCCTCTTGAACGTGGCTTAACATTTGAGCGTCCGCCATATTGGCGGTCAAGAGTAGGCCTGTAATGTGCCGGAAACACTGAGTTTACTCTCGTGTGTCTCAAGAGTTTATTTGAAGGATTTTTTAAGATGCCTGAGACCTGCTGTGCTGTGGACTATTCAAACAAAAAAATGGTAAAAGGGAACGTCTTGTTACGTCATTCATGTCGAGAAAGATGGTCAGGGAAAGTGGCTATAAGAGATTATGAAACTAAACTGAGTGGCAAAATTGAAGAGTTTCTGGTATCTTGACACCAGATACTATTTCAATATATGTTGAAAATTATATAAAATACCGACTAGTTGATGAGTAAGACACGTGCAACAGTTGGGTATCTTTATTGTTGAGATACTCAACTGTTGCACATTTGTCTTAATTATCTACTTCAACATAGCTAAAGTATATCTCCTGCAGTACTACCCCCCCCTCCCCCTCACACGATTCATCACATTCAATGATTGCACTTGACTTCCTCTCCTACCTCCTGCGTGCAATTTGTACCCTCTATATGACTTAATAAATATCTTCAAAGAGCCAGACGATACCCCAGAAAAAGTTGTTTTTGCAAAGGTTGGTTGCATCGATAATGCAAGTTTACAGTAAACCCTAGATATATTGGACCTCGATATAACGCACTTCTGGGAAAAATCTGTTGTGTAGACCAATTTTAACTCCTTTAATTTCAATATTTTATGCACTGTAAATGTCAATTGTGTATAGCAATATTTTAGGAATACAGTAGAGTATCTAATTTTTTGCACTTTAAGAGAATTCTGATTTAACGTACACTCACTAAGTAGTCTTATTATAAGGAGAGTTTACTGTATCTACAATTATAGTCACCAGGCGCGATGATGACACAGTTGCACATTTTAAACATATCTCTTCAGCACTAGATGAGAGCAACATTCTAAACATTGTTAAACTTGTAATTTTTATAAGTAGAATGAATAGTAATTTCCAAAATGACGTAGTTATGTGCACTACACAGTATGAAAGACATTACTACTGTAGAAAATGTGTTCATAACAGTGAATGAATGTGAACAAGCTTAAGTAACCCGAGCTGAGGCACACTGAGGAATGTAACAACCGGTGGTGCAAGGAACATGGTGAACAAGCTTAAGTAACCCGAGCTGAGGCACACTGAGGAATGTAACAACCGGTGGTGCAAGGAACATGCAAGAAAAACTGGTGTAGCTTCAAGAAGTAATGAAAATTTATCGAAATTGAGTGTTGAACTCTTGCATGTACTTTCAGTGGATTATACACTGGGAAGATGTGGGCGGCAAGAGTCTCCGTTTCGAAAATGTGAGGAGCTGTTTGTTAGGCAATAATGTTGCGAGGCACCATAGCTTGAAACACTGACAGTTTCAGTGTTTCATGGTGTCTTGCACCATGCAGAAGTCAGGTGGATCAACAGAGATAAGGTTCTGAAATAATATTTTCCTCTCCATCATGTAAATGATATTCTCACTTTAAAAGGAAGAGGTCATGAAACATTTTCTGACTAATGGACTTGGGATTTGACTGTCATTCGTGATGTAACAGAATATTTCAGTAATTTCACTAATTTTGCATGGTAAATAAAAACTGGTGTCTAACATGTGTGCCAAAGATAACACTTTTGAGGACAAGACATACGTCTGTGAAACAGGTCATTGAATATCATTTTTCACTTTTCCTGTTGTAAAGAACTTCCATTAAACAAGAAAAGAAATTCCCAGATTCCCAGTAGGTTCTTGTACTGACAAGGCTCCCAGTAGTTTCTTGTACTGACAAAGCTCCCAGTAGGTTCTTGTACTGACAAGGCTCCCAGTAGTTTCTTGTACTGACAAAGCTCCCAGTAGTTTCTTGTACTGACAAAGCTCCCAGTAGTTTCTTGTACTGACAAGGCTCCCAGTAGTTTCTTGTACTGACAAAGCTCCCAGTAGTTTCTTGTACTGACAAAGCTCCCAGTAGTTTCTTGTACTGACAAGGCTCCCAGTAGTTTCTTGTACTGACAAAGCTCCCAGTAGTTTCTTGTACTGACAAAGCTCCCAGTAGTTTCTTGTACTGACAAAGCTCCCAGTAGTTTCTTGTACTGACAAAGCTCCCAGTAGTTTCTTGTACTGACAAAGCTCCCAGTAGTTTCTTGTACTGACAAGGCTCCCAGTAGTTTCTTGTACTGACAAAACTCCCAGTAGTTTCTTGTACTGACAAAGCTCCCAGTAGTTTCTTGTACTGACAAAGCTCCCAGTAGTTTCTTGTACTGACAAGGCTCCCAGTAGTTTCTTGTACTGACAAAGCTCCCAGTAGTTTCTTGTACTGACAAAGCACTAGAAGTGTGTGATAAATCAGTTTTAAAAACATATTGTTACTAACAATCAAGTTTCCGCTATCACCACTTAGTTATCGTCGTGACCAATTAACAGTCATATTATAAAAATCTTAATCATAAAGCAATTAGGACTATCAGAATTAAATAATTTTTTCACATTCCAGAATCTAGAATCATATTCGTTCTGTGGCATATGGCATGTCATCAAATTAATACGAAAGGGGAAATATCCCAATGATTTATGCCAAACGATATGCGTTCCTGTTAGGCAAGCACCCTCTGCGAAGTACAACCCTCCTCAAAACCCCAACCTGAAAGCATAAACCACTAAAGACTCCACCAGGTTAAGGTGACCCAGTGGAGGGTAGGGCAAAGATTCCTGTGGAAAGACACAATGGAGCACTAAAACTCCTGCAGAGTGACTTCAAGATAAGATCTGGAGATTCCAAATGCATGGGCAGGAGATACGTTTCATAAACCACTTGAAGTGTCACTCGATAACCCAAGTGAAATATTTCAGATGGAAGTCACTGATTTACAAACCAACGACACTCAGACATTTACAAGAAAAGCTTAAGTTTGCCTGAAATGCTCTGCATTACAAGGGGCTTTCTGCAAGCACACCTAAAATGCTATTCACCCTTGTACAAATATTGCATCATGCTCAAACAAAGAATCTTTACTGTTTAATATCTCTAACCTCAGCGCCCTTACTGAACTTCCTCAGCTCAGGTTAGCAACTGTAGGACGATAACCTCAGCGCCCTTACTGACCTTCCTCAGCTCAGGTTAGTTATTGTAGGACGATAACCTCAGCGCCCTTACTGAACTTCCTCAGCTCAGGTTAGTTACTGCAGGACGATAACCTCAGCGCCCCTACTGAACTTCCTCAGCTCAGGTTAGTTACTGTAGGACGATAACCTCAGCGCCCTTACTGAATTTCCTCAGCTCAGGTTAGTTACTGTAGGACGATAACCTCAGCGCCCTTACTGACCTTCCTCAGCTCAGGTTAGTTACTGTAGGACGATAACCTCAGCGCCCTTACTGACCTTCCTCAGCTCAGGTTACTGTAGGACGATAACCTCAGCGCCCCTACTGAATTTCCTCAGCTCAGGTTAGTTACTGTAGGACGATAACCTCAGTGCCCCTACTGAACTTCCTCAGCTCAGGTTAGTTACTGTAGGACGATAACCTCAGCGCCCTTACTGAATTTCCTCAGCTCAGGTTAGTTACTGTAGGACGATAACCTCAGCGCCCCTACTGAACTTCCTCAGCTCAGGTTAGTTACTGTAGGACGATAACCTCAGTGCCCTTACTGAATTTCCTCAGCTCAGGTTAGTTACTGTAGGACGATAACCTCAGCGCCCTTACTGAATTTCCTCAGCTCAGGTTAGTTACTGTAGGACGATAACCTCAGCGCCCTTATTGACCTTCCTCAGCTCAGGTTAGTTACTGTAGGACGATAACCTCAGCGCCCTTACTGAATTTCCTCAGCTCAGGTTAGTTACTGTAGGACGATAACCTCAGCGCCCTTACTGACCTTCCTCAGCTCAATTTAGTTACTGTAGGACGATAACCTCAGCGCCCTTACTGAATTTCCTCAGCTCAGGTTAGTTACTGTAGGACGATAACCTCAGCGCCCCTACTGAACTTTCTCAGCTCAGGTTAGCTACTGTAGGACGATAACCTCAGCGCCCTTACTGAATTTCCTCAGCTCAGGTTAGTTACTGTAGGACGATAACCTCAGCGCCCTTACTGAATTTCCTCAGCTCAGGATAGTTACTGTAGGACGATAACCTCAGCGCCCTTACTGACCTTCCTCAGCTCAGGTTAGTTACTGTAGGACGATAACCTCAGCGCCCTTACTGAATTTCCTCAGCTCAGGTTAGTTACTGTAGGACGATAACCTCAGCGCCCTTACTGAACTTCCTCAGCTCAGGTTAGTTACTGTAGGACGATAACCTCAGCGCCCTTACTGAACTTCCTCAGCTCAGGTTAGTTACTGTAGGACGATAACCTCAGCGCCCTTACTGACCTTCCTCAGCTCAGGTTAGTTACTGTAGGACGATAACCTCAGCGCCCTTACTGACCTTCCTCAGCTCAGGTTAGTTACTGTAGGACGATAACCTCAGCGCCCTTACTGAACTTCCTCAGCTCAGGTTAGTTACTGTAGGACGATAACCTCAGCGCCCTTACTGAACTTCCTCAGCTCAGGTTAGTTACTGTAGGACGATAACCTCAGCGCCCTTACTGACCTTCCTCAGCTCAGGTTAGTTACTGTAGGACGATAACCTCAGCGCCCCTACTGAACTTCCTCAGCTCAGGTTAGCTACTGTAGGACGATAACCTCAGCGCTCTTACTGAACTTCCTCAGCTCAGGTTAGCTACTGTAGGACGATAACCTCAGCGCCTTACTGAACTTCCTCAGCTCAGGTTAGCTACTGTAGGACGATAACCTCAGCGCCCTTACTGAACTTCCTCAGCTCAGGTTAGCTACTGTAGGACGATAACCTCAGCGCCCCTACTGAACTTCCTCAGCTCAGGTTAGCTACTGCAGGACGATAACCTCAGCGCCCTTACTGAACTTCCTCAGCTCAGGTTAGCTACTGTAGGACGATAACCTCAGCGCCCCTACTGAACTTCCTCAGCTCAGGTTAGCTACTGCAGGACGATAACCTCAGCGCCCCTACTGAACTTCCTCAGCTCAGGTTAGCTACTGCAGGACGATAACCTCAGCGCCCTTACTGAACTTCCTCAGCTCAGGTTAGCTACTGTAGGACGATAACCTCAGCGCCCCTACTGAACTTCCTCAGCTCAGGTTAGCTACTGCAGGACGATAACCTCAGCGCCCTACTGAACTTCCTCAGCTCAGGTTAGCTACTGCAGGACGATAACCTCAGCGCCCCTACTGAACTTCCTCAGCTCAGGTTAGCTACTGCAGGACGATAACCTCAGCGCCCTTACTGACCTTCCTCAGCTCAGGTTAGTTACTGTAGGACGATAACCTCAGCGCCCTACTGAACTTCCTAGCTCAGGTTAGCTACTGTAGGACGATAACCTCAGCGCCCTTACTGAACTTCCTCAGCTCAGGTTAGCTACTGTAGGACGATAACCTCAGCGCCTTACTGAACTTCCTCAGCTCAGGTTAGCTACTGTAGGACGATAACCTCAGCGCCCTACTGAACTTCCTCAGCTCAGGTTAGTTACTGTAGGACGATAACCTCAGCGCCCCTACTGAACTTCCTCAGCTAAGGTTAGTTACTGTAGGACGATAACCTCAGCGCCCCTACTGAACTTCCTCAGCTCAGGTTAGCTACTGTAGGACGATAACCTCAGCGCCCTTACTGAACTTCCTCAGCTCAGGTTAGCTACTGAGGACGATAACCTCAGCGCCCTACTGAACTTCCTCAGCTCAGGTTAGCTACTGCAGGACGATAACCTCAGCGCCCTTACTGAACTTCCTCAGCTCAGGTTAGCTACTGCAGGACGATATCATCAGCGCCCTTACTGAACTTCCTCAGCTCAGGTTAGCTACTGCAGGACGATATCATCAGCGCCCTTACTGAACTTCCTCAGCTCAGGTTAGCTACTGAGGACGATAACCTCAGCGCCCCTACGACTTCCTCAGCTCAGGTTAGCACTGGGACGATACCTCAGCGCCCTTACTGAACTTCCTCAGCTCAGGTTAGCTACTGCAGGACGATATCATCAGCGCCCCTACTGAACTTCCTCAGCTCAGGTTAGCTACTGCAGGACAATATCATCAGCGCCCTTACTGAACTTCCTCAGCTCAGGTTAGGTACTGTAGGACGATAACCTCAGCGCCCCTACTGAACTTCCTCAGCTCAGGTTAGCTACTGCAGGACGATAACCTCAGCGCCCTTACTGAACTTCCTCAGCTCAGGTTAGCTACTGCAGGACGATAACCTCAGCGCCCTTACTGAACTTCCTCAGCTCAGCTACTGCAGGACGATAACCTCAGCGCCCTTACTGACCTTCCTCAGCTCAGCCTGACATATGATAATTTATGGAGCTCACTGTGATGCTGTAAAATGGGGAAAACATAAGTTCTTGTTCCCACAATGAAACTCATCCTTAAAACCTCCCATCATCCCTCGCATCATACCCTTGTTTCCCCCATCACCCCTAAAACCTCCCATCATCCCTCGCATCATACCCTTGTTTCCCCCATCACTCCTAAAACCTCCCATCATCCCTCGCATCATACCCTTGTTTCCCCATCACTCCTAAAACCTCCCATCATCCCTCGCATCATACCCTTGTTTCCCCATCATCCCTAAAACCTCCCATCATCCCTCGCATCATACCCTTGTTTCCCCATCACCCCTAAAACCTCCCATCATCCCTCGCATCATACCCTTGTTTCCCCATCACCCCTAAAACCTCCCATCATCCCTCGCATCATACCCTTGTTTCCCCATCACCCTAAAACCTCCATCATCCCTGCATCATACCCTTGTTTCCCCATCACCCTAAAACCTCCCATCATCCCTCGCATCATCCCTTGTTTCCCCATCACTCCTAAAACCTCCATCATCCCTTGCATCATACCCTTGTTTCCCCATCACTCCTAAAACCTCCCATCATCCCTCGCATCATACCCTTGTTTCCCCCATCACTCCTAAAACCTAACATCATCCCTCGCATCATGCCCTTGTTTCCCCATCACTCCTAAAACCTCCCATCATCCCTCGCATCATACCCTTGTTTCCCCATCACCCCTAAAACCTCCCATCAATCCTCGCATCCCACCCTTGTTTACCCCATCACCCCTTATACCTCCCATCACCCCTCGCATCCCATCCTTGTTTACCCCATCACCCCTCGCATCCCACCCTTGTTTACCCCATCACCCCTCGCATCACACCCTTGTTTACCCCATCACCCCTCGCATCCCACCCTTGTTTACCCCATCATCCCTCGCATCACACCCTTGTTTACCCCATCATCCCTCGCATCACACCCTTGCTTCTCTCCACACATCACAACCTTCCTTCACTCCATCCCTCGCATCACATCTTTCACCCATTTCAATCTCCTTTTTAATTCCACTTCAATAACCCCATCAAAAACTCCAATAACCCCTTCAGCCACTCCAATAACCCCTTCAGCCACTCCAATAACCCCTTCAGCCACTCCAATAACCCCTTCAGCCACTCCAATAACCCCTTCAGCCACTCCAATAACCCCTTCAGCCACTCCAATAACCCCTTCAGCCACTCCAATAACCCCTTCAGCCACTCCAATAACCCCTTCAGCCACTAAAATAACCCCATCAACCACTAAAATAACCCCATCAGCCACTAAAATAACCCCATCAACCACTCCAACAACCCCATCAGCCACTCCAACAACCCCATCAGCCACTCCCTTACCTATCCTCCACCCCTTTCAACCCTCTTTACTCTACCTTCCTTTACCATAATGGAGAGCAGCAAACATTGATAAGCAACGTGACCGCTTAGCAAACACCCGCCCTCACTGGTGGTGGAGCACAGCTGGCGCGGGTGTTGGTGGAGCACAGCTGGCGCGGGTGTTGGTGGAGCACAGCTGGCGCGGGTGTTGGTGGAGCACAGCTGGCGCGGGTTGTTGGTGGAGCACAGCTGGCGCGGGTTGTTGGTGGAGCACAGCTGGCGCGGGTTGTTGGTGGAGCACAGCTGGCGCGGGTTGTTGGTGGAGCACAGCTGGCGCGGGTTGTTGGTGGAGCACAGCTGGCGCGGGTGTTGGTGGAGCACAGCTGGCGCGGGTGTTGGTGGAGCACAGCTGGCGCGGGTGTTGGTGGAGCACAGCTGGCGCGGGTGTTGGTGGAGCACAGCTGGCGCGGGTGTTGGTGGAGCACAGCTGGCGCGGGTGTTGGTGGAGCACAGCTGGCGCGGGTTGTTGGTGGAGCACAGCTGGCGCGGGTTGTTGGTGGAGCACAACTGGCGAGGGTTGCTGGTGGAGCACAGCTGGCGCGGGTTGTTGGTGGAGCACAGCTGGCGCGGGTTGTTGGTGGAGCACAGCTGGCGCGGGTTGTTGGTGGAGCACAGCTGGCGCGGGTTGTTGGTGGAGCACAGCTGGCGCGGGTGTTTGACAATGAAGGCACTGGTATTGGTGATGGTAGTGGTGGTATAGGTTGTACTGGTAGTGATGGTACTGGTATTGGTGGTACTGGTACTTGAATTGGTGGTGGTGTTACTTTTATTGGTGGTGATATAGTGGTGGTGGTAAGATGGTGAAGTCTTGAGACACTTATGCAACATATGGGAATCTTTATTGAAGAAACTTTTCTCCACACAGTGGCTTCATCAGTCCAATACAAAGCAGGAATAGATTCCCGGCTGAGGGACTGATTACCTCAAACTACTCCTCTCCTTATACCTTCTGCTTTGTATTGGACTGATGAAGCCACTGTGTGGCGAAACGTTTCTTCAATAAAGATTCCTATTTGTTGCACAAGTGTCTCAATTTAACTTGTCGGTTTTCAAAATCATTTATCACACGTGGTAAGATGGTACTGGTTATGGTTGGGTGGTAGTGCTCATGGTGGTAGGACTGGTAGTGCTTGTGGTGGTAATGATCATGGTGGCAAGCATGGCAGTGCTCGTGGTGGCAAGCATGGCAGTGCTCGTGGTGGCAAGCATGGCAGTGCTCGTGGTGGCAAGCATGGCAGTGCTCGTGGTGGCAAGCATGGCAGTGCTCGTGGTGGCAAGCATGGCAGTGCTCGTGGTGGCAAGCATGGCAGTGCTCGTGGTGGCAAGCATGGCAGTGCTCGTGGTGGCAAGCATGGCAGTGCTCGTGGTGGCAAGCATGGCAGTGCTCGTGGTGGCAAGCATGGCAGTGCTCGTGGTGGCAAGCATGGCAGTGCTCGTGGTGGCAAGCATGGCAGTGTTCGTGGTGGCAAGCATGGCAGTGTTGGTGCAAGCATGGCAGTGCTCGTGGTGGCAAGCATGGCAGTGTTCGTGGTGGCAAGCATGGCAGTGCTCGTGGTGGCAAGCATGGCAGTGTTCGTGGTGGCAAGCATGGCAGTGTTCGTGGTGGCAAGCATGGCAGTGCTCGTGGTGGCAAGCATGGCAGTGTTCGTGGTGGCAAGCATGGCAGTGCTCGTGGTGGCAAGCATGGCAGTGATTATGGTAGTAAGCATGGCAGTGCTCGTGGTGGCAAGCATGGCAGTGCTCGTGGTGGCAAGCATGGCAGTGCTCGTGGTGGCAAGCATGGCAGTGCTCGTGGTGGCAAGCATGGCAGTGCTCGTGGTGGCAAGCATGGCAGTGCTCGTGGTGGCAAGCATGGCAGTGTTCGTGGTGGCAAGCATGGCAGTGATTATGGTGTAAGCATGGCAGTGCTCGTGGTGGCAAGCATGGCAGTGTTCGTGGTGGCAACATGGCAGTGCTCGTGGTGGCAAGCATGGCAGTGTTCGTGGTGGCAAGCATGGCAGTGCTCGTGGTGGCAAGCATGGCAGTGCTCGTGGTGGCAAGCATGGCAGTGTTCGTGGTGGCAAGCATGGCAGTGCTCGTGGTGGCAAGCATGGCAGTGCTCGTGGTGGCAAGCATGGCAGTGTTCGTGGTGGCAAGCATGGCAGTGCTCGTGGTGGCAAGCATGGCAGTGTTCGTGGTGGCAAGCATGGCAGTGATTATGGTAGTAAGCATGGTAAGTGTTCATGTTGACAAGCATGGTAGTGTTTGTGGGTGATTTTATTGTTACTGTAGTCCTATAGATGACGCTCAGGGAGTATAAGGAGACCAAGACTCTTCAACACGCTCCTGTCGTACACAAGGCGAATTGTCAACAAACTTCTGGCTGTCTTAAAAAAAAAAATTCCCTAAATAACCTTAGGTCAGTTCCTGATCAGATAGACCTTTAAATGCGTGTGTCTGGCACCAACAGCCTGGTCGACCATACTTGGTCCGGAACCTGGCCGCTAGGGCGTGACCCCTAAATTCGACCTGACTTACACCAAGACATTATGAAACCATCCCAAGCACAGCCTGACCTCTTAATTATGATTGATAAACAATAATAATAATAATAATATAGAAGGTTAAAATGCTGCCATTACTTTGTCACTTAACGAGATAATGCATAAAAACCCAAATTCAGGAGTGCCTGCAATTTTATCCCTCTTAGTTCTTAAGTAGGTTTGAAGTGAGAGAGAGAGAGAGAGAGAGAGAGAGAGAGAGAGAGAGAGAGAGAGAGAGAGAGAGAGAAGAGAGAAGAGAGAATGAGAGAATGAGAGAATGAGAGAATGAGAGAATGAGAGAATGAGAAGAGAGAATGAGAAGAGAGAATGAGAAGAGAGAATGAGAAGAGAGAATGAGAGAATGAGAGAATGAGAAGAGAGAATGAGAAGAGAGAATGAGAGAATGAGAAGAGAGAATGAGAGAATGAGAAGAGAATGAGAGAATGAGAAGAGAGAATGAGAAGAGAGAATGAGAGAATGAGAAGAGAGAATGAAAGATTGAGAAAAACAGAGAATGAGAAAGAAAGAGATAAGAGAATGAGAAAGTGATTAGAAAAATGAGAAAAGCCAGACTGCGTACGTGTATAAAGGAGAGTTCCTGTGGGTGAGTGAGTGAGTGTATAAGGTGTGGCTTGGTCCCTCTTCCCCGCTTACGTACAGTGTTTGCCATCACTCCTACACCTAGTTCATTCCACTTCCCAATTATATTGGAGCTAAAATTGCTTCCTGATATCCCTCTACTCACAATAGCAAACATTCTGCTGACTTCCATTACTGGTTACTGACATCTTGCGTTCTATATAACTACCTACTCTTCAAACTGTATCAAATTTGCCTCCACCACATGGAGATCATCCCACTTTCTTGTCCTCTGACGTCTTATTACTATTTAAAGCTTCCATGTTTGTCTTTTCTCTCTGCCTCGAATTTCAAATCCTCAGAGTATCTTCCCCAGATTTTCTCTTCCATGATTCTTGGGTTCATTTCTTTTAGCCTCCAGCATCAAAACACACTCTGAGGTGCGGATTCCATGCTAGTGCTGCTACATATTCACAACATATGTCGTGTACAGTCCTACAAGATTCTTTACTGGATCTGTGAAGGCAATTAAAAACTTAGCTATGTACTTCTGGCGATATTTTCAGTGTAATATTCACTCCCAGATTCTTCTCCTTACGACATTTTTGCAGTTTTTCTTCCTCTCACTTTCTAATCTACATCAGGTCTTCTTCCACCCTCTCCTATTTGCTTGACTTTACGCACCTACGTATGTACCCACACATGTGTGCGTGTTTACGTAATTACCTACTTTGAGCTCGTAGATTTTCGCGTGCGCGATATCTGGCGAGAGATTCCCTGACCTTAAGTGAGGAAGAAAGGTGTATACCTCAAAGATACGAGGTCAAGTGAGATCCAAATGAAGAAGAGAGAATTCAAGTGACGGATCAGAAGAAGTCAGAATTGATTAGACGAGGTCATTAAAGCTGTTCCTCCCCAGGGTCACCCCTGTTCTCCCCAGGGTCACCCCTGTTCTCCCCAGGGTCACTCCTGACACCCTTTTCCCAAAAGAAAAAGCTAATTATAGTGATGACCCACTGACTAACTTAAAATTACAAAGTCTGTAAGATAAGACAATGCTGCTCCACTTACTGCCCATAAAATATTCACCACACCCTTTAAACATACAACCCCTTCCCGTATTCTAGATACTAACGTTTTTTCTTGTGTGAAACACAAGCCTGTTAAAGATGTCGCACCCTAGCAGACTTGTTTTTCTTTGTCTCGTGAACATGGAAGATGAAAGGTAAATCTTACGACCTACATGACTCACGAAATCGTAATGACATGATTGCAAACAAACCATACCACGGGCGGGGATAGAACCCAGTGGCTAACGCATCGGCCTGGAGTTTTATGACTGATCGCGGGTTCTATCCCCACCCGTGTTATAGTTTGTTTACGACCTACGCTTACAGTCATCCTTACTATCTAGTGTATTTGTTGATTTTTCTTTATTTCAATATTTCTTTTTCAGCTTAAGAGGAGCCACCTCCTCGAGGAGACTTCTGGGTATTTTGAATAATCGTAGGTAATCAGTCATATTGAAAATGGTATGAAATACCCACAAGTTGAAGATTAAGATACATGTTGCATGTGTGTCATCATTAATACAAAATAGCTGAAAGCTGCTTACAAGTTTATGTACCAAATATAACTAAGGAATTAAATATGATTGAATTTTATTCAACAGACGTTTATGATTCATAAGAGTTTAGAGCTCACCACGAAATATAATGATAATTTCAACTAAGGAAGCCTTTTCTCAGACCGGGGCCCATGATGCCCAACAACTAACAAATTCCCCACCACGAAACTCGTCACTTTATTCCCCAACCACCTGCCCACAACAATACATCCCTTTACCTACCCTTTATCCTTCATCCCCAGCCTTCCATTTCCAAATTCTTAGCACTCCCCAAGGGCAGGGTCAGCCTTGGCTGTCAGGGCTAGCACTCACCCACTGTCAGCCTGGAAGGTGATAATTAAAGACATGAACCACCACCTTGCCAGATCTTGTTAGCCATTATTGACTTTTGTCTTTTTGTCTGGAGTGTTCTTGGTGGAGATGGGGAGGGGGATGGCGGTGGTGACGGGTGGGGAGGGATGTGATGGTGATGACGGGAGGGGAGGGAAATGGTGGTGATGGCGGTGGAGTGGTGACGATTGGTGGCGGTGGAGTGGTGGTGACGGTTAGTGGTTTTGGTGGTGGTGTCTCATCTGTAGTTTTTAACAGAAGCTTGCACCACGGTACTAAGGAATATGTTGAAGCAATATAATATATGCTGATAAAATCTAGACAATTTCATGACCTCAGAATCTTAGGTGATCTCACCTGAAGCATCCACGGAACTCTGACCAACATAAAATAACATTTAATATTCTAAACTACCAGCACGGTGTAATGATTCGCAAAATAACACTGGAGCAGTTTCGATTACAGTAAACCTCTTATCTGACCTCGATATCATTTGAATTGTCTGCTTAATAAAATCCATTATTTCATGTTAATAAACAATATGCGGATTTATGGAATTTATCTGAGAAGAGTTTTCGTCCACGAGAGACTATCACTTCTCACGGAAGAAGATAAAGGTTCCTGGTGAGCGAAACGTCTGCTCAATAACATGCCTAAACCACAGATGGTGTCTGAACATTCTTCCCGGTATATAATACCACTGATATACTGTGCGTCCCTTACCACCTCAAAACTAACAAACAGAGCAGCTTTCTGCACCATGTCTTACCACAGGTGCTAAGACATCACAGTTCAAGTGACTCTCTGAAATGCAATATCTCCACCCATACTTCAGAGTGCAGGCACTGTATTTCCCACCTCCATGACTCGAGTCCAACTAACCGGTTTCCCTGAATCCTTTATGTTACATTATTAGTATTATTATTTAAGGGAAATTACTAAACACATAAGGGTGGTACACTGGAGAATGATTAAATCAAGTCAGCACTGGAACTTGCTAAGTCTACCCTCCAAATGACAATTCCATCACTCAGACTACAGAACCCAGCAAGCGTAAGCCTGCTGTTGCTGCTCTCGTCATCTGCTTTAGTAAGTCTCTGCTTTAGTAAGTCTCTGCTTAGTAAGTCTCTGCTATAGTAAGTCTCTGCTATAGTAAGTCTCTGCTTTAGTAAGTCTCTGCTTTAGTAAGTCTCTGCTTTAGTAAGTCTCTGCTTTAGTAAGTCTCTGCTTTAGTAAGTCTCTGCTTTAGTAAGTCTCTGCTTTAGTAAGTCTCTGCTTTAGTAAGTCTCTGCTTTAGTAAGTCTCTGCTTTAGTAAGTCTGCGTGCTTTAGTAAGTCTCTGCTTTAGTAAGTCTCTGCTTTAGTAAGTCTCTGCTTTAGTAAGTCTCTGCTTTAGTAAGTCTCTGCTTTAGTAAGTCTCTGCTTTAGTAAGTCTCTGCTTTAGTAAGTCTCTGCTTTAGTAAGTCTCTGCTTTAGTAAGTCTCTGCTTTAGTAAGTCTCTGCTTTAGTAAGTCTCTGCTTTAGTAAGTCTCTGCTTTAGTAAGTCTCTGCTTTAGTAAGTCTCTGCTTTAGTAAGTCTCTGCTTTAGTAAGTCTCTGCTTTAGTAAGTCTCTGCTTTAGTAAGTCTCTGCTTTAGTAAGTCTCTGCTTTAGTAAGTCTCTGCTTTAGTAAGTCTCTGCTTTAGTAAGTCTCTGCTTTAGTAAGTCTCTGCTTTAGTAAGTCTCTGCTTTAGTAAGTCTCTGCTTTAGTAAGTCTCTGCTTTAGTAAGTCTCTGCTTTAGTAAGTCTCTGCTTTAGTAAGTCTCTGCTTTAGTAAGTCTCTGCTTTAGTAAGTCTCTGCTTTAGTAAGTCTCTGCTTTAGTAAGTCTCTGCTTTAGTAAGTCTCTGCTTTAGTAAGTCTCTGCTTTAGTAAGTCTCTGCTTTAGTAAGTCTCTGCTTTAGTAAGTCTCTGCTTTAGTAAGTCTCTGCTTTAGTAAGTCTCTGCTTTAGTAAGTCTCTGCTTTAGTAAGTCTCTGCTTTAGTAAGTCTCTGCTTTAGTAAGTCTCTGCTTTAGTAAGTCTCTGCTTTAGTAAGTCTCTGCTTTAGTAAGTCTCTGCTTTAGTAAGTCTCTGCTTTAGTAAGTCTCTGCTTTAGTAAGTCTCTGCTTTAGTAAGTCTCTGCTTTAGTAAGTTCTGCTTTAGTAAGTCTCTGCTTTAGTAAGTCTCTGCTTTAGTAGTCTCTGCTTTAGTAAGTCTCTGCTTTAGTAAGTCTCTGCTTTAGTAAGTCTCTGCTTTAGTAAGTCTCTGCTTTAGTAAGTCTCTGCTTTAGTAAGTCTCTGCTTTAGTAAGTCTCTGCTTTAGTAAGTCTCTGCTTTAGTAAGTCTCTGCTTTAGTAAGTCTCTGCTTTAGTAAGTCTCTGCTTTAGTAAGTCTCTGCTTTAGTAAGTCTCTGCTTTAGTAAGTCTCTGCTTTAGTAAGTCTCTGCTTTAGTAAGTCTCTGCTTTAGTAAGTCTCTGCTTTAGTAAGTCTCTGCTTTAGTAAGTCTCTGCTTTAGTAAGTCTCTGCTTTAGTAAGTCTCTGCTTTAGTAAGTCTCTGCTTTAGTAAGTCTCTGCTTTAGTAAGTCTCTGCTTTAGTAAGTCTCTGCTTTAGTAAGTCTCTGCTTTAGTAAGTCTCTGCTTTAGTAAGTCTCTGCTTTAGTAAGTCTCTGCTTTAGTAAGTCTCTGCTTTAGTAAGTCTCTGCTTTAGTAAGTCTCTGCTTTAGTAAGTCTCTGCTTTAGTAAGTCTCTGCTTTAGTAAGTCTCTGCTTTAGTAAGTCTCTGCTTTAGTAAGTCTCTGCTTTAGTAAGTCTCTGCTTTAGTAAGTCTCTGCTTTAGTAAGTCTGCTTTAGTAAGTCTCTGCTTTAGTAAGTCTCTGCTTTAGTAAGTCTCTGCTTTAGTAAGTCTCTGCTTTAGTAAGTCTCTGCTTTAGTAAGTCTCTGCTTTAGTAAGTCTCTGCTTTAGTAAGTCTCTGCTTTAGTAAGTCTCTGCTTTAGTAAGTCTCTGCTTTAGTAAGTCTCTGCTTTAGTAAGTCTCTGCTTTAGTAAGTCTCTGCTTTAGTAAGTCTCTGCTTTAGTAAGTCTCTGCTTTAGTAAGTCTCTGCTTTAGTAAGTCTCTGCTTTAGTAAGTCTCTGCTTTAGTAAGTCTCTGCTTTAGTAAGTCTCTGCTTTAGTAAGTCTCATGCTTTAGTAAGTCTCTGCTTTAGAGTTTAAAATCTCTGCTTTAGTAAGTCTCTGCTTAGTAAGTCTCTGCTTTAGTGAGTCTCTGCTTTAGTAAGTCTCTGCTTTAGTAAGTCTCTGCTTTAGTAAGTCTCTGCTTTAGTAAGTCTCTGCTTTAGTAAGTCTCTGCTTTAGTAAGTCTCTGCTTTAGTAAGTCTCTGCTTTAGTAAGTCTCTGCTTTAGTAAGTCTCTGCTTTAGTAAGTCTCTGCTTTAGTAAGTCTCTGCTTTAGTAAGTCTCTGCTTTAGTAAGTCTCTGCTTTAGTAAGTCTCTGCTTTAGTAAGTCTCTGCTTTAGTAAGTCTCTGCTTTAGTAAGTCTCTGCTTTAGTAAGTCTCTGCTTTAGTAAGTCTCTGCTTTAGTAAGTCTCTGCTTTAGTAAGTCTCTGCTTTAGTAAGTCTCTGCTTTAGTAAGTCTCTGCTTTAGTAAGTCTCTGCTTTAGTAAGTCTCTGCTTTTGACGTCACTGCTTGCTGATTAATTTCGCCGACCATAATACACTTCAAGCTACAGTGACAATCATGAACATACACACCGCATACACGAGAAATTTTTCTTAATATTTGTAAGCTTCTACGAAGGTTATATGTGCTTGTTTGTGCTGGTGGGTGTAGTAACTGGCAGGATAAATGAAATGTAACATCTACAGGTTTCCTCAAGAATTCTAAAAGACCAAAACAAAATGTCTTCCACAAAGCAGAAAGACTAAGAGCCAACAGAGAAATTCCCATAAAGGGATGAGTCTTGATGCTGGTGAAGGGCTCTTGATTAAAGGGATCGAACTGAACCAAATTACCTCTCATACCTCAAGACCTGCATGACCTTCTATGAGTTTATCGCTTCCATGTAAATTTAATGTTACTAATAACAACAACATAATGCAACCCTTTGTACAGCGAACATTATCACTTAATATTCATTACTTGTCAATACTTATAAAGAAAGATGTTTCGTTTGTTAAGTAATTGTAATTATTTTGTAATATTACAGCGTCACAAATAACTTGCAAGTGTAGCTTAAGGATGGCGGTAAATCGGGCGATGAACCACACAAGTTGGCAGATGGGTATATAATTAGTTAAAGTATTTACTAGGTACTTACTTTGTAAATGTTTACAGTAACATTTTCAAAAAGTTTAAGCTTCCTTATTGGGTTTCAAGTCTATCGACTACACAAAGGTTATTTAGGCTTCATTGTAACCTATTCACCACTAGTCAAAGATACTTTAATACCTAATATTGGGATTAAAGCAAACTAAGTGTATACATAACCTTCACGTACACAAGCATTGTTGCTTTCACTTCATACGCAACACAGTACGTCAGAATATGTACTGCGCAACACAGTACGTCAGAATATGTACTGCGCAACACAGTACGTCAGAATATGTACTGCGCAACAGTACGTCAGAATATGTACTGCACAACAGTACGTCAGAATATGTACTGCACAACAGTACGTCAGAATATGTACTGCACAACAGTACGTCAGAATATGTACTGCACAAAGGAGTTATAAAATTAGTTAAATATCTCTCAGAGTAAATATGGTTTAAATTTTAAACTCGGTTTATAGAAATTACATAATTATTATTTTTAAGTTTAATCTTATTGTTTTTAAAAAGAACAAAATATAAATATACCTATTACTAACAAAAGAATTTTTTTTTACTAAAGAGGCGTGTGAGTTTCCGTGTCTCCTGATGTTGATAGTAATTATGAACAAGGTAGATTATAGGGGAAAATAACATATTAGAAAATAGGGGAACTGACGTGCCCCTTAAATCTTATGTTGCGTCATAAAGTGTATATTTACTTCAGCTAAGACAAGATGGTGTAGTGCAGTTCTACGTATCTGCCTCCGAGGCACACTTCTTACCCTGTCCTAAATAAAGTCCGGGTTTGTAACAAGGCTTTTCTACACTTTCAAATCTTTTCCAGCGTAAGGAGAGATATTGTGGACCTAATAATAATATAAATTATGAGTTTCTCGTAAACGTTTATCAATGTAAATTAGCACAGTGGCTAATTTATATGGCTAGCATGTGTAAAGTGACTGACTTAAGTGATGCGACTGCAAAACTTCAGTAGTGCCATCGGCTGTCTTAGTCATAAGAGTCAGGCACCACAGTGATATCATAATAAAGAAATAACGACAATTCTAGTTACCTGCTGAGATGGTGATTGACTCAAGAGGACATCTATGAGATGGTGATTGACTCAAGAGGACATCTATGAGATGGTGATTGACTCAAGAGGACATCTATGAGATGGTGATTGACTCAAGAGGACATCTATGAGATGGTGATTGACTCAAGAGGACATCTATGAGATGGTGATTGACTCAAGAGGACATCTATGAGATGGTGATTGACTCAAGAGGACATCTATGAGATGGTGATTGACTCAAGAGGACATCTATGAGATGGTGATTGACTCAAGAGGACATTATGAAACTTTTTGATGAATAAAGCACGTGCATCCCTTGGGTATTTTTTCCCCGAACACGTTTCGCCAACAAATGATTTTATCAATTGAATAGAGATTATTTGAAGACTGAAATTGGAGACAGTAAATAATGGAATCTGTCCCTCAGCCTAGCTTGTGTTAACCACCTTAGTCTTGATGAATCTGAAGCATGGGTAGGAGATGGACGCTTGCATATAAATCAGACAAGGTGCAGCAGTTGAAGGCATCGCCACCGGGGGGATGGGGCCCACTGGTGGAAGTCATGCCGAAGAGATAGGCATGCAGATATCCTCTGCACCAAAAGTCCAGTGACGCATTCTTGGTATTCGTACAGTCTAAAGCTTCGGTAAGACCAACATCAACCTTCAAGCAGGTGGAGGAGATATTGAATTGCTAAATAACTTACTTTCCTCCTTCAACCTCTACTGTAAATAGAATAGGCGTTTTCGTAAGCACTGCAATTCGTTCATTTCTGCCCGATCTAAACCTCTACAAAAGCTTACTGTTTTCTCTTATATTAACATAAATTAACCTACACTTACGTATAGGAAACTGCCAATGACGAAATAATCAGGTGTACGTTAAACAGCACGGGGTGTACTGAAGTTCATTAGAACATTGGTGTTCCCACGCTCGCTGCTCAAGTTGAAGGAAATTTAAGTAAATTTGAAGAAAAACTAATATGCACCTTGCGCCTTACGTTCCTTAGGCGTTTATTTTTATAGTCAATTGCCTATTAGCCTATTGCTACAGTTAACTTCAATATTATATTACTATTACCAAATCTTCTATTCCTTCTTTGTCTTGAGTTTGATATACTACCTATTATGAAACTCAAGTCTGCTGATTCCTATGTTAGTTTTGTTCTATATGAATTTTAGCCGATTTCTATTCACGCATTATTTATGTAAACAGTAATTAAATATATTTAAATAATTATAATATACAGTAACATCAATGAATATAGTAAGACTTAATAGTGACTAGAAAACTTTAAAACCAATACAGAATACATTACAGAAAAGAACTGCGTTATATTTGAGCGTCACCGTTACTTTTATTCATGGTATTGTCACGGTAAAAAAAAAAAAAAAAGTTTGCTTAAAATGATGGGTTGAATTATTACCTTACTTAGTCTATAGAACATCAAAGATAATACTTTGAGCCTGAACGGAGGAGAGGAAGGAAGGTGATGCAAACCTCAGGTGTCCATGGACTCATGCTTGCTAACTGGCTACCATGCACGGTACTCCATCAGCCACATAACGTGCAGAGTTGACTCAGCTCCCTCCAGCATCCTTCTTTCCGCGGTTGATGCTTTACTTGCTTTATGTATGGTGTCATCACTGATGTTTGTATGTAGTGTTGTTCTCCACGAGGCACTGTCCGACCATGTGTCACAGCAACAATGTTTCTCACCACTGTCCGACCATGTGTCACAGCAACAATGTTTCTCACCACTGTCCGACCATGTGTCACAGCAACAATGTTTCTCACCACTGTCCGACCATGTGTCACAGCAACAATGTTTCTCACCACTGTCCGACCATGTGTCACAGCAACAATGTTTCTCACCACTGTCCGACCATGTGTCACAGCAACAATGTTTCTCACCACTGTCCGACCATGTGTCACAGCAACAATGTTTCTCACCACTGTCCGACCATGTGTCACAGCAACAATGTTTCTCACCACTGTCCGACCATGTGTCACAGCAACAATGTTTCTCACCACTGTCCGACCAGTGTCACAGCAACAGTGTTTCTCACCACTGTCCGACCATGTGTCACAGCAACAATGTTTCTCACCACTGTCCGACCATGTGTCACAGCAACAATGTTTCTCACCACTGTCCGACCATGTGTCACAGCAACAATGTTTCTCACCACTGTCCGACCATGTGTCACAGCAACAATGTTTCTCACCACTGTCCGACCATGTGTCACAGCAACAGTGTTTCTCACCACTGTCCGACCATGTGTCACAGCAACAATGTTTCTCACCACTGTCCGACCATGTGTCACAGCAACAATGTTTCTCACCACTGTCCGACCATGTATCCCCAGCAACAATGTTTCTCACCACTGTCCGACCATGTGTCACAGCAACAGTGTTTCTCACCACTGTCCGACCATGTGTCACAGCAACAGTGTTTCTCACCACTGTCCGACCATGTGTCACAGCAACAGTGTTTCTCACCACTGTCCGACCATGTCTCACAGCACAATGTTTCTCACCACTGTCCGACCATGTGTCACAGCAGACAATGTTTCTCACCACTGTCCGACCATGTGTCACAGCAACAATGTTTCTCACCACTGTCCGACCATGTGTCACAGCAACAATGTTTCTCACCACTGTCCGACCATGTGTCACAGCAACAATGTTTCTCACCACTGTCCGACCATGTGTCACAGCAACAGTGTTTCTCACCACTGTCCGACCATGTGTCACAGCAACAGTGTTTCTCACCACTGTCCGACCATGTGTCACAGCAACAGTGTTTCTCACCACTGTCCGACCATGTGTCACAGCAACATGTTTCTCACCACTGTCCGACCATGTGTCACAGCAACATGTTTCTCACCACTGTCCGACCATGTGTCACAGCAACAATGTTTCTCACCACTGTCCGACCATGTGTCACAGCAACAATGTTTCTCACCACTGTCCGACCATGTGTCACAGCAACAATGTTTCTCACCACTGTCCGACCATGTGTCACAGCAACAATGTTTCTCACCACTGTCCGACCATGTGTCACAGCAACAATGTTTCTCACCATGTCCAGACCATGTTACAGCACAAGCTCCCCCTGTCCGACCATGTGTCACATGCACATCACCATTCAGCTTTCTCACCACTGTCCGACCATGTGTCACAGCAACAATGTTTTACGTCGCCATGTCAGCAACACCACTGTCCGACCATGTGTCACAGCAACAATGTTTCTCACCACTGTCCGACCATGTGTCACAGCAACAATGTTTCTCACCACTGTCCGACCATGTGTCACAGCAACAATGTTTCTCACCACTGTCCGACCATGTGTCACACAACAATGTTTCTCACCACTGTCCGAACCATGTGTCACACCAACATGTTTTCACCACTGTCAACCATTGTCACACAACAGTGTTTCTCCACTGTCCACTGTCACAGCAACAATGTTTCTCACCACTGTCCAACCATGTGTCACAGCAACAATGTTTCTCACCACTTCAACACTAGATCTGGCAAACTTTTTTCTTCTTCATTTAACGTCAGATTTTCTCGAGCAGTGAAGGTAATTGTTCACCACCAGTCAAGAATACTTTAATCCCTATCTTAAGGATTAAACTCTCAGGTGTATATACACTGAGGGACATACACCTCTAGATATATATCCTTGTATATGCTCGTCCATCAACACAGGCAACTACATACACACCACCTCTGCCTATAGTGCTCCACTGGTAACTTATAAGCTGTACCTTAACCTGCCTCACCCTCGGCTGCCAACTCCACCCTCTCTGTTGATAGTTCCATAGGCTAGTTGAACCACTTATCCGACTTCCCCGGTTGTTTGGGAAAATCTCGCATGTCAAATATGAATTTAACACTTTCCATACACCCTGTAAGGTGTAGTGAAGCGTCTCATTTAGTCACAAGCCCCACTTGTTGTTGCCTGAGCAACACAGTGCAACTTAGAGATGGGTCAGTTATTTCCACATGGACGAAGAGTTTCCTTTCACCAACGAGATTTCTCTCTCCTAACACCATTATCGTGAATTATTTAATAATAATAATAATAAAATTATCACATACAGAAGTCCATTAACAACAACAACAATAAAGAATAATAATATGAACCTACACACTTTTGTTTGACCTATTTGTAGCTACGGTGACAGAGGTGTACACGTGGTGTTATGTCTTCGTTGCTTAATTTACATTATATATTTTAAATGTTTCACTATGTGTGAAATACGAGAGACAGTGTAGAATAAACCTAATAAAAATAAGGGTGGCAATGACAGATAATACTCAACATCTGTTTCACAACGCAATAGCCTGGTTTATCAAGCGGGTCAACAGGAAAGTCTAGCAGCAAGCCAGGCTAACGCTGGACGTTTTGGTCCAAGGCAGCCAGCTTTCAGGCAGGCAGAAGAGCAGGTGGTACAGCACTGCGTACCTTGTTCCAAGGTTCGTAGGTTCAAGTCTCCTTCGACCTGAGATTAGTGTTTGTGAATATTTCGCCTGTTCTGAGAATTCTAAACACTGTAAAAATCTCTCGTCGGTCGATGCCTGCAGGGGATGAGATGAAAAGCAGAAAGTTGGCTGCCTTGGACCAAAACGTCTAGCGTTAGCTGGGCGCCAAGGTATTGGACCAGTGTGATACGGTTGTAGAGCACTGCGTACCTTGTTCGAATATACTATATATATATATATATATATATATATATATATATATATATATATATATATATATATATATATATATATATATATATTCGTGCCGATTAGGTAAAACTTGCTATTTTGGCTTAAATAGCAACGCTCACTTGCCATATAAGACAAGTGAAAATTTGTGTATGCAATAATTTCGCCAAAATCATTCTGAACATAACGAAAAAATATATTTCATTGTGTTTCTTTATTATTAAATTATTGTTAACGTATGTAAAATATATTTAGTTGGGTTAGGCTAAATTAAATTGCGCTTGTTGTAATAAGGTTAGGTAGGTTTTCAAAGTTTCTCTTGGTACAAAATTATAAATTCTTACATTAACATAAATGAAAAATATATCTTTAAACGTATAGAGAAAATTTTAAAAAGGACTTAATTTTAGATGAGTTCTTGCTAATATATATAATATATATATATATAATATATATATATATATATATATATATATATATATATTTATATATATATATATATATATATATATATATATATATATATATATATATATGTCGTGCCAAATAAGTAAAACTTGCGATTTTGGCTTAAATTGAAACGCTCTTCTTGCCGAATAAGGCAAGCGAAAATTTGTGTATGCAATAATTTCGCAAAAATCATTCTGAACCTAACGAGAAAATATATTTAATTGTGTTTGTTTATTATTAAATTATTGTAAACTTACATAAAATATATTTAGTTGGAATAGGCTAAATTAAATTGCGCTTGTTATAATAAGGTTAGGTAAGTTTCCTAAGGTGCTTTAGGTACAAAATCATTAATTCTTACATTAACATTAATGAAAAAATATATATCTTTAAACGTATAAGAGAATTTTTCTAGAATGGACTTAATTTTAAATGAGTTCTTGCTAGTTGACCAGTTTTACCTATTCGGCACGACATATATATATATATATATATATATATATATATATATATATATATATATATATATAATATATATATATATATATAATATATATATATATATATATATATACATATATATATATATATATATATATAGTCGTGCCGATTAGGTAAAACTTTTCAATTTTGGCTTAAATAGCAACGCTCACCTTGCCATATAAGACAAGTGAAAATTCGTGTATGCAATAATTTCGCCAAAATCATTCTGAACATAACGAAAAAATATATTTCATTGTGTTTGTTTATTATTAAATTAATGTTAACGTATCTAAAATATATTTAGTTGGGTTAGGCTAAATTAAATTGCGCTTGTTGTAATAAGGTTAGGTAGGTTTTCAAAGTTTCTCTTGGTACAAAATTATAAATTCTTACATTAACATAAAGGAAAAAAATATATCTTTAAACGTATTAGAGAAAATTTTAGAAAGGACTTAATTTTAGATGAGTTCTTGCTAATTGACCAGTTTACCTAATCGGCACGAATATATATATATATATATGTCGTGCCGATTAAATAAACTTACAATTTGGCTTAAATAGCAACGCTCACCTTGCCATACAAGACAAGTGAAAATTTGTGTATGCAATAATTTCGCCAAAATCATTCTGAACATAACGAAAAAATATATATCATTGTGTTTGTTTATTATTAAATTAATGTTAACGTATCTAAAATATATTTAGTTGGGTTAGGCTAAATTAAATTGCGCTTGTTGTAATAAGGTTAGGTAGGTTTTCAAAGTTTCTCTTGGTACAAAATTATAAATTCTTACATTAACATATATGAAAAAAATATATCTTTAAACGTATAAGAAAATTTTAGAAAGGACTTAATTTTAGATGAGTTCTTGCTAATTGACCAGTTTTACCTAATCGGCACGACATATATATATATATATATATATATATATATATATATATATATATATATATATATATATATATATATATATATATATATATATATATATATATATATATGCAAGACAACCACTATGAAAAAATAGAAGAATTCCAAACGCTTTCGTGACTGCTCACATTATCTTTTTGCATATATATATATATATATATATATATATATATATATATATATATATATATATATATATATATGTATATATATTATTTAACACGAACGAGTGGTATTGATCAATAACTACACTGCACTAGCCAAGGCTCGAACCTATGATGCTTTGGCCCGCCTCATGGTGGGCGAAAACATATAACGCCTTAGACCACTGAATCACACAATCCTTAAGAGTAGCGCATCCAGTAGAACTGGCTAGTGCAGTGTAGTTATTGATCAATACCACTCGTTCGTGGTTACAATAATATATATATACTGCTTGTTGAGCTAGTACACCAAACAGGAGGAGAAAGAAAATTAGCTTAGATGCGTCCACACCACCGTATGTCCTTGGGTAGCGAGTACAACATACAGTTCTACTGGATGCGCTACTCTTAAGGATTGTGTGGTTCAGTGGTCTAAGGCGTTATGTGTTTTCGCTCACCATGAGGCGGGCCGCCAAAGCATCATAGGTTCGAGCCCTGGCTAGTGGAGTTATTGATATATATATATATATATATATATATATATATTATTAACACATCGGCCGATTCCCACCAAGGCAGGGGGCCCGAAAAAGAAAAACTTTCATCATCATTCACTCCATCACTGTCTTGCCAGAAAGGTGCTTTATACTACAGTTATAAAACTGCAACATTAACACCCCTCCTTCAGAGTGCAGACACTGTACTTCCCATCTTCAGGACTCAAGTCCGGCCTGCCGGTTTCCCTGAATCCCTTCATAAATGTTACTTTGCTCACACTCCAACAGCACGTCAAGTATTAAAACCATTTATCCCCATTCACTCCTATCAAATACGCTCACACATGCTTGCTGGAAATCCAAGCCCCTCGCACACAAAACCTCTTTTACCTCCTCCCTTCAACCTTTCCTAGGCCGACCCCTACCCCGCCTTCCCTCCACTACAGATTTATACACTCTGGAAGTCATTCTGTTTCGTTCCATTCTCTCTACATGTCCGAACCACCTCAACAACCCTCCTCAGCCCTCTGGATAATAATTTTGTAATCCGCACCTCCTCTAATATATATATATATATATATATATATATATATATATATATATATATATATATATATATATATATATATATATATATATATATATGCCACCACCTCAGCAGCAGCAAAAGATACATAGCAGGGGGCGGCGGGTGCCTCTTTGCCCTAGAGCCAAACTGCCGGTCCTTGAAGCTCGTCTTGTGGCACTCTTGTTGACACAGGTGGACTGTTGACCCACTAAGTATGGCCGCGGGGCGTCTACCATTGTCGGCCCTTCTCTTATGTTTGAGCTGACGAGTGGAGCGACCCCTGTGTGCCACTCCAAGAGTGACTACCTCCTACTGTGTGTGTACCTCCTGCCGTGTGTGTGCGTGTACTCACCTAGTTGTGTCTGTGGGGAGTCGAAGGGTTATAAGCACTTGGCCTTCACGCCTCATCAGAGATGGGTTTATTTTTTTGGCAAAGGCAAAGTGGATGCCCTCATTTCATGAGTGCATAACACCCAAAAAAACTATGAAAAATTACATAGCGTCTGCGTATGTAGGAGAGAGGAGCACTGGCAAATATATACTCTACTACCTCCAACAACTGTTGCTTTTCAAACATATTCTGCCACAGGTAAACGGTGAAGATTCTTGATTTTTCCATTTTTTTTTAGTAATGCTGTTATAAAAATCCTCATCTTTGTTATATACTAATTTATACTGATCACTTACTATACTGGTGAAAAGTACACTCGATGTATCATTATACATATATTAAAACAGACCCCATGTATCATTATATAAATATTAAACGTCTCTTGATTTTTTTCAACATACCGGTCGTATCCCACCGAGGCAGTGTGACCTAAAAAGAAAAACGAAAGTTTTTCTTTTTAAATTTAGAAATTACAGGAGAAGGGGATACTAACCCCTTAATCCCGGCATTTTAGTCGCCTCTTACGACACGTATGGCAAGTAAGTTTATTCAGATATACACAAATACAGTTACATACATTATCATACATAGCAGCATATGTGTAGAGAACCTAGGATAACCCAAAAAAGTCAGATAGAGTAACTTATTTCCATTGGGGTCCTTTACGACTTACGGAAAAATTCTTTTCCACTTTCCCATTGAGATAAGTGTAAAAAAAGAACATGAATTGTTAAGAAAGTAGACGAAAATCCATATATATATATATATATATATATATATATTTTTTTTTTTTCAACAAGTCGGCCGTCTCCCACCGAGGCAGGGTGACCCAAAAGAAAGAAAATCCCAAAAGAAAAAACTTTCATCATCATTCAACACTTTCACCTCACTCATACATAATCACTGTCTTTGCAGAGGAGCTCAGATACGACAGCTGAGAAAAGTCCCTCCCAGCTGTCACTATCTCAGACCCCTCCTTTAAAGTGCAGGCATTGTACTTCCCATTTCCAGGACTCAAGTCCAACTAAATCAATTAACTGGTTTCCCTGAATCCCTTCACAAAATGTTACCCTGCTCACACTCCAACAGATCGTCATGTCCCAAAAACCATTCGTCTCCATTCACTCCTATCTAACACGCTCACACATGCTTGCTGGAAGTCCAAGCCCCTCGCCCACAAAACCTCCTTTACCCCTTCCCTCCAACCTTTTCTAGGACGACCCCTACCCGCCTTCCTTCCCCTACAGATTTATACGCTCTCCAAGTCATTCTACTTTGATCCATTCTCTCTAAATGACCAAACCACCTCAACAACCCCTCTTCAGCCCTCTGACAAATACTTTTAGTAACTCCACACCTTCTCCTAATTTCCACATTCCGAATTTTCTGCATAATATTTACACCCACATTGCCCTTAGACAGGACATCTCCACTGCCTCCAGCCTCCTCCTCGCTGCAGCATTTGCAACCCATGCTTCACACCCATATAAGAGTGTTGGTACCACTATACTTTCGTACATTCCCTTCTTTGCCTCCATGGATAACGTTTTTGTCTCCACAGATACCTCAATGCACCACTCACCTTTTTTCCTTCATCAATTCTATGGTTAACCTCATCCTTCATAAACCCATCTGCTGACACATCAACTCCCAAATATCTGAAAACATTTACTTCTTCCATAATCCCTCTCTCCAATGTGATATCAATTTTTCTTTATTTAAATCGTTTGATACCCTCATCACCTTACTCTTATCTATGTTCACTTTAACTTTCTACCTTTACACACTCTCCCAAACTCGTCCACTAACCTTTGCAACTTTTCTTTAGAATCTCCCATAAGCACAGTATCATCAGCAAAAAGTAACTGTGTCAACTCCCATTTTGCATTTAATTCTCCATAATTTAATCCCACCCCTCTCCCCAACACCCTAGCATTTACTTCTTTACAACCCCATCTATAAATATATTAAACAACCATGGTGACATTACACACCCTGTCTAAGACCTACTTTTACCGGAGTAATCTCCTCTCTCCTACACACCCTAACCTGAGCCTCACTATCCTCATAAAAACTCTTTACAGCCTTCAGTAACTTACTACCTATTCCATACACTTGCAACATTTGCCACATTGCTCCCCTATCCACTCTATCATATGCCTTTTCTAAATCCATAAATGCAATAAAAACTTCTCTACCTTTATCTAAATACTGTTCACATATATGCTTCACTGTAAACACTTGATCTACACATCCCCTACCCACTCTAAAGCCTCCTTGCTCATCTGCAATCCTACTCTCTGTCTTACCTCTAATTCTTTCAATAATAACCCTGCCATACACTTTACCTGGTATACTCAGTAAACTTATTCCCTATAATTTTTACACTCTCTTTTATCCCCTTCCTTTATATAAAGGAACTATACATGCTCGCTGCCAATCCCTAGGTACCTTCCCTCTTTCATACATTTATTAAACAAAAATACCAACCACTCCAGCACTATATCCCCCTGCTTTTAACATTTCTGTCATGATTCCGTCAATTCCAGCTGCTTTACCCCTTTCATTCTACGTAATGCCTCACGCACCTCCCCACACTCACATCCTGCTCTTCTTCACTCCTAAACGATGTTGTACCTCCTGGCCAGTACATGAAATTATCGCCTCCCTCTTTTCATCGACATTTAAAAGTTCCTCAAAATATTCCGCCATCTACCCAATACCTCCAGCTCCCCATCTACTAACTCCCCTACTCTGTTTTAACTGACAAATCCATTCGTTCCCTAGGCTTTCTTACCTTGTTTATCTCACTCCAAAATTTTTTCTTGTTTTCAGCAAAATTTCTTGACAGAGCCTCTCCCGTTCTTTCATCCGCTCTTCTTTTGCACTCTCTCACCACTCTCTTCACCTTTCTTTTACTCTCCATATACTCTGCTCTTCTACTAACACTTCTGTTTTGTAAAACCTCTCATAAGCTACCTTTTTCTCTTTTATCACACCCTTTACTTCTTCATTCCACCACTCACTCCTCTTTCCTCCTGCCCACCCTCCTATAACCACAAACTTCTGCCCCACATTCTAATACTGCATTTTTAAAACTATCCCAACTCTCTTCAACCCCACTACTCCTACTTGCATAGCCCACCTTTCTGCCAATAGTTGCTTATATCTCACCTAACTTCCTCCTCCCTTAGTTTATACACTTTTACCTCTCTCTTACTTGCTGTTGCCATTTTCTTTTGTCCCATCTACCTTTTACTCTAACTGTAGCTACAACCAAATAATGATCTGATATATCCGTTGCCCCTCTATAAACATGTACATCCTGAAGCCTACTCATCAACCTTTTATCCACCAATACATAATCCAACAAACTACTTTCCTTACGTGCTATATCATACCTTGTATATTTATTTATCCTCTTTTTCATAAAATATGTATTACTTATTACCAAACCTCTTTCTACACATAGCTCAATTAATGGCTCCCCATTTACATTTACCCTGGCACCCCAAATTTACCTACTACTCCATCCACAACATTTTTACCCACTTTAGCATTAAGATCCCCAACCACAATTACTCTCTCACTTGGTTCAAAACTCCCCACACACTCACTCAACATTTCCCAAAATCTCTCTCTCTCTCTACACTTCTCTCTTCTCCAGGTGCATAAACACTTACTATAACCCACTTTTCACATCCAACCTTTATTTTACTCCACATAATCCTTGAATTTATACATTTATATTCCTTCTTTACCTGCCATAACTGATTATTCAACATTATTGCCACTCCTTCTTTAGCTCTAACTCTATTTGAAACCCTGATCTAATCCCATTTATTTCTCCCCACTGAAACTCTCCTACCCCCTTCAGCTTTGTCTCACTTAAAGCCAGGACATCCAGCTTCTTTTCATTCATAACATCTACAATCATCTCTTTCTTATCATTCGCACAACATCCACGCACATTCAAACATCCCACTTTGACGATTTTCTTCTTCTTCTTTTTAGTAAGCTATACAGGAAAAGGGGTTACTAGCCCATTGTTCCCGGCATTTTAGTTGACTTTTACAACACGCATGGCTTACGGAGGAAAGATTCTTATTCCACTTCCCCATGGATATGAAAGGGAAAAGCAATAAGAACAAGAACTATTAAGATAAAATCAAAGAAAACTCAGATGAGTGTGTATACAATAAACGTGTACATGTTTGCGTAGTGTGACCTAAGTGTAAGTAGAAGTAGCAAGACGTACCTGAAATCTTGCATGTTTATGAGACAGAAAAAAAGACACCAGCAATCCTACCATCATGTAAAACAGTTTCAGGTTTCTGTTTCACAGTCACCTGGCAGGATGGTAGTACCTCCCTGAGTGGTTGCTGTCTACCAACCTACTACCTAATAATATATATATATATATATATATATATATATATATATATATATATATATATATATTTCAACAAGTCGGCCGTCTCCCACCGAGGCAGGGTGACCCAAAAAGAAAGAAAATCCCCAAAAAGAAAATACTTTCATCATCATTCAACACTATCACCACACACATACATAATCACTGTCTTTGCAGAGGAGCTCAGATACGACAGCTGAGAATTATCCCTCCCAGCTGTCACTATCCCAGACCCCTCCTTTAAAGTGCAGGCATTGTACTTCCCATTTCCAGGACTCAGTCCAACTAAATCAATTAACTGGTTTCCCTGAATCCCTTCACACAATGTTACCCTGTTCACACTCCAACAGATATAATGTATACACACACACACAGAAATTGACAAGGTGGACAGACAGAGGATGTTCCAGAGATGAGACACAGCAACAAGGGGTCACAATTGGAAGTTGAAGACTCAGATGAATCACAGGGATGTTAGGAAGTATTTCTTCAGTCACAGAGTTGTCAGGAAGTGGAATAGTCTGGGAAGTGATGTAGTGGAGGCAGGATCCATACATAGCTTTAAGAAGAGGTATGATAAAGCTCATGGAGCAGGAGTGACCTAGTAGCGACCAGTAAAGAGGCGGGGCCAGGAGCTGTGAATCGACCCCTGTAACCACAACAACTAGGTGAGTACACAGGAAGTGGAATAGTCTGGAAAGTGATGTAGTGGAGGCCGAGTTGTTAGCCTTTTATTTCTCCAATATTTTGTAGTTTCAAAAATACGTTGCCGTTAATGTTAACTGCAGAAATCATTGTATCATATTAAGTCATTAAAGATGATATAGAGGTCGTGCAAGAGTGGAAGGGACGCACACCACCAAGAGGTGTATCCACACCTGCCTCACTCTTTCAAGATCAAGACACGGAGCAGATGTTCATCCCCCCAGGTACTGTTTCATCCAAAGATCTTTCTAAAGGCTTGTTTTCAAGCTGGCGAAGGATTGTTGATCCAAAAAATTGGAACCACTTTACCCTTACTAGGATCAAACCTAATTATCCGCATCCTTCTCATTCCCTTGGCGATGCATGTCCCTTTATGGGTTAAGCACTTCTCAAATATATTAATCCAGAGGCCCAGTGAGACGCCTGCGTCCTGGAGGAAGCGGGTCTGTGGTACAAGCACTACTGTGCCTGCGTCCAGGAGGAAGCGGGTCTGTGGTACAAGTACTACTGCGCCTGCGTCCAGGAGGAAGCGGGTCTGTGGTACAAGCACTACTGCGGCTGCGTCCAGGAGGAAGCGGGTCTGTGGTACAAGCACTACTGTGCCTGCGTCCAGGAGGAAGCGGGTCTGTGGTACAAGTACTACTGCGCCTGCGTCCAGGAGGAAGCGGGTCTGTGGTACAAGTACTACTGCGCCTGCGTCCAGGAGGAAACGGGTCTGTGGTACAAGTATTACTGCGCCTGCGTCCAGGAGGAAGCGGGTCTGTGGTACAAGTACTACTGCGCCTGCGTCCTGGAGAAAGCGGGTCTGTGGTACAAGTACTACTGCGCCTGCGTCCTGGAGGAAGCGGGTCTGTGGTACAAGTACTACTGCGCCTGCGTCCAGGAGGAAGTGGGTCTGTGGTAAAAGCACTACTGCGCCTGCTTCCAGGAGGAAGCGGGTCTGTGGTACAAGGACTACTGCGCCTGCTTCCAGGAGGAAGCGGGTCTGTGGTACAAGGACTACTGCACCTGCGTCCAGGAGGAAGCGGGTCTGTGGTACAAGTACTACTGCGCCTGCGTCCTGGAGGAAGCGGGTCTGTGGTACAAGCACTACTGCGCCTGCGTCCAGGAGGAAGCGGGTCTGTGGTACAAGTACTACTGCGCCTGCGTCCTGGAGGAAGCGGGTCTGTGGTACAAGCACTACTGCGCCTGCGTCCAGGAGGAAGCGGGTCTGTGGTACAAGGACTACTGTTCAACCTTACACGAAAATTCCCACGTGTACAAAATCCAGTAAAGAGAACTTAAAATTATCCCCTTGAATTATTGCTGTTCTATCAACCTACTGCAAGATAGCAAAATGTTTAACGGGCTTCAGTCTCACACTCATATAAGAGGGCAGTAAATCCTCGACACTTCAAACTTGGCCATGATATTCACAACGCACGACTACTTTCTAAAGTGCACGACACAAGTTTTATAAAACAAAATTCAGCCACACCCAGACGGGTCAAGGAGACAACTCCCTGAACAATAGTTACTAGAGGAGAGCGTGATGTTTCAAGGTAGGTTGATGATTCTACCACTGAAACAAGACCAATACATCCTCGTAATACATCATTGATTTCCAGACGCATTTAAATGTGCGTGTCTGCACGATCTACGCCTCGGCACATATCCAGAGTTACTTCCGGAGGTCAGCGCCCCTGGGGCCAGATCCTAGACTAGGTCTCCTGATTACTGGCCTGATCGACCAAGCTGTTAGTGTTCGCCGCCCGCAGCCCAACGTACGCACGCGACTTGAGCATTATTGAAAGTTAATTTAGGTTACATGTTTCATTGTCATTAAGTGACCTAAATTCAAGCTTATTTAAACAATGGTGAAGTAAACACGGCACACTGGGAAAAAAGCCCAAGAAAGAGTAAACTTTTAGTGTGATGTTTCTGTATACGTAGAACTTTTATCAAACTTTATAAAGCTCTAAATGCAGTGAAACGTTGTCACAATAAAATCTTGTTCTACGCCCGTCTCCAGTACAGTTAGCTCACACATTGAGGTACGTGGTTCGATCCCCGGTACGGGCAAAAATACTTGGACATGTTTCCTTAAGACACCTGCTGTCCGTGTTCACCTAGCAGTAAATAGGTGCCTGGATGTTAGTCGATTGATGTGGGTCACATGCTGGGGACAAAATTAACCCACTTTCCCCGAAATGCAGTATGTCACTGATGTCATGTCTATATAAGTTGTATCATGTACTTGTAGAAATAAGAATTACTTGTTGTTATTATCATCATCATCATCTAAGAAATGGGAGATCATAGTCAAATCCTGGATCAACAGACTCACCGACCCAAAGAAACATTCTTTGAGGGTATTACTGTCCACAGTACGCATTTGTATATACACTACATACTGGAAAAGAAACGCTTGTGAGAGTAGTCTACTAGGGAGATGCGTGCTTTTTATACAAAGAAAACTAGTAGAAGCTTTCTCTGGTTCTTGCTCGCAACAAAAGATGGAGGGGAGGAAGAAAACGTAGCCCAGGAGACTGGTCAAAATATCATATAAGACAGGCCAATAAAGTGGACGAGAGGGAACCTTGCCAGGCAAAGCTACTAGAACATACTGCGGCGTAGCCAAGATCCGGCAAGCATAGAAAACACACACCGGAACAACCTTCGATATAAAAATAGCAAGAGCAATAATAGCAAGAATAGGAAAGGCAAGCAGAGGAAAAAACCCTGAAGAGGAGTAACAACGGACAACACTACCAAGAGGAAGAGATTTGGAACCTACTCAAACAAGCAAAGCTTAATGTGAACCACGAACCGGAAGTTAATGAATTAGACATTATGTGCATGTATATATACATGTATATATATATATATATATATATATATATATATATATATATATATATATATATATATATATATATATATATATATATATATATATCCTAGGTAGACGGCAACTGCCCAGGGATGTACTACCGTCCTGCCAAGTCGAGTGTCAAACGAAAACCTGTAATTGTTTTATATGATGGGTGGATTGCTGGCGTCTTTTTTTATCTCATAAACACGCAAGATAACATGTACATCTTTCTCCCAGGATTTTAGTCGCTTCTTACGACACGCGTCCCTAGATTTTCTACTAGATTTTCTGCATCTAGATTTTTTAAGAGCTGTTATCCTGGCTCCGCTTATGTCATAGCCCAGCTTTATCTATGGCAAAGTACCATTTTTCAGGATGCCACCGACGACAGTTTCCTAGCACTCAAGTACCCTAATGCCAGGTGAACAGGGGCAGCAAGTGTAGAAATTTTCCCATACCTCTTGTGCCACCCGTGATGCCACCCACCACAGTTAGCTAAGACACGTACCTATTTAGTGTTAGGTGAATAGTGGTAGCAGGTGTAAGACTTATGACGGCAGGACACGCTATGGGAGCCAAAAGACGAGTGCTCAGGGTGAACGCACTGCACGTGAAACTGATGAACAATAATGGATGTTTAGAAACCAGCACAATAAATCGGAAATCATGTATTTACCTGTTGACGCATAAAGCTTCAGCCTAATGTGTAGTCCATAAATACAAGGGGTGTAATACATGCCTATAAAAGTTACCTTGGCAGCACATGCTTTCCAATTATCATTACATGTATCATTTGCCTGGCGGATGGAATGTAATTCGAGATGATCCCAGGAAGAGGAAGATAGTACCATTTCCTTGGATCAAGAGTCCTTCAACAGCATCAAGGGATTCATTTTGAAGAGTAAAACATAAAATCAAGCTTAACACCGGGCCGGACTCCGGCAGTAACCACAAACCCTTAGAATGTAATTCTTAAATTTCTCATCAAACTGGAACACCAAAAATATCACCAAACCCGCTGTGCAACTATATTTCCTAACACACCGCCAGCACACACTCAAACTGTTTACAAAAATCATAGCTATAAACTCCGTTGCTACATTAATACAAATTAACATACCGAAGCATACCCAAAAACGTAGTTACGCAAGGCCTGGTGGAACGGAAAACACCTATTGACAATTGCACGAGACGAAGCTAATATACAAAAACACTGACGAGCAACATCAGTGGCTAAAACAAATACTCAAGTAAACCGTGCATCATGGGAACAATTTTATGAAAACCTCACATTCACTATAAAATAAAAGAACAGATTAAGGGGTCATTGGCCTCGTGGTCTGGTTTCAGACCAGGCTCCTCTAAATTGCAAAGGAAATATTTCGGAACTACGAGCTATTAAGAAACAAACTAAGGATAAACATATATTGAATGGGTAGCTAGTTGTATAATGAGGTTGTATCCAAATCTGATAAAACAACTGACAGCATTATTTAAAAATTATGTATCGAATTCGAGCTAACAGGGACATGCGAGTGTGAAACAGCTGAGTAACCAAACACTTTACCCATTTTCTCACGTGCTTAACATCGCTCTGCCAAGAGTCACTCCGAGAGCGACGCCCTATCAACCTGTGCAAATGTCGCCTCTCGTGGCTGTGAATGCACCACGCTGCCAGAATTAATAAAACATCCTTAAAGGTTACTTTAATACACGAGGATTATTAAAACAGATTAACTCAATTAACCCCAGTAGATTGGCTTATTTCCAATAAGGCTTAGTCACAGGATGCGACCGACTAACTCAGGTACCTATTTACTAGTAAGTGAACAGGAGCAGCAGATGTTAGATTTGACCATACGCCTTACCCTTTGTGAGGACACTAAATTTATTGCAAAGTTACATCCATGAATGGATTTTAATAAGAATTATACTGCATTAAGTCGTGGAATAAATGTCTTTCTCACGATATGTTGGCTTACGTCATCGTTCATTCACTTCTCCTTGCCCTACTCAGGATGCAACCCGCCCTCCTAACAACCAACATGGCACTGCTGTAAAAACAGTCAGATGGGTAGCTAATGTCTGAGCCGTTTTCTGTTAGTGCAGGAGACTACTGTCTTTTATCTTATATTTGTTGTTCCGCTGTAACTTTACTAACCCTAACCTAACTAAACTCAGCCTAACTTAGAAATGGGCTGCAAACCGTATGTGAAAGTGTGACATAGCTAATAGGAGGAAGGGTTGCAGTCCACAGTAGTCTGCTAAAAAACTAGGTACATCGTTACTGCTAGGTGCATAGGGTCAGCAGGCGTAATGAGATATATCAATAATTCTTTTCCACATAAAACATAATGCAATCAGGTCGACAGCATCTCTGCTATATATAAATCTTGGTAATTGATACCGACAAAGTAGTTAAAAGACGTAAGCAAACACTAGCACATTTATTGAAAAAGTTTTGACCTTGTAAAGTGATCAAGGTCCCAGGACCCAAACGTTCTGGTCATCAGAGCTTGATCAAGGTCCCAGGACTGAAACATTCTGATCAGAGCTTGATCAAGGTCCCAGGACCCAAACGTTTTTTAATAAATACGTTCTTGTGTTTGTTCACGTCTCATTTTAATCAATCTATGCTACTCAAACGCTCCCTTATCACAAACTATTTTTGTATTTAAATTTTATGTTTGCCCATGAAATAAACACATTTCCTTGAAGACGTCAAGGAATACAAACCTCACTCTTATGATCCTTACATCAATCAAAAATACAACATTTCTCGCTAGAAAAAACTAATAGTATCTAATGTCACTGCAGCTGGACTGAATGATGTCTAATGTCACTGCAGCTGGACTGAATGATGTCTAATGTCACTGCAGCTGGACTGAATGATGTCTAATGTCACTGCAGCTGGACTGAATGATGTCTAATGTCACTGCAGCTGGACTGAATGATGTCTAATGTCACTGCAGCTGGTCTGAATGATGTCTAATGTCACTGCAGCTGGTCTGAATGATGTCTAATGTCACTGCAGCTGGTCTGAATATCTAATGTTACTGCAGCTAGCTTGAATGATGTCTAATGTCACTACAGCTGGTCTGAATGTCTAATGTTGCTGCAGCTGGTCTGAATGATGTCTGTCACTGCAGCTGGTCTGAATATCTAATGTTACTGCAGCTAGCTTGAATGATGTCTAATGTCACTACAGCTGGTCTGAATGTCTAATGTTGCTGCAGCTGGTCTCAATGATGTCTGTCACTGCAGCTGGTCTCAATGATGTCTGTCACTGCAGCTGGTCTGAATGATGTCTGTCACTGCAGCTGGTCTCAATGATGTCTGTCACTGCAGCTGGTCTGAAAGATGTCTAATGTCACTACAACTGGTCTGAATGTCTAATGTCACTCCAACTGGTCTGAATGTCTAATGTCACTGCAGCTGGGCTGAATGTCTAATGTCACTGCAGCTGGGCTGAATGATGTCTGTCACTGCAGCTGGCCTGAATTTCTAATGTTACTGCAGCTAGCTTGAATGATGTTTTATTGTCACTGCAGCTGGTCTGAACATCTAATATCACTGCAGCTAGCTTGAATGATGTCTGTCACTGCAGCTAGCTTGAATGATGTCTGTCACTGCAGCTAGCTTGAATGATGTCTGTCACTGCAGCTAGCTTGAATGATGTCTGTCACTGCAGCTAGCTTGAATGATGTCTGTCACTGCAGCTAGCTTGAATGATGTCTGTCACTGCAGCTAGCTTGAATGATGTCTGTCACTGCAGCTAGCTTGAATGATGTCTGTCACTGCAGCTAGCTTGAATGATGTCTGTCACTGCAGCTAGCTTGAATGATGTCTGTCACTGCAGCTAGCTTGAATGATGTCTGTCACTGCAGCTAGCTTGAATGATGTCTGTCACTGCAGCTAGCTTGTATGATGTCTGTCACTGCAGCTAGCTTGAATGATGTCTGTCACTGCAGCTAGCTTGAATGATGTCTGTCTCTGCAGCTAGCTTGAATGAAGTCTCGCTGACAACAGTAACTTGAGGTGGTTGTTGCATCGACATAACTTATGCTGGCTCTACCAGAAGTTCACCCAACTACACTTACACCCTTCTCCTCACCCCCCCACACACCTATCTACTGAAAAGGGTCTCAGAATTTAAATAAAAATATGCATTGCTTTCATTTAAATTCACTAAAAAAAATTCCCACTTAGGAAAGAAATCTTGTAATAACGTTTCTGTCCGTCTCGCCTAAGCTGTGACTTAATGTCCAGAACAACCAGAAACACCGTCAAATTCCTCTCCTAAGTGCAGGTTTTTGGAGAATTGGTCCAGCCTAGGTATCGTGATTTTTTATTCTATTATTTAAAAGCTGATTTTCTAATTTGTCTTACATGTGTATAAGGGACCCAGTCCTTAACCAGGCCTCCAGGTGGATTAGGGCCTGATCAACCATGCTGTTACTGCTGGCTGCATGTAGTCCAACGTACGAACCACAGCCCGGCTAATCAGGTGCAGACTTGAGGTATCTGTCGAGCTTTCGAGCTTTCCCTTGAAGGTAACCAGGAGTCTACTGGCAATTTACCTTATGCATAGCGGAAGGCTGTTGAACAGTGTTGGGTCCCGGACACCTGTTGTATTTTCTCTTAGTGTACTAATGGCGCCCCTACTTTTCATTGGTGGCATGTTGCACCATCTGCCCAGGCTTCTGATTTTGTAGGAAATAATTTCTGTATGCAGATTTGGGAACAGTCACTCTAGGATCTTCCAGGTGTATATTATAATGCATCTCTCTCGCCTGCGCTTTAAGGAGTACAGGTCAAGTGATCCCAAACGTTCCCAGTAATTACAGTAATTACTGGTGATTGACTAAACTTTTATGAGCAGTGAAGATTCTCTGTACATTCTCTAGATACACGATTTCACCTGCCTTGAATGGAACTGTTAGTGTGCAACAGTATTCCAGCCTATAGAGAACAGGTGATTCAAAAAGGATCATCATTTGTTTGGCATCCCTTGTTTTGAAGGTTCTCATTTCCATCCTATCATATTCCTTGAAGATGTGATAGTGACAATGTTGTGATCCTTGAAGGTTAGGTCCTCTGACATTAATTCAGTGGAACAGTTTTCGTAAGCCTCTGATTTCATCATTTTCAGTTATCGCCGACTTTTTTCAGCAAAATATTGTCTCTGTTTTCGTTAATCACCTCGGGTTTCATCGGTCGTACCAAACATGTCCAAGTGCTGCGCGCACGCAAAGCCTCCCCACACACGCATTCTGAGTCAGTGTGGCATTTTTCGGCAAGTGAACATTACCCTGCGAGGTCATACAAAACATTTCATAATACTAATCCATTGTTTTTTGTGTGACTGCTAAATAAGCCACCATGGGCTCAAAGAAAGCTCCTAGAGCCAGCCCTTTGATAAAGATGGCAAGAAACAGGATAGAATTCAAGAAAGCACACACCAGCCAGGGTACTTCCCCACACACCAGCCAGGGTACTTCCCCACACACACCAGCCAGGGTACTTCCCCATACACACCAGCCAGGGTACTTTCCCACACACACCAGCCAGGGTACGTCCCCACACACACCAGCCAGGGTACTTCCCCACACACACACCAGCCAGGGTACTTCCCCACACACACCAGCCAGGGTACTTCCCCACACACACACCAGCCAGGGTACTTCCCCACACACACACCAGCCAGGGTACTTCCCACACACACACCAGCCAGGGTACTTCCCCACACACACCAGCCAGGGTACTTCCCCACACACACCAGCCAGGGTACTTCCCCACACACACACCAGCCAGGGTACTTCCCCACACACACCAGCCAGGGTACTTCTCCACACACACCAGCCACGGTACTTCCCCACACACACCTGTGGAATCTATTGTGGCTTTGGGGAAGTCCATGGGGTTGAATGTGAGTGGCCAGGATGTGGAAGAGTTGGTGGACGACCAGAGTGAAGAGCTAACCACTGAAGAGCTGCAAGACCTTCAACTGGAACAGCAACAGACTGCAGCTGAGGAAATTTCTTCAGAGGAGGAAGAGAGAGGGAAGAATGTGCCTTCAGTGATTAAGGACATGTGTGCAAAGTGGAGTGAGTTGCAAAGTTTTGTGAAGAAATATCGCCCTAACAAAGTTGTTGCAAGCCATGTCTGCAACATGTTCAATGAAAATGCCTTGTCCCATTTTAGGCAAATCTTAAAGAGAGGCCAGAAACAGACCTCTCTGGACAGATTTTTTGTGCGACAGGGGTCCTGTGCCAGTAAAAGACAAAGAAGGGAAATAACCCCTGATAGGGACTTGATACCTGAAGTCCTTATGGAGGGGGATTCCCCTTCTAACCAATAACCTCTCCTCCTCCCTCTCCCCTCCTCGCGTCAACAAGAGTCTTCAATAAAGGTAAATGTGATATTAAATGTTCATTTATCCATTTCATTAGTCATTTATATTTATTCCTCATTGTTTTCTGTATGTAAAACTATAGTTATTCTCTATAAAATGTATTTTTTGTTAATACTTTTGGGTGTCTGGAACGGATTAATTGGATTTACATTATTTCTTATGGGAAATATTGCTTCAGTTTTCGTCAAATTCGGTTTTCGTCAGACTTTCTGGAATGAATTAATGATGAAAACCGAGGTTCCACTGTATTTGCTTGTGCTGAATGACCCTTAAGCTTTAGCGCTTTTTTTTAACATGCTGGCCATCTACTGAGGCAGGGTGATCCAAAAAGAGAAACTCTTTCACCATCATTCACACAAATTCACCTTAAACCAGCAAATAGTAGAGCTAACAAGATTAGAGAATACGCTGGACCTCATCTTCACCAACAATGATGATCTGATACAAAATGTCATCAAATTAAAAACAATATACTCAGATCACAACATAATAGAGGTCCAGACATGCATGCGGGGAGCCCAAGATCAACAAAATGTGATCAGCCGCGAGGGAGCCTTCTCCAAATTCAACTTCAATAACAAAAACATAAGATGGGACCAAGTAAACCAAGTCCTAAATGATATACAATGGGAAGATAGCCTAAGCATCATGGATCCTAATCTATGTCTAGAACAAATTAACTCTGTGGCACTTGAGGTTTGCTCAAGGCAAATTCCCTTAAAAAAAAAGGAGGAAAAGATGCAAACTAGAAAGAGAGAGGCGCTCCCTATACAGGCGAAGGCAAAGAATAACGGAGCGGCTACAAGAGGCCAATATATCTGAAATACGAAGGGAGACACTAGTCAGAGAAATAGCAAACATCGAATTAAAACTAAAGGCATCTTACAGGAATCAAGAAACGCGGGAAGAACTAAAAGCCATAAACGAAATTGAAAGAAACCCAAAGTATTTCTTTTCTTATGCAAAGTCAAAGTCGAGAACACCAACCAGTATTGGGCCCCTACTTAAACGAGATGGATCCTACACAGATGACAGCAAGGAAATGAGTGAGTTACTTAAGTCCCAGTATGACTCAGTTTTTAGCGAGCCGCTAACCAGACTGAAAATCGAAGACCTAAATGAATTTTTTATGAGAGTGCCACAGAACTTGACTGACGCATGCCTATCTGACATCACCCTGACGCCAAATGACTTCGAAAAGGCAATAAATGACATGCCCATGCACTCCGCTCCAGGCCCAGACTCATGGAACTCCGTGTTCATCAAGAACTGCAAGAAGCCCTTATCACGTACTTTTAACATCTTATGGAGAGGGAGCATGGACACTGGGGTCGTCCCGCAGTTACTAAAAACAACAGACATAGCCCCACTCCACAAAGGGGGCAGTAAAGCAATAGCAAAGAACTACAGACAAATAGCGCTAACATCCCATATCATAAAAATCTTTGAAAGGGTTCTAAGAAGCAAGATCGCCACTCATCTAGATACCCATCAATTACACAACCCAGGGCAGCACGGGTTTCGAGCAGGTCGCTCCTGTCTGTCCCAACTAATGGACCACTACGACTAGGTTCTAGATGCTCTAGAAGACAAACAGAATGCAGATGTTATATACACAGACTTTGCAAAAGCCTTTGACAAGTGTGACCATGGTGTAATAGCACACAAAATGCGTGATAAAGGAATAACAGGAAAAGTTGGTAGATGGATCTATAATTTCCTAACAAGTAGAACACAAATAGTAGTAGTCAACAAAGTAAAGTCTGAGGCAGCTAATGTGAAAAGCTCTGTTCCACAAGGCACAGTACTCGCTCCCATCCTGTTCCTCATCCTCATATCGGACATAGACAGGGATATAAGCCACAGTGCCGTGTCTTCCTTTGCAGATGACACAAGAATCTGTATGACAGTGTCCACCGTTGAAGACACTGCAAGACTCCAAGCAGACATTAACCAAATCTTTAAATGGGCTGCAGAAAACAATATGAAGTTCAATGATGAGAAATTTCAATTACTCAGATACGGAAAACGTGAGGAAATTAAAATCTCATCGGAGTACAAAACTAATTCCAACCACACAATAGAGCGAAAAACTAATGTCAAAGACCTGGGAGTGATCATGTCAGAGGATCTCACCTTCAAGGACCATAACACCGTAGCAATCGCATCTGCTAGAAAAATGACAGGATGGATAATGAGAACCTTCAAAACCAGGGATGCAAAGCCCATGTTGACACTTTACAAATCGCTTGTTCTATCTAGGCTGGAATATTGCTGCACACTAACTGCACCTTTCAAGGCAGGTGAAATTGCTGACCTTGAAAATGTGCAGAGAACCTTCATGGCACGCATAACTGCGATAAACCACCTTAATTACTGGGAACGCTTGAAGTTTCTTAACCTGTACTCCCTAGAACGCAGGCGGGAGAGATACATTGTTATATACACGTGGAAAATTCTCGAGGGATTAGTACCAAACTTGCACACGAAAATCACTCCCTACGAAAGCAAAAGACTCGGCAGGCGATGTAACATCCCCCCCAATGAAAAGCAGGGGTGCCACTAACACGTTGAGGGACAACACAATAAGTGTCAGTGGCCCAAGATTGTTCAACTGCCTCCCAGCATACATAAGGGGGATTACCAACAAACCCCTGGCTGTCTTCAAGCAGGCACTGGACAGGCACCTAAAGTCGGTACCTGACCAGCCAGGCTGTGGTTCGTACGTTGGACTGCGTGCGGCCAGCAGTAACAGCCTGGTTGATCAGGCTCTGGTCCAACATGAGGCCTGGTCACAGACCGGGCCACAGGGGCATTGACCCCTGGAATTCTCTCCAGGTAAACTATCATTGCCTTGTCAGATATGACAGTTAAGATGTCACTCTGAATGACAAATATCCCAAACCCCTCCTTTAGAGTGCAGGCACTGTACTTCCCACCTCTAGGATTCAAGTCTACCTAACACTAAAAGTATATTTTCTTGTTCAATCTCTCATGGACTTTTTAACTTATGAATCATCTAAACTACGCCAGACCTTGGAGTGTCAGAGGTCTTGCAGAAATTCAACAATGCAGATGCAATACCCAAAGTCAAAACTGCATGAGATCGCGTGCACCAGTCAATAATAAATGAAGGCTGGGGAAAATCATTGCATAGTATTTTGAATCAATTCAAAGGATTTCCCTCAGCAGAGTCAGGTTCAGTAAACTGTTGATCTGGCAATGAGAATACTAGGTCAGGACTTTGAATATATGCAGGTAGAAAACATGCATGAACTCTTAGAAGATGAAGAAAATATTTTAGAAATGTTGGAGGAGCTCATTTCCCAGATAGAAGAGGCAAATAACAAAAAAAGATGAGGAAGAACTGGAACCTAAGTAATTGGCACTCAGACACACATGAAATGCTTCATACTACTGATAAGTTGTAGACTTTGATGACTGAAAAGGAAAATGACAAGTCTAGAAGCATTGCTGTGAAGCAGTAACAGGAGCAGTTAATTAATGGTGCCTTATTAGCATACAAGGTAATACACAGTAGAGACATCAAAAAAATAAATTAAAAATTACATTAATTTTTATTTCTTCAGAGTCATGAAAATTAGTTACTGGAGTTATATATTCAAAATGATTATATTTTTAATTAGATCTTATAATACAGATAAATTTTGATACAATATAAGACTCTAAAGAAAGCCACTAATTATGCAAGTGAATTTTGGTCAAACTAATCATAGGGCTTACATACTTATTATAGCTAGACCTAGTACAGGAGGGCCCACTTATACACCAGGTTAGGTTCTGGGTTGCTGCTGAAAAGCGAAAATCACTGCAAACTGAATCACAGACTTTTTTCACTTTCAAATGCATATAAAAGCCTGATAACATGTTTACACTATCAAATATTAAGTGAGCATTATAGCTAGGACTAAAGAATGCATATACAGTGCACACATTACTTACCTTGTCTGAACAAATGAAGAATGGGTATAATTGAAAACCACTGCAAAAGTGGAGCCTGCCTGTATATGTATAATTTAAGTTGGTACAGCTTGGCTAATTCATTACATTCATAAGTACAATAAGACAGGTTGCAAATTAAGAATTAGTCATTTACAAATAAATTACATCAGTTCACTGTATGGAGTAGTTGAAATGAGGTGGTGAGACTTAATAGGTACTTTTTAACAATATCAGTAAAGATGATGGTGGATTGGAGCACTTTTAGCATTTTTAGACAGCTAGTTCTAAATTTTTGGGTATTATTTGCATGGAGTTTTTGAAGATGTTGAGTCATACACATGGAATGTCAGAGATCCCAGCCATCCACCTTGACCTACAAACCCCAGCAAACTACCTCATGCCAACAGGGCCACAGCAACCCTCTCCTCTCATATCAAATTCATCATGTATCAACAACAAGAATTTAAGAAAAATACAGTATTCATAACTTTTTATTTCAGTGGGTTATCCTTGGTTAACTGTATACAGTGGACCCTCGGTTAACGAATACCCCAGAAATCGTGCAATTATGTAAGTATAATTTTGTAAGTTCTTGTGGAAGTGTAGTTTTGGGGGTCTGAAATAGACTAACCTACATGACATTATTTCTTAAGGACGTAAATTCGTTCGGTAATGGCACTTGAGCAGGCTTCTGCAATGAATTTTTTTCGTTAACCGAGGGTCCACTGTACAAGAAAAGGGAGGAGAAATCCAGGTCCTTGGATCAAGAGCCATGTACTGGCATCAAGGTACCTTCTTGAGGGGGGATATATAATGTACTGTACATAATTTTAATGTGACCATAACATCAGTGTGACCTCATGACTATTGTGAAATAATTTTATTATTTCAGCTAAATTAAGAATCCCAAAAAAACTTTTTTTTCTATTTAATTTTTGAGGTATCAGGAATATAACCCAATTTGTCACTTAAATTGTTTGCTACAAATATCACATTTTCACACAGAGCACTGTTTCAGGATCATAACCCACATGAAAGGTAACAGTCTACTGTACATCAAAAAAAAAGTGCTAAACCAATGTGGATCATTAAGAACATTGCTCACTGAGAACCATTTCAGTAGTACCAATAACCCCCTCCCCCTTGTAATGTTTGTGCTGCGAGGAATAAACAATACGTACACAGTTGCCCTTTGAACAACACAGGGGTTAGGGGCGCCGACCCCCCAGCGCAGTCAAAATGAGCATATAACTTTTGACTCCCCAAAACTTAACTACTAATAGCCTACTGCTGACCGGAAAGATTTACCGGTAACATAAACAGTCGATAAACACATTTTTGTATGTGGATTATATACTGCATTCTTACTATAAAGTAAGCTAGAGAAAAGAAAATGTTGTTAAGAAAATCATAAGGAAGAGAAAAAACATTTACAGAACTGTACTGTATTTATCAATACCATAAGCTTACATCATGCTTACAGCACTGTACTGTATTTATCGATACCATAAGCTTACATCATGTTTACAGGACTAATTGTCTGTGTCAGTACCTACATCAATATTGTGTTATATGATACAAAACACTGTAGATGTTATACATATTACTAACATTTGACATCAAAAATTAAAAGATAATGTGAAAAGAAATTCATATTTGTCTTTTATTTAATATTGCATCTTTACGTATTTTTACATTTCTCTCGACTGTGAATGGAACATGTACAATCTGTAATGACAATGACAATAATAATAATAATAATAATAATAATACAGTGGACCCTCAGTTTTCGTCAATAATTCTTTTCAGAATGCTGTTCGAGTGCCGTTACCGAACGAATTTGTTCCCATAAGGACGTATGTAAATTAGATTAGTCCGTTTCAGACCCCCAAAACAACACTTACAAAAGCACTTACAAAAATACACTTACATAATTGTTCGAGTTGGGAGCTGTACGAAAACCGAGGGTCTACTGTAATAATAATATATTATAATATACAGCCTCTCCTCACTTAGCGATGTACTCATTTACCGATGACTCACTTATGACAGGCTCTCTGACCACTATGCATACCTAAATACGTAATGTATATTAGAGCTGATTTCCTCTATTCTGTTTATTACAATATACAGTACACTACTGTATAAACATTTAAAAATACATATACTAAAAATTTTATAAATGGTGCAAAGGTGACATTAAAACAATATCAAAGATGGTTGACACAAACCCACTACCATTATAGTATGCTCCTTGCTTAGCGATGAATTCGTTTACCGATGTGGTCTTAGGAACGGAACTCCATCGTTAAGTGAGGAGAGGTTGTATTATTATTATGATTATTTTATTATTATTATTATTATTATTATTATTATTATTATTATTATTATTATTATTATTATTATTATTATTATTATTATTGCATCTTTACGTTTGTTTACATTTTTCTCAACTGCAAATGGAACATATACAATCCGTAATTGATTGTAGGTGGGAGTTTTGATAAATTTTAACTTTTTATAATAGATTTGTGTATATTTTATGGAAGTAAATGATAAAATAGATTAGATACCATTTTATGAATTCATGACATACCTAAATTTTTCTTAATTTTTTTGGTCAAAAATCTCCTAAAAAAAAAATCCAATATATTCACTAAAAAAATCTGTGGGCTCGCACAGTTCAAACCCGTGTTGTTCAAGGGCCAACTGTATATACACTACAGAGAAAAAATTCCTCACCTCCTCCTTGAAGAGAATATCCTGAGATGCCATGAATAATGGAGATGAGCCTTTGTCATTTGTTGCATTTACTGGAGCACCACATGCCAGTAGGAAGGATACGACCCCAGCAGAGGGAAATGGGGTCATATGTTCATCTTCTAATAATGAGTGATTATTTAACACATTAGTTTTCATAGCTGCAAGATGAAGGAGAGAATGACCTCCCTGACATGTTCTAGGGTCCAAGCGAAGAATGCCATTTACAAGAGATGTCACTTTATCTTGATGATCATCTGTTCTTGGGATATGAAGCACCACAAAAAGCATGTGTGTTAAAACTTTCAACATATGATCAAAGTTGCTTTGGTGTTTTTTATGAACTGGTTGAATTCGGAGAAGGGCCATGCACTTTGGAAGTTGCTCTGCAAGCAGCTCTAGGGTACGGTATGCATCATCAAAACTGACTGTATTCTGCATCACACCTGCTCCGTGCTTGTCAATCATGTCTAAATATAATCGAACTAATGCCTGGGCTGTGAAACAGGTTTCATTAAAAAGTATTGTATCTCTCTGAATTCTAAGCTCCAGGGCATATAGCCACAGGTCAATACAATTTTGATATTGAAGAGAATCTGCATATGCTGCCCCTCGATACATTAATCTAAATATCATGTCCTTATGGGTTGTTCCCAATATACGTTCACAAATTAATAAACTTTGTGTTCGCATACCATTCAAATCGATAGCAATAACTTCTAGCTCTTCTGAAGTTTTGAATTCTAAAGAATACTGATAATTCCGTCTTGCAGGCAATATTTCTTTCAAAGCCCCAGATGCCTGACGAATACATGTGGCTTTTCTCCAGTACTGTAGAGCAGCCTGGATATCATGATGTTCATCCAAAAAAGTCGTACCAAGTAGCTCATACCCATTTGCTATCCGGCCTGGATTATAAGAAACAACATTGATTAAATACTCAAAGATCTGACAGGCACCCTTGATGCAAGCAGTCTGAAGTGCATCATCATGGTATCTACTAGTCAGGTGTGGATTTGCTCCATGGTCCAGCAGTAACTTTGTGGTCTCAAAACGATGTTCTTGAATGGCATAGTGTAAGGCTGTTTTATTCTGAATATCTTGTGCATTGACATCAGCACCATGTTTAAGCAGGTATTCACACAACTTGACACTCTGGACAGAATTAATCAAACATGTACCACCATTATAATTGGGTTTAGAAATATTTGCACCATTTTCCACGAGGTAGGTGACAATATCAAGATGTGTCATGAAGCAGGCGCTGCGGACTGGGGTTGACCCAGTATCTGATACACTGTTAACATCAGCACCATGTTGCACTAAACATTTAACAACAGGTAAACGGCCAGCAACAGAAGCACACCAAAGAGGTGTTACATTATGAATGGATCTATCATCTGGCACTTCATAAAGTCCCCGTTGCTCAGCATCTGCACTACACGTAGTTATAAGGTAATCCACTACTTCAACATTGCCTCTCTTGCATGCAACAAAGAGAGGCGCACAACCGTCTCTAGTTCTGGTCACTATTTCTTTTCTATCTTCTCTCTGGAACCTCTCTAGCCTGGTCCGCAGCATGTAGGACAGTCTGGCCCCGGGGGCAATATTTCGACACTCATTGTACAAATCGGTGAATATCTGTTCTTTATGCGAGGTCTGGTCAACCTTCCCCGTAATCCACATCCTACGCTTGAAAACTGAGAAGAAATTTTCCTTTGAGGAATCCAGCGCGACTACCTTGCTCCACACCTCAAGGAAAAGAAGTGGTGAATGATTTGGGAGAGAGGGAAGGCTGGTATTGTTAACACACGACACTTGCAACTAAGACGTAAAGTGTGTGATGCTTCACCCTCAAGTGTATGTGTCAGTGTGTGAAGGTACTGCAACACTCTCTCTCCCTCCTGCTGCCACACACCACAACTTATATATAATACACCATATACAACTCATTACACACCTTCTAAATCCTCTTATAACTCTCACAGCCACCTCATAATACCCTGTCAAAATTACTCAAATACACTTGTGAATATATACTCCAGTAAAGCATATTTTATATATAAAAACATGAATAAACAATGCCCTGTGATCTGACAACACTAATGTCATAGATCTGCCAGATACTTCAATAATTACTGAAAATTGTCAATACAAACGACTTATATATATATTTTCTTTCATAATTTTGGTGCCAAACTTATACTAAAAAAGTTTCCTAGAAGCAGTAAATTTTAATGTAATGCTACACAACCTATATTTGTGTTAATGAAACTGCTAATTTCTTACTTAACCATATATAATAAAATACATTTCCTGCTCTATTAACATTAACATCAAGGACACAGAAAGAATGTAAATATTTATTCCCTAATTTGTCAAAAGTGTTCTTTGTTTTCTGTGTCAGCTAAAATATGCAATAATAAGCTAAATAAAATCAATATTCAATGCATATATAACAAATATTATGAAATAATATACAGTATACTGTAGTATAACTGACAGGATAGACGTATTGTATATCATTTATATACAGCAACGTCGTGTGCACTGAGAGGAAGAGGATATATACCAAGAGGAACAGGATATACACCGAGAGGAACAGGATATACACCGAGAGGAACAGGATATACACCGAGAGGAACAGGATATACTACGAGAGGAACAGGATATATACCAAGAGGAAGAGGATATATACCAAGAGGAACAGGATATACACCGAGAGGAACAGGATATACACCGAGAGGAACAGGATATACACCGAGAGGAACAGGATATACACCGAGAGGAACAGGATATATACCAAGAGGAAGAGGATATATACCAAGAGGAACAGGATATACACCGAGAGGAACAGGATATACACCGAGAGGAACAGGATATACACCGAGAGGAACAGGATATACACCGAGAGGAACAGGATATACACCGAGAGGAACAGGATATATACCAAGAGGAATAGGATATACACCGAGAGGAACAGGATATACACCGAGAGGAACAGGATATACACCGAGAGGAACATAAGAACATAAGAATGGAGGAACACTGCAGAAGGCCTACTGGCCCATACAAGGCAGGTCCTTATCAAAACCACGACTACCTAAGAATTTATTCCCGTACTCACGACACCAATCAAACCCAGCCCCTCCCACTCATATATTTGTCCATAATATACACCGATATACACCGAGAGACACAGGATATACACCGAGAGGAACAGGATATACACCGAGAGGAACAGGATATACACCGAGGAACAGGATATATACCGAGAGGAACAGGATATACACCGAGAGGAACAGGATATACACCGAGAGGAACAGGATATACACCGAGAGGAACAGGATATACACCGAGAGGAACAGGATATACACCGAGAGGAACAGGATATACACCGAGAGGAACAGGATATACACCGAGAGGAACAGGATATACACCGAGAGGAACATTCGCCAGAAAAAAATATCAATCTTTAAAATGCCTGAAAGGTTTTACTGTAAAATGGATTATTTTAACACAAAGACTTCGCACAGGAGATAAATTGTGTTAGTCTTCAGATTAATATATTTTAACCATTAAAGCAATACACATAATAAGTGTTCATGCAGGAGGTAAACTATATTAATCCTGTTAAGTAAAAGGACACAATTGCGTTGAATGTGTTGAATGTTTGAATAGACATAGTGAGCAAATCTAGACTGATGTTTATCATTCTGGCAATCTTGTGTGAGCTAGCAAGTCAGTTTACCACTAAACACAACTACAGACCTTGTATCCTAGGTTACTTCAGAGTGCCCTAAATATTTTAGACAAAAACACCACCTTGCAACACACATAAGAAAACATGTAGCACTTAAACCCCATCTATACAATATTTCTTCCTTTTTGTGATACAAATAATGTAGTTTATATATAATGTAATAAAACAATGGTAGGCAATGCATTTCAGAGTATCTGAAATGTTTTAGCATAAAGTGTAAATTTGTAAGACATAAAAGATCAGACGAAAGAGATGCACTCAGAAAACTGGTAAGGTGGATGAGAAGAGACTGTTTGAGGTGCGAGCACCCAGAATTCTGCACATTAATGGAAGTTGTATGTGCCGAAGATTCTCAGAGATGTTGACTAAGACAGAAGGGAGACGGAATGAACTGGATGTAGAGGTGGTGGAGGCAAACAATGTACACACAACTTTAAGATTAGGAATGAAGCCAGAAATGGCAATCGGGATACCAAAGTGCATTGTGCCTGTTACGTCTCAAAATAATCCAGAGTTATAACTTAGGTGTTAAATTTTAATGCCCAAAAACTGATATGATTAATGAGGCCAAACTCTATTACGAATCTTCAGAAGTACATTAATCTTTATGAAAACTACAAATTATCCCAAATCATACAAAACCGGGCTGCGGGGGCGTTGACCCCCGAAACCCTCTCCAGGTATACTCCAGGTAAGAAGTCTTATGAGGGTAGTAGCCACACTGCATCAGCTAGATAAATCATTTACAGCATAAAATGATTATTCAGTGCAAGTACCTGTAATCTGATTATGTCTCTGCCCTTTGTACATAGTGTCGTCGCTACTGCAGACTGAATGATTTAGTGAGACCTTAGGAACGATGCTCTTCCACTAGAGGGGGTTCATATCTCCAGGTAGCGAAAAAAAAATACCAAAAATTATAATTTAGAGTAAATGAAGGGTATAACAAAATTAGCCCCGAGACTCCCCACGCCTATGTCTACCATTGTATTGAGTTAGTTTAATATCTTTATTATGCACTCCATACCCATCCTATGGGCGGTAGTCAAAAAGATTATAGAGGTAAATAATGGGTCCAGGTACTGGGCCCCAAATTTTTGATAGCTGAACAAGTTACAAAGGCAATGAACCATTTACACATCTACACCTGATCAAAAGTACATAATGAGAATTGTGAAAATTCACGAGAGCGCTTGGAATTTCACTATTTTTCTCAGCGGCTATTTTACATATTAAGATATCACCTGTTTCTTGTAATCTTATTACATATACTGAGAAGTATACATTTTTGCTAGTCTTGTCAGTGTATATACACCGAGAAGCGTATGCCTTAGTGTATATACATCAAGAGGTGTAAATCGGTGGGTATACATCGAGTGATGTATATCTCAGTGCATATACATCGAGCAATGCATATCTCAGTGCATATACACCAAAACTTTCAGTGTCTATCTTTCCGTAGATCACAGCTCTCAGACCACGCCTCCTGGTTGCTGGCTTGATCGATTAAGCTGTTTGTGCCCGCCGCCCGCAGTCCAGCAAATGCACCACAACCCGGCCGATCAGAAGCTGCTTTGAGGAATCTGCCGAGTTCACTCTTGAAGACAGCTCGGGGTTTGTTGGTAATATCCCTTGCGTAAAATCTAATCCGTATCTCCCGGTATGTAGCTCAGAAGTAGCGCATTTTGCTCACAACCGAAATGTTCTGAGTTCGATTTCCTGGCGAAACGTGATGTATGGGCTTCAGAAGTGAAATTATAAAATGGTACTCCTCAAGGAGGTGTAGTAAGTCCTACACCGTTTAATATACTTATCACTGTTCAACTAAAATCAATATCAGATACTCCCAGGAACATCGTAACTATGATGATGATAATCCTGACCTTGTCGACGACAGCAGTAGTGGCTCTATAATCCTCCTTATAACTCTTCAACTTCTGCGCCGGCCCGCCTTCAGTACATAGTGGATGGTACCACTATGACCCCGCCTCCTCCTGTTTCGCCTCACCTGTCTACAGTATATAAGCAACTTATATTGCCTTATGCTGTACTTATTACAAGATTGATGGACTGAACACATCGACTCCAGGCATAGGGACTGATTACCTCAAACTCCTCCTCTCCTTACAACTTTTTACTTTGTATTGGACTGATGAAGCCACCGTGTGGCGAAACGTTTCCTTAATAAAGATACCCAAGTGTTGCATATGTGTCTAATTTATCAACACTTGGGTATCTATTGAGGAAACGTTTCGCCACACAGTGGCTTCATCAGTCCAATACAAAGCAGAAAGGTGTAAGGAGAGGAAGAGTTTGAGGTAATCAGTCCCTCGTCCTGAAGTCGATGTGTTCAGTCCATCAATCTTGTAGAAAGTACAGCATAGAGCCATAGAAGTGGCTTATATACTGTAGTCAGGTGAGGCGAAGCAGGAGGAGGCGGGGTCATAGTGGTACCATCCACTAGTCGATGTAGGTCTTCGTCCAAAGGTTGGACAAGTATTGAAGAATTCGTTTGTATCAAGATCCCAAGATGTTGCTGTGTCAGACAAGATGTAGATGAATGGTTCAGAGAACCGACAAGTTATAAATTAGACACATATGTTGCATATGTGTCTAATTTATAGCTTGTCGGTTCTCTGAACCATTCATCTACATCCTACAAGAACAGTGGAGGGCAGGCTGTTAGTGGTCCTACAAGAACAGTGGAGGGCAGGTTGTCAGTGGTCCTACAAGAACACCGGAGGGCAGGCTGTCAGTGGTCCTACAAGAACACTGGAAGGTAGGCTGTCAGTAGTCCTACAAGAACAGTGGAGGGCAGGCTGTCAGTGGTCCTACAAGAACAGTGGAGGGCAGGCTGTCAGTGGTCCTTCAAGAACACTGGAGGGCAGAGCTCCATACTGCGTGAGGTGTTAGTTGCCCTATAAACCCCAACAACAAGGATAAGTACCACAAACAGTGCTTGTACAGATGCCATGCTGGAGGTTTTCAATATCAGCTGGTCTCAAGGAGTTCTCCCCGATGCGTGGAAGCACTCTCTCCTGGTTCCGATTCTGAAGCCAGGCAAAGATAATACCCAACCAGACTCTTACCGACCCATTGCTTTACTGCCCTGCTTGGGTAAAGTGTTGGAAAGACTGGTGGCCACCCGTCTCTCATGGTGGACTGAGGAACATGGCCTCTTACCTGAAAACCAGAGTGGCTTCCGTGAGGGTCGATCCACCCTCGACTCTTTGCTTCAATTTGTGCAGTTAGTGCATACTTCATTCGAAAGCCGGGAGTTCCTTCTGGCTGCCTTTTTGGATCTGCGTGGAGCATTTAATTCTGCATCCCACACGGCGATACTTTTTAAGCTAGCTCGCATGGGGCTGGCAGGAGCCCCCCTCCGTTGGATGCGCAACTTTTTACAAGGGCGAACCTTCCGGGTTGCAGTAGGTGGCACGATGTCCTCACCCCGTCCTATATACCGGGGAGTGCCCCAGGGATCCGTTCTTAGTCCTCTCCTTTTTTCTGTATTAATGTCGGATCTCCCTTCCATACAGGGCGTGCATACCCTGGTGTATGCGGATGATGTGGCCCTTATGTACGATGCCAGTACTTTGCTGGCTGCACAAAAAAACCTTCAACATGCCCTACAGTGCATAACATCATGGGCTGCCACCTGGGGTTTGGAGGTTAGTGTCGCCAAGTCCCGGCTCTTATGTTTTACTAGACGACGCCTCTCTACTCTTCCATCTGTTTCAATGGGTCAGACACCACTCCCTTTGGTCTCTTCTCATAGATGGTTGGGTGTCACTGGATGCACCATTCTTGACGTGGAGGAAACACATAATAGCCCTCTACCTCTCATGTGCACGCCGCACTGCACTCATGCGCTGGATCTCTGGCACTAAGTGGGGGGCGGATCGAGACCTCCTCTTTAAATTTTATACAGCTATGGTTCGCAGCAAACTCACCTATGCGAGTGAGATGTATGGCTCGGCTTCTTCCTCCTCTCTTCACCGCCTGGATATTCTCCAGAATTCGGCCATCCGCAGTATGCTGGGGGCGTTCCCCTCTACTCCCATTGCAGTCTTGGAAGCAGAGTCTGGGATAGTCCCCCTCTCGTCAATGAGAATGGCAAGGAACTGCTTACGGCTCCATCATATGGCCTCTCTGCCTTGTACTCACCCATGCTGCCTCTCCCCACGAGTGTGGGAGGCAACCTCCGTCCCCCCACGTTTGGTTCAGCCTTCCTTTGTGGCCAGGGCCCAACGTTCATTGACCTACCTTTCACTCCCTGTACCAGTGGTGACTCCCTTCCCTCTTCACTCCCCCTGGATGGACCTGACACAGTACATTCACCTGGATTGGCCTTCTAGGAACAGGAAACTCCCCCAGATAGCTGCAATTCTCTTTGAAGAGTTTCGTGCTGTCACATATGGTTCTTCCTTCTCCATCTACACGGACGGCTCAGCACGAAATTCCCCCCCTTCTACTTCTTCTGCTGCATTCTTTGCTGATCTTTCTCTGTGTCAAACCTGGCGGTTAGACCCCGCTCACTCGGTCCTAGCAGGAGAGCTCTTCGCCATTCATCAGGCCTTGGTTTTTGTCTTTGCTCACCTCCCTCCTCAGCCTTTGGTTCTCTTCTCTGATTCCCAATCTTCCCTAGCACTTTTGTGTTCTGACCGTCCACGGTCCCTACGCGTCCTTGTCCGACAGACGCAGTCTCTTATCCTACGTTTTTTGCGAAGTCCAGGTTGGAGCATCTCCCTTCAGTGGGTACCTGCCCATGTTGGCATTCGGGGCAATGAAGTGGCCGATCGAGCAGCCTCCCTCGCACATGCACTTCCTACCATTACCTCTCTTGCGCTGGGCCGCAGTGATTTCACAAGGACCGTTTAATAATAATAATAATAATATCTTTATTTACTACAAGTACATGTACATGGTATACAGGCCTAGCTGACATCAATGACATATTACTATATAGAAAGTCCCTTGTTATGCTGAGCATTTCGGGCAGATTAGGTCAGTGTCCTAGGATGCGACTCACACCAGTCGACTAACACCCAGGTACCCATTTTACTGATGGGGAACATAGACAACAGGTGTAAAGAAACACGCCCAATGTTTCTGCCCTGGCTGGGAATCGAACCCAGGCCCTCGCCGTGTGAAGCGAGAGCTTTAGCTACCAAGCCACCGTCATTTATGGCAGAATGAACTGGTACGCTCCCTCTCTACTTCGGCATTGAGTTCTGTCCGATCTTTCAATGGTCCCTGCCCTTGGGATCGCCATCCCAATCGCTCAGTGGATGTTGCACTGACTCGCCTCCGGGTTGGGCACTCACGACTGGCGGCTCATCTACACCGCCTTCGAATGACGGACTCTCCATACTGCCCGTGGTGTCCCTCACAGCCTGAGACGGTGGAACACTTCCTACTGTGGTGCCCACGTTATCACTCTGCACGGACTGGTACCGTCAGGAGATATTGGCCTGTGCCTGCACATTCTTGCTGGCTTCAGGGCGCACCAAGGACACATAATACGCAGTTATTAGTCTAACATCCTTCCACTTTGGTCGAGGTTCCTTCTCCGAGCGTTGGACGGCAGGGCTCGATACGGCGTATGCTGTCAGTGGCCCTATAAAACCCCAACAACAACAACAACAACAACTACCACAAACAGTGGTATGTACCAGAGAGTAAGCTTACTTATTCAAACACAGATACACTTAAATAACAAAAAAGGCACAATACCGTGACTGGAACAATACACACACAACCCGCACATATAAAAGAGAGGAGCTTACGACGACGTTTCGGCCCGACTTGGACCATTTACAAAGTCACACTAACACACAGAGACAGAGGAAGGGTATTTATAGGCAGGCAGACAGGGAGGGTACAAGAGGTGGGAAATGTAGGAGTAGTGGTAGTAGTAAAGGGTAGTAGAGTAGACAGTCATATGGGAAGGAGCACTGCTATGAGGCTAGTGGCCGCAAGGGGTACGAGAGGGAAGAAAAGCGAAAAAATGAAGGAAAATACAAGGCAAAAGAAAGAACAGAAAGAAAGGAAAACCCAAGGAGAAAAAAGGAGAAGGGGAAGATAAGACAGGGAAGGAATCAGGTTAAGTCACGGGTGTTCTGAAGTTTAGAGCATTTAACAATGTAATGAGAGAGGAAAGCATCAACAGAGACAAAGCCAGGGCTAAGATTCATACAGGGAAAGTTGTGTATAAGGGAGGATTCAACCAGGCGGCGACTATGAAAGTTAGACGTAGGGTAGACAGTTTTAGCAGAAGACCAATCAATGGGATGACTGTGATCTCTGACATGACATGACTTTCTTCTCTCCTAAACCCTCTACTCCTGAGAACTCTCCAGTCCTCTGCCTTCCCTACATCTCTGGTCTCTCTAATCTCAGCAACTCTCTCCGTTCCTTAGACATCAAACTTACCTTTCGCCAAACTAACACTCTTCGCACTAATCTAGTTCATACCTCCCCTACCTCCACAGATTCTCCTGGTGTCTACTCTATTTCTTGCTCCTCCTGTCCTCTTCAGTACTTCGGAGAAACTGGCGATCTCTTTCTGACAGACTCAGGGAGCACAAAAATAGTGTTAGGCTTGCCGACACTAATAATGCTCTTTTCTGTCATGTCAGAGATCACAGTCATCCCATTGATTGGTCTTCTGCTAAAACTGTCTACCCTACGTCTAACTTTCATAGTCGCCGCCTGGTTGAATCCTCCCTTATACACAACTTTCCCTGTATGAATCTTAGCCCTGGCTTTGTCTCTGTTGATGCTTTCCTCTCTCATTACATTGTTAAATGCTCTAAACTTCAGAACACCCGTGACTTAACCTGATTCCTTCCCTGTCTTATCTTCCCCCTTCTCTTTTTTCTCCTTGGGTTTTCCTTTCTTTCTGTTCTTTCTTTTGCCTTGTATTTTCCTTCATTTTTCGCTTTTCTTCCCTCTCGTACCCCCTTGCGGGCCGCTAGCCTCATAGCAGTGCTCCTTCCCATATGACTGTCTACTCTACTACCTTTACTACTACCACTACTACCACTACTCCTACATTTCCCACTCTCTTTTACCCCCCCCCTGTCTGCCTGCCTATAAATACCCTTCCTCTGTCTCTGTGTGTTAGGGGACTTTTTAAATGGTCCAAGTCGGGGGAAACGTGCCCTAAGCTCCCTCTTTTATATGTGCGGGTTTGTGTGTACAGATACACTTAAGTACAATTATCATACATAGTGTAAATTACGTACGATAACCTAAAAAAAAATAGGAGGTGTGGAATTACTAAAAGTATGATTCGGAGAGCTGAGGAGGAGTTTTGGGGTGCTTTGGTCATTTGACCCAAGCAAACAGTAAAGACATTACAGATCATCAAAGATCAAATAAACGTAAAAGTACCAGTGACAGATATAAAAAAAAGCACGATTACTAGGTTCCCATGGTAGAAAAAAAGGGTTTTTTGATTCACCACACATGACGGAAAACAGATCTAATTAGATCATCTATTTGGGCCCGGAAACAAGTATTCATTAATGAGGCCCGACCAAAAACGTCAGAACCTCTGGTATAGAATCAGAAGACTTAAGCAGAGAATAATGATAAAATCCACCAAAAGTTTCACCCCGGGGTGGAAAAATTCTAGGGAAAAAAAAGTGGGAATATTTTACTATCACAAATGAGAATGAACTAAAAAAATTCCTTAGGGATGCAAAAAAAGAGACTGTATAAACACAATGT